>CAJQZJ010000841.1:384152-423383 GCA_907164525.1 Lophiomys imhausi | reverse complement strand
GGCAGCTATGCTCACCACTATACCACCAATGCACCCTGAGAGGGATTTTTGAAAGAAGCAACATACTTCTTTCTCTCTCCCAGAACTATTAGAAGATATGTAGTTGTCTCCACTTTGAGTAGACTTTCCAAATGTGACACAACCTTACAATTAATTGGTTTTAACTATATTGAGAACTGTCACTGCAGAAAATCCCTATGAGTAGTAGAATGTGGAATTTCTTCAGTTTGTCTTGGTTCATTTTGAAAATGTAGTATGACTTACACTATAGGAAAATATATAAATGCAATCGGTGTAGTAAAGCTATGAGTTTTAGTTCTCTTCAAGTAGGTGAGAGACCTCATATAGAAAAATATTGCTATTCATGTGAGGCATGTAATAAGTGCTCTTATCATCATAGGTATCTATAAAAATACAAAAGAACCCATAATACAGGGGAAAACCATAAATGTAAGCAAAGTGATAAAAATTTAAGATCTGATTTCTCTTTGCCATTAGACCAAACTGTAAAATTAATTCATACAAATAAAAAGAGTCATCACTGCAAAAAAATCCTTCAAAATTTCAGAAAGATGTCTGCATTGGTGCAAGAAAATACAATTTTTACCTAGCAGAAGAGAAACTTGTACCACAATGCCCGAAAGTACAAAACACCAAAGTGTTTAGTTTTATTTTCGACAATATATTCATCACTAAACAAATCAGGAGTATGTGTTAGACGGTTTTTATAGGTTTTTAGCTATAAATACCATATGTAGAGTGCTTAGTGACTGATTCTCAGTGCAGAGTGGATGTTTTATTGGGTTAAGATTTTTATAGTCTGGTGCCTATTTTAATAGAAAGACTAAGTAAGGGGGAAAACAGGAAAGTAAAGTATTCCTAAGGCTAGTAAATTACATTTAGAACAATCAGTTTTTTAACAAATGGCTTTTTAAGGAAGAGGATACTGAAGGTGAACTTATGGTCACAATGGTTTTTTTTTTTTTTCCCTCCAATCTGTTGAGATCTCTGGGCAAAAAGCATAGGTTGAGAGAGGAGGTAAGGGTCAAGTTTATGTAACTGCATCAGCTGACTTGATGATTATTTTGGCTGCCCTTGTGATCGATTTCTCCATGTCATTCTGAATGAATCAAGAGAGAAGTCAGGTAATCAGGTCAGCTGAGCCCCGTTCTGGTTCAGTGAGCATATGTGACATGGCTAAGACGTTGTTTCTTCACATGTCACTTCTACTGACCGTCAAGCAGAAAGGGACTGGGTGGGTTTCCTCAAGGGATCTGTGATTAAGGAGGAGAGGGCTGAGATTTAGCCACAGTAAGGAGTGTAAGGAGAGAGTAACTCTTCATCTGGCAAGTGGTTTGCACAGAGGAACTGCCTTTCACGATGTCATGGGGTCACCTTTGTGAACCAGAGTTCAGTGTCTGGATTATTTTCATTGAGGAAGCATCCCAATGGGTCTTAATTATTCCACAAGCACTGCTTCATTAGAAGGGAAGAATCTTTCTGAAAGACTTTATTTCTAAAGGAGCTAAGAAAGTCACAAACCTTCATAAATAGGCTTGTAGGACTATGGAAGTTTGCAAAGCCAAATACAGGTTACCTGGCTGAAATGGAATTTCAGAGAGATGGCAAGTTTTCAGCTTACTCACACACTGCATGGCTCACACACTGCAGGACAAAGACTTACAACGAGGAGGAGGAAGTGCTTATGTATCTCTGATGTTTACATTTAGCTTGACATCTCTGCTCTATCTGGCCAATTTCATAGGAACCCTCTGGGACATACTTCATTTAATGGCTCTAAACAACTGCAATTTCATCAGCAAGTATGTGAAACCAACTAAATGTCCTTTTAATGACCGTCTTTAAGTATTTGATTAGAGGAGTTATACTTTAAAGGATGATGAATAAGAACCAAGGCTCAAATGTGTTTACTAAAAAGTTACTAAGTGGAGTTTGGAACGAGGATGACACTAAGTAATGATTCTGGGAATTGTGCCGGAAAAAAATTTATAACAGTCACACACACAGCACTTTGTATTCTATCTGATATGTTAGATGGGATTACTGCCATACAATGAGAAGAAAAATATACCTTGTGGTAATTTTGGTAGCAAAAATGATTGAGTGAACTTGCTCAAGGAAATGTGGGAGAAGAAAAGGAAGCAAGGGGTTGGAGTTCATCAGAATAGCAATTACCCAAGTGGGTCAATTCTTCTTCTTTTTTAAGGAAATGGATTTTGATAATTAAAGTCCAGGAGGAAACCACCTGGTTCATCCAAAAAGACTTTCAAAATTCAAATAGCCAAGTGATTTATGTCATTTCTAAACTTTGTATCTCCAGTTAATGACTATTCTCTAGGTTATTTTGGAGGGAGAACAGCTGGGTCTTATAATTATTATTATGGGATTTGGATCAATAAAAAAGAAGACACTGTTCTTCAAAATATTTCCTCTGTAGCTTTGTGTGCAGCCCAACACCCACCCTCCCATCACCCTTGATGTCCCCAAGGATACCTAACCACCACACAACTTTTAATCATAGGCCCCATCAATAACAACACTCTAAAAAGTCCAGCCAAGGAGTAAAATTGTTAGCTAGTTATCCAGACATTGTCTGCAGAAATCTTTATCTTTTTTTAAAGAAAAACCTGAGTTTTTGACCATGATCAAACAAAGATCTCTCTTTTTCCATTGTGAATACTTGACCTTGTATAGACAAAGACATAAATAACAGGGCCAAATGGTACTTTTAATACACTATCTGAGGAATCGCTGGATTCTAAATAGATTAATACCTTAACCATAATTTCTCAAGAGCAATGGCATTAAGACATTAGATCACAAAATTCTTTACTGGGTAAATGGGAGGACTCCATAAGTTGTTGAGGCTTAGCATCATCCTTGGCCCCTGTTCTATAGACACAAGAAGTAACTTGGCCTTTCAGTCAAGATAACCACAAAGTTTCAGGAATTGCCAAATGTCCCTTGGGAAGGATAGTTAAGATCCACTAACCTAAACTATCAGAGCTTAATTTAGCCTATTGAGGGTAAAGAGATGTAGGGAAGGGAATAGTTAGCAGTAGTTGAGAACAGAAGAGTAACCACAGTAATACCTAAGTTTACTTAATAAACTTTCTTATTTTAAGCAGCCACTAACCCTTTCATTTATCTGTTCACTTTGTTTTCAACACCAGATAGGTAGAGAGGACTTAATGAAACATTTCAAGGGATGACGATTTGGAAAAGAACCAAGCACAAACATCTCTCCCACAGAACTTCAGGTCAAATGATATGTAGAAGGGCAATGAAAAAGTAGGTACCTAGTGTGTCCGCTGTTGATGTGTGAGGTGATGTAGTGTTGTAAGGAACAGAGACAGGGATGGGTATGATCTAAGTGTCTGCTCGGAAAAATAACACAAGCGAGGTACAAATAGTTTTCATAAGGAGGAGGTCAAGGCACAAATGGATTAGCAAGATATGTGAGAACTACACAGGTTAATGGAATGGAAAGAAAGATGAAATATAAAGGGCAGGAAGCCACTGCTTCCTCAGGCCAAGGGAATCAAAGAAAACAAGGTGAAGTAATTAGACTCTAGAAGCCTTTGCTACATTATTATACAACTTGGGAGCTAAACCATTGGAGAGATAGGCCGGTGAGTGTTGTTAGCCCCTACTGGGCTGACAGTGAGCCTTAGGAAGCTAGGGTGGCTGACAAGAGAGTCTCCCTGGGGGATGTATTCCTGCTGCTTCCAAAAGTATGAAGAAAGTCATTTCACAACCAGATGCTGAACTGTCCTAACATTAGTAGAGACTGAAAAGCAACCATGAGGTACAGGGCCCTGCATCATCTCACCAGCTTTCTGATCACATTCTTGTGTTCTTTATTGCCATTTTTTTTAGGGAAAATACAGTCTGGGGGAGGGGTGTCACAAAACAGATTGGTGAAGGGAGACATCAAATGGAGAAACTGAGTTTTAAAAGAAGCACAGAGTAGCTACTGTTCTTCATGAGTTTGCCCAACTTCAGGGAATGCCTTAGTCAGTTTGCTCTGAGAATCACTGCTTTGGAAGACTGGCTCACTATACAGAAAGGTGCCTTGAGCAGAAATGACCTGTTGTTTTCCTCACACCATCAAAAATATTCATCAATAAGTATCTTTTTTACCTTATTTAATCCAAACTCAAGTTTAAATCCTTGAGATCAGAACTGAACAAAACTGTCCTAGAAATTAAATGATAACTGACATCTGATAAGATTGGAGAAACAGCAACTGTCTCAGTATGTGTGTATCGGATGACCAGGGTGTATGTTTGGGCCTAATTCACTACAGTTCAATAAACATTAAGTAGATGGCAACTATGTACAAAGAATTAAGTCCTCTCCCTAAAGGACTTAGAATATTGATTCTTCTATGTGCCATCTGCCACATATCACTAATTTTAAAAGGTCTTTTCTTGGATCTATTGAGACCTTTGGAAGTTTACTCTTTTCTGATTTTAATAGCATCAGCAATGCACATCTACTCTCACCTCCTGGCTACAGTCCCCAACTTCGTCTCTTCATGAACAGAATAAAGTAGATTTCCTCCTAGAAGTGGCTCTGAGAGTAATTGCCTAAAGACAGAAATTAACCCTTTCAAACTCCTTAGGTGCCATTGCTAAATGTCCTGTAAAACCCCTTCCTAATTACTTCCCAGAGGGAGAATGGTTATGGAGAGTAGCAACCGTCACACATCACATGCACATCTATTTCTCTCCATACTTAGTTCAAGAATGGGGCAGTGGGCTGTTACTCTGAAGGGTAAGCAGATGGGAAGGCATTTATTTAAAAACAAGTACAGATCCTAGAGTGGGTAGCTCCAGACCCAGTGCTGGGTTGTATGAGGCTCTGGGTTTAAACCCCAGGATAGGAGGAAGCTATGAACTGAGGATCTTATTGCTCAAAATGCTTTGAAACATTGGCTTCCTGTAAAGCCTGAATGTGAACTCCTGCATTATCAGGGCTCAGAGAGGCTTCAAGTGAAGGAATCAGGGTTGCTTGGACCAGGGCCATTATGCTGACATTGATTAGTAATGACATTTTGTAGCTTATCTACAAAAGCATAGATAGATTCTATTTTTAGAGGCCATTAAATTTGAAAAGCTATTTGGCACTTTTCCCTCTGGAGAAGTACTTGGTTGAACAATAATATATCCCTTTTATGTTTGAACAAATTTCAATGCCTATGAATACTTTAGTCAATATCTATGGACTTTAATACTCCTCTGTCTAGGGCTTTTGAAGACAAGGCCTACACTGTTCCTTTGGAAGATTTTATATTCTTCTCTACTGACCCAAGACTCTGTCTGATGCATGTTGAGGTCAGAATTCTGCCTCTAACCTTTAAAAACACTGGCACGCTGTTATTCACAGATCAATTGATTGCTAACATTGCTCTAACTTGCTATTTGGCCATCGCTGGAAGACCATGATAAGCGTAAACTGAGTATTCAGGGACAATCTAATATTTAATGTAGTCCAAAGGGCCAACTAGTGATCAAATTTAAGTCCTGACACTTCAAACAAATTATCTTAGCGAAACAGACTCTTCCTACCTTCAGTTAAAAAAAATCTAAAGAAGAAAGCATTTTTTTTTCCAGAATCTAAGCTCTACTGGTATTTCTTGGGCCAGGTAGGTATAACAACTAGCAGTCTATTATATGAGGTTAAAAATATGTTTCAAACCTTTTCAGCAGACATTTTATCTTCTACTCCTTTGCCTGCACTCTCTCTTTGGTCAAGATAAACATTCCCAGCTAGTGCCTACTGCATTTAGCCTTACTACATTTTCCTATGTGTTTCTTTGCTGATCCTGTTTCCTGCTTTTAACTGTACAAATATATAACAATAAAGACGATCATTTTGCTAGCAATGGAATTACAAAATGTGTTCACTAATGAAACCTCTATCTTGTTCAAAATCTCCAGCAAATTGTTTTTAGATTTTTCTTTTCTGCAATTTGCCAGCTGACAACAGAAGCCAGTTTAGGAAGGAATGCTACGGAGCAGAAGTACAAGAGCTAGTTATTTACTGCCATCTAGTGGCACTAAGAAAATGTGACCACGGATTGGAATCATTGAGTGTTTTACCTATCCATTATTTAAGCCTTATTTTTTGAAAACCTCAAACAAAATAATAATATATATATATATTATATTTAAATATATTTCAAGTGTCAAATCAGTCATCTCTCAATAATGTCAAATGAAATTATCCATGTAGAACGAAGTGATAAAAGCATGAATTGGCAACTGCTGGGCTATCATCTCGGTGAAGACAATCAGGTTGTTATCTAACTGTATTAATTTTAGATAGCAAACAAATGCCCAGCACTGACGGAGCAAACTTCATCACGTACCTTCATTCTGTCTTTATGAAATGGCTTAACTTAGATTCTGGTAACTTTAGATTCTGGTAAGGGCCAAAGATTAAAGTTTGTTCCTGCCTGCAAGTAAGAATATGTGCTGTAAAGATTGTGACATTAAAAAGTAGAATATGGAATCATAAAAGAACTTTTTCATAGAGTATTGGTGCTGTCTGCCACAGTTCTCTCTCTCTCTCTCTCTCTCTCTCTCTCTGTGTGTGTGTGTGTGTGTGTGTGTGTGTGTATACATGTGTGTCACACACACACCTCTGTCCCATCTACTTAGGAAACTGAAGCATAAGGATCTCTTGAGCCTAGGTCATCAAGGTTAACCTAAGCAGTGCAGTAAGTCTTTTGTTTCAGAAAACAGTAAAAAGGGAAAGAGGGAGGGAGAGAGGGAGGGAGGAAGGAAGGAAAGGGAAAGGAGGGGACAGAGGGGGGGAGAGACAGAGACAGACAGAGAGAGAGACAGAGAGAGACAGGGAGAGAGAGACAGAGACATACACAAACACACAGAGACAGACAGAGACAGGGACAGAGAGACAGAGACATGCACACACACACACACACACACACACACAGAGAGAGAGAGAGAGAGAGAGAGAGAGAGAGAGAGAGAGAGAGAGAGGGAGGGAGAGAGATGGGGAGAGAGTCTAGGGAAGAACTGACGGTGCAGTGAGTTCACAGACTCTGGGCTTCAGAAGTCCCCTTTGCTTTATGGAAAATCATTTCTTCCTTCCATTAAGCCCTTCAGGTAATTGCTCAAGTCCCACCCCCCCATTAAGGAGGCTACTTTTCTTTCCGGCAATTATTGATTTACATGTAAACCTCACTGAAACATCCAGAATAATGTTTGACCAAATATCTGTCTGCAAGAAGTTCAATCACCTTGAGGCAGAGAAGTAATCATCACACCAAAAGATGCACAGAGGAAAATACGAAGGATTTGAAAGAATAGGAGGTAGGTTTAGAAGTCTGCTCACCATGCACTTTTATAAAATTATGGCCTTCATCGGGTTTCTAACCAACAAATCCATTTACCTTCAGAATTCAGACATCATTGGATCGGGTGGATTGTACAGCTGAAGCAATGCAGCAGCCTAATGCTGTAGAACCTGCTCATGCCCTGGGACTCAGCAAAACCAAGCAGGTTCATGGTGCTTAGGCAAGTGAGCTAGAATAACATATTCCAACCAACGAATAAATATTGCCTTAGTTAGGGTTTCTATTGTTGTGATAAAACACCATGACCATAGCCATGTGGGGGGAAGAAAGGGTTTGTTTTGCTGCAAGCCAACATCACAGTCCATCACTGAAGAAAATCAGGACTCAACTTTTAAGGTAGGTACCCGGGGGTAGGAGCTGGCCATGGAGGAGTGCTGCATACTGCCTGCCTGGCTCGGCCTGCGCTCTTGTAGTATCCAGGCCCACCAGCCCAGATGGTATCCACAATGGACTGGGCTTTCCTACATCAATCACTTTATTAAGAAGTTAAGAAAATGCCCTACAAGGTTTGCCTACAGCCCAATCTTTTGGATTGATTTTCTCAGTGGAGAGTCCCTTCTGTCAGAGGACTATAATTTGTATGAAGTTGACAAAAAAAAAAAAACAACCAACCAAACAAACAAAATACCTAGCCAGTGTAAATATGGTGCTAGGTCAGACAAACTGCCACAACTTATGTTTCACTTCAAAAAACATATTTCAACGCACTGAGAACCAGTGTGTACCTAGATATTTTGCCAAGGTGAAGATTTTAAAGTTTTGCTAGCCCTAGTTCCTGTATCCTGATATGAAGATGTCTTAGAATTAGGTGAGAGTCATTTGCCACTGCTTGATCAGTAGGTCCAGGTTGTATGTCATCAGTGCAGTAGACTGGTGTGAGGGAAAGACCGTGTCTCTGCAAACTGAGATACGACTACAGGCTAGAGAGTTGAACAACCTGCAGGGTAGGATGCACTGCTGGTTTTGTTAGCTGGAACTGAATTGACTTTGGTACTCTTTATTAGCAGAGATGGAGGAAGAAGGAGTTTTTCAGACCAATATTCACATATAACATGAGAGTAGTAGTGTTAGCTTTCTCAAGCAATGGAATTGCACCTGATGCTGCAGCTGCCATTGGAGTGCCTGCTCTATTGTATTTATAACATGTGAGGGTGTTCTCCAAGATTCTTTTTTTCCATTAAATAGGTGAGTGAAGTGGAGAAGGCATGAAATTTACCACCTTGTCCTATTTCATATCGCTGCAACTTCAATGCAAATTTACAAATATAATTTAAGTCCTTTTTTTGACACTTATCTTGTAAATCCCTCTTGAAATGCAGGATTGAATTTTCTTACCATTCTCCTATGTAAAGCTTGTTCTGTGGCTTCCAATAGGACTTTTCTACTGTAGTAGCCTTTATTGCACGATTGAGAGATCTGGTGTAGAAAATTCTGCCAATGTCTAAAAAATGTCTATTCCAATTATTCATCTAAGCAATGGGGCAATAAACCTGGCATGACTTTAAGGATTCAGGGGAGCCACTGTGGGGCAGATCTGAGCCGAAACTCCATGGCTCACATGACCTTTATTAGACCCCATTTAAACTAGGACACCACAGTGTCATTTAAGTTTCCTGAAATTAGTGTCAGTTCAAATCCAGTGTCTAGCAATCTATAAAAAGTGTCATTATTTCCTTACCCTGCCCATAATCACCTCCTCAAAAGACTATTTGTCTTTCTGGGTTCAAAGAGAGATAAACACACACACACACACACACACACACACACACACACACACAACACACACATACACTCCACTTAACTATCAAGGTCCTTCCTCTAAAGCATTCATACTTCTTTCTCTTCAAGGAGCTCTGGGTTTGTGAGCTGGTTCAGACTTTGAGACTTGACAGGGCATTCTGGTGCTGTCTTGATTCTGGGTGACTCACGTTGTCTTTTCTGTTCACTTACCATGTAATCTTTTCTGTTAACACATGTAGCTATGAATTTAATAGACTTCCCATTTCCTTTGGAATTCATTTATTCACAGTTTGTATTTTTAGAAATATAAGTCCTGAAGATAAAGAAAATAAGGATATCTGTTTCTTTTAAAGATAGACAATTTCAGGTTACCTATGTACAACTTGGGTTGGTAAATTCAAGATTCAGCTGACTCCTATTTCTTCACTTTCTGTAGAGCAGTTAGAGCAACTGATCCATTAGATTCATCAGCTTGACCACAGCATTTTAAGGTATAAAATATGTGCTCATAGAACTTTGCCATTTAAAATAAAGTCAATATTCATTATCCACAGATTCTGTGCTTGTCGTTTCATCTATTCACTCAGTTGTCTTTTAACTTCAAAAGCAACAGGCACAGCACTTTTGTAATCATTCACAGACTTGCATAGAACAGCAGAAAATTGGAATTGTCTGACATAGCCATTCCCAGCTGAAACTGAACAAGGTGACATTCTGCCACCTTGTTTTGGAAGTCATATAGACATGACCAGACTGTGGCAATGGGAAGGAACAGTGCAACATAAAACAAAACACTAGTCTCTGGGGCCAGTTGGGTAGGATTTAAATCACAATTCTGGTCCCTTCTGGTAGGGCAACTTCAATCAAGGCAATAAATAATGCTCATTTATAAGATAAAAGTATTATTATCTGTCAGGTGAGCTGCACTCTGTATAAGATATAGACATATTATGTGGGAATGGGTGTATCTGCTCTATTAGCCCATGTTTCACAATCATTAATTCAGTGGTAACATACTTCTGTGAATAATGAGAGTTAACTGTGTTTTACTTTGATAAACCAAATATGTCATATATAAATTTCTATTGCTAAATCAGACCACCAGGATTTTATTATGTAAAATAGAAATATTAGTGACTTTAATTGGATTAGAATCCCAACTCAAACTAATCCAAAATCAGTCCCAAACTACCCTCCTTAGAATTCTATCTTACAACATCTCTACCACATTTGTCACTGAAGTATCTTTACAGGGTTCAATAGGAGGGGGGTTTTGAGAAGCAAAAAGAAATGGGCTGGGAAAGGAGAGATTTCATGGAACTGTTGGAATTATTGGGAATTGAAAGGGATGGAATAGGTAGTAGGCTGAGTAGCTTGAAACTAAAGCAAGATTTGATACTGTAGCTTTGATGCAAAATTTCTTATTCAGAATAACTTTTGTTTACCAGAGCCTTTAAAGCAACTGACTAAGGTCCAATCAAATTCTTGAGGAAATTCTGAAAATTGACTAATTTTAATAGTTGTAAAAAAAAAAAAGGCTGAGCAGAGCAAATCTATTCTCTCTGTCCTTATCTCCTCTTCTTTATTCTTTATACAAAAGATAGAAACAGTCAGATTAGTATTTGATTGAATAATTAGGGATTGTAGCCTAGGCAACTGAACATTACTTACAATAGAGAGGGCTACACAAAATTCAAACTTGACCACATTGCTCTCCATATTACTTTTTACTCAATATTTTAATGAGTATAATATACATTCAACATTACCAATTTTTAAAGGATTTAATGACCACTGCAATTTGAATTTGTAATTTTACACACATGTTTCTTTTCATTATCTTATGAAGCATCTGCATAGATCAGGACCTTATTTAATTTGTGGGCTACAGACAATCAAGTAGCTAGACAAATTTGATCTATAGGCTGTAGTCTTTCTGTTCATGGACTGAAATACCCATTGCAGGTACATTTGTTCCTGTAAGAATACCTGGTTGCTTAGTAGTCAACATAAAACCACACTCACAGTTTATCTCTTCTGTTGCATAAAGTTTCACAGTCACGTGCCTTATATAAAACAATAATATTCTCTCTAATAGTTCTGCATTTGTGATTCTAAACTTGGGATATGACTCACTTTGCCCAGTATAATGCTAGGAAAAAGCAAGAGGCTTGTTAAGAGATTTCACACATTGATGGATATCTTTTGTAAAGAATTTTTCTTGAAAGTCAGTCACCATGTCAGAAGATTTACTATCCCAAGAGCACCGTGCTGGGAGGAGCCCCAAACCAGCATGTGATTTGACACATGGAACCGCCCCCCAGGCAACCAGCTTCGAACTTAATGCAGCTAAGTGAAAACAAAAGAAAACAAAACAAAAAACTCAGCTTATGTCCTGTGGGCAGTAATAGCACCAATAAGCCCAGTCCAAATCTTAGCCACCGAATTGTGGGGAACAACAAGTCATTACTCTAGTGTATTTTTGTCAGACTGTTATTCACGCGCGCGCGCGCACACACACACACACACACACACACACACACACACACACACACACGCCCAGCCCAAAACCCAACAGTGTTTTTTGTTACTGTTCAGATTATCCAGTTTATGCTGCACTGGATTCTATGATGGTTTATGCATGTAGCTGTCAGTAAAAGATTCTGGGTTTGGTATTACATATTTATTTCCAATTATTGCCTCCTTCCCCTGTGCTGCCTTGACCTTTCACATCGATTCCATTGTTCATCTTGAATTAGTAATTTCTAGGCTACATTTTCCTCAGCTTTAAAATAGCTGGTCGTTTTCACCTATATTTCCCTGATGACTAAGGACATTGAATATTTCTTTAAGTGCTTCTCAGTCATTAGAGGTTCTTCTGTAGTGAATTCTCTGTTTAGCTCTGTGCTCCATTTTTAAATTGGGTTATTTGGTTTGTTGCTGTCTAATTTCTTGAATTCTATATATATAGGATATTAGCCCTCTGTTGGATATAGGGTTGGTGAAGATCTTATCCCATTCTGTCGGCTGCTGCTTTGTCCTAGTGAAAATGTCCTTTGCCTTATAGATACTTTTCAGTTCATGAGGTCCCATTTATTAATTGCTGATCTTAGGCCAGAGCTGTTGGTGTTCTGTTCAGGAAGTTGTCACCTGTACCAGTGAGTTCAAAGTTATTCCCCACTTTCTCTTCTATTAGATTTAGTGTATCCAGTTTTATGTTGGGGTCTTTGATCCACTTGGACTTAAGTTTTATGCAGGGTGATAAATATGAATCTATTTGCAATACTCTACCTGCCAACATCCAGTCAGATATGCACCATTTGTTGAAGATGGTTTCCTTTTTCCATTATATGATTTTGCCTCCTTTGTCAAAAGTCAAGAGCTCCTAGGTGTGCAAGTTTATTTATGGGCCTTTGATTTGATTCCATTGATCAGCCTGTCTGTTTTTACCACAATGCCATGCAGTTTTTTTTTTGTTTGTTTTTATTGCTCTGTAGCATACCATGAAATCAGGGATGGTGATACCTCCAGAAGCTCTTTTATTGTTCAGGATTGTTTTAGCTATTCTGGGGTTTTTGTTTTTCCATATGAAGTTGAGAATTGTTCTTTCAAGTTCTACAAAGAATTGTGTTGTACCAACACACCAAAAGGAACAGGAACACAGACCTTGTTACCTGTTAGTGGGACATTTTGCCCTAATAGAGTTGCCATATAGGCCCCCAGTGCAACAGGAAGCTCTTAACACTCACATGAGTGTTGAACTGAGGGGGGCTGATATGTAGGGGCAACCCACTCCAGAGGAGTAGGATAGGTGGGAGAGGAGAGAGAGGGTGGGAGGGTGGGAGCAGGAGGGGTGGAGAGAGAGACTGTGATGGAGATGTAACTTGAGACAATAAACAAACAAAGAATTGAGTTACACCAAGACATTTTGTATTATTTGTAGCTATTATGAATGGTGGTGTTGTCCTAATTTCTTTCTCAGTCCATTTATCACCTGTATAAAGAATGGCTACTGATTTTTTTTTTTAGTTAATTTTGTATGCAGCCACTTCGCTAGAGGTATTTACCAGCTGACGGAGTTCTCTGGTAGAATTTTTGGTCTCATTTATGTATACTATCATATCATCTGTGAGTAGCGATACATTGAGTTCTTCCTTTCCAATTTGTGTCTTTTTGATCTTCTTTAGTTTTCTTATCACTCTAGCTAAAACTTCAAAACCTTGTTAGCAATCAAGAAAAGCAAAAATGGTTGGTACCCCTGAAAATATAGGAAGGTTTCTTAGCTTTAAATATCACTGTATCATTAGCTCCTGGCTATTTTGATTAGTTTTCTTGTGAAGGAGTTGTTGATGCTCCCATGTGGAGCAACTTGCCCAGCTGCTGCTGTCAGAGCAGGAGACAAGGTACGGGGGACCAGTGGTCTCAGATTCCCATCCTCTCTGGATGGTAGCCATGTTCTCCGCTGTGCATAGTGTCACATAACCTCTAGTACACCTTCAGAAGAAAATAATGCTTTAGACTTCTTCCAGATCATCAGGGAATTCTCCCACATGTCATCCAGTAATGTATGTCAAAGTTCTGTGTCTCCAACTTTGTCAAGAATTTTTGCATTAGTCTCCTTAAATGATGTGCACCTGTTGGCTCTCAGCAATCTGGAGAGTGGCCACTTTGTGTTTTCATGGGCACAACATGCATACTTCTTATCATTAATATTAATTGGTTATGACAACATGCCTGAGAAAGGAATGTAAGGAAGGAGCGGTATATTTTGGCTCACTATGGCCATGGTAGTAGGAGTGTGTGTCAGATGATCATATTTCATCCATTGTCAGGAAGCAGAAAGACAGGCTAGTGCTGGAGCTCAACTGGCTGTGACTGTTTTATTTGGTTCATGACCCCTGTTTGTGGATGATTCTATCTTCATTCAGGAAAGCTTTCCAGAAACACCCTCCCAGATGCATGCAAATGTGTGTTTCCATGGAGATTCTGTGTTGAAGATGAATATTAACCCTTACAGCCTGTCTGAGTTCTTATAGTCCAGCCATCAATGTTCTGACACCAAACTGTTGATGCTGCTGCCTCTTCCCCGGCTTTTCTTTCTTTTGTGGGAGCGATGCATTATTGTACTACAATTTTAGTGGTGTTTTTAGAGGCTCTATTTTAGATAGCCATCTTCCACCATCCAGTTAAAGTGTTCAGATTCCTCTTATCCCAAAAACACCCAATTACCATTCATGTCCAAGTTCAAAAGGCACAGCATTATGGCTCTTCACATTACGCAGAAGTAGAATGATACTCATAACACTTCTTCATGCTTCCATTGGAGTGCTTGTCCCCCTGAGTTGTAGTTATTTTTGACATATTATTTTTAGTGCTTTGAGGATAATAGCATTCTGTAACTTATCTTGGTAAGCTCAGAGCACTTATTCTAGTTTCTGACCTAGAAAGAATTATACTCCATAAAAGCAATTTTTTTTCATTCTCAACAAACCCCATTTAAGCACTACTATTGTGTTTTCAGATCGTACATTGATTTTTCAAAGATGAAATCTGAAGTGAGTTCTATTATAGGAAACTTGGTTGTTTCTTCCTTCCTTCCTACCCCCTATCCTTATCTCTCTTTCTTTCTCTTGGGTCTGTTTATGCATACTACAGTGCAAAAGTCAAAAGACCACTTTGTGGAAATTGTCTCTCTTTGCCCATTATGTATGATGTGCATCCCAGGGATTGAATGCAGGCTATCAGACTTAGCCTTATGTACTTTTCCTACAGAGCTGTCTTGCTCAAGGCAACAAAAAGGAAATAAATGGAAGATGCATTTAGGGTCAAGGATTCTGAAATTAGAAAAATATAGTAGATTACAGGGGAGTTCTACTCTACTATGGTTGAATATGATTAAGTCCCACCAACTTCCAATGTGAGAAGTGTGATTAGTCCCTACTACAGTAATATTGAGAATGGGCGGGGGTTAATAAAAATCAATTATTGAATCCCCTACACTCTTCCTGGCAACCTGTCTGAACATGTGATCACCACATTTAAAGTTTTTCAGCTTTGAGTACTGTGGTTACTCCATTTTCTGGCTTTTCTTTCAATATTTCATTCCTTATTTGATTAGGTTCCACAGTGTAGAATTGTTTATTCTCCTCTCTAGAGAGTATGAGGTTAGCTGCCATGATGGGGACATAAGTTGGTGTGATCTCTTATGTCTTCTGGTGTGATCTCTTATGTCTCCTGGTATAAAGGCCTGAGACCCAGGACGGCCCTTCAGCCATAAAAATAAACACATGAAGACTTTTGAATATTTCAATGCTTCAGACTATTAACTAGCTCACCTAAGTTAACCCAATTACTTAGCCCATCCCATCACATGGCTAGTTATACTTTTCTGGCCCTATTGTCACATCTGTCTCCTGAAGTGTCTCTTGGCAAAAAGATGAGTGCCACCACCACCCTGATTGAATATTTCACTTCAATTCCAAACTGTTGTAGCTCTATAATTTAGACAACAACAAACTTGAAATGGTGTGACATTTTGAGTTTATTTAATATGTTTAAAATTCTCCTATGTTTAGTAAGGTCAAATAATAAAAATATCTTTTCTATTTCCCACTAAGGAAAAACCAAAGACATTCAAACAAGAATCAAGCAAAGAAACAAGACCATTTTGAGCTTTGGGCCATGCTGCAACAGTGAAGCCCTGCTTACATTCCATGGAATCTAGTTGTTGCTGTATTGTATTGGCAGATCACTACTAGAAAGAAATGACAAACACCTTTCAACCAGGGTGCTCTGAGCTCCAGCTGCTATCAATTTTGATCACTTTTGTATCCTCTATTAGGAAGAGCCTTTTTCTTTCCTCTAGTATTTGTTTTTGTTTGTTTGTTTGTTTTGAGACAGGGTTTCCCTGTGTAGCCCTAGCTGTTCTGGACTCGATTTGTAGACCAGGCTGGCCTCGAACTCACAGAGATTTGCCTGATTCTGCCTCATGAATGCTGGGATTAAAGACGTGTGCCACTACGCCTGGCTCCCTTCCTCTATTCTTGTTGCTTGTAATTTAACATTCCATCTCTCAGTTCTCTCCTTATGTAAATCTGCTTTATTTTGAACATTAGAGAGGGTACAGAAACCTGTGATCAGTACTGAATATATTGTAACTAGCTCTGTGACAAAAACAACTAAAACAAAATTTTATGAGATCCAAGAACCTCCTGCTATAGTGTTTTCCATTCACTGGCAGCTTTAGGTCTATCTGTCTCTAGGGTGCCTGAGGCTTTCCTTCTTTTTTAAAGAGACAAGGCCTCTTGTCTGGGTAGTCTGACTTTTCCCACCTTTCAGCCAGGCCTTCTCAGGCTGTAAGCATGGATTTTAATTACTGTAAGTTGGACACCATTTGTTGTATGAATTATTAATAATTATTGTTGATTACATATGGTTACTAAGAGAGCAGAATTAATCCTTAACCCACTACTCATAAAGAAACACACAGAGATCTGTTGGGATAAAACATAACCTTAAGCACTGGGTCTAGGCAGATCTTAACCCACTAAGCTAGCTTTCTACTTTCCAGAAGGAAGCTTAAGTTACTTAGATGCTTAATCACTTTTGTATTCTCTATTGGGAAGAGCCCTTTTCTTTCCTCCAGTTTTTTTTTTTTTTGTTGTTGTTTTTTTTTTTGAGACAGGGTTTCTATGTAGAAACAGATTTTTATATAGATTTCTTTTAGATCTATATAAAATCTTTAAGTTTATAAATACAGTATATGATACAAAATATACATGTCCAGAACTTTAAATTCACAAACATAGGGTAGATGATATTTTCTTCAAGATTGCCAGATACAAATAGGCTAAACATTATGTATGCAACTTTTATACATGATTTTCCTGATTGTGTCATAATTGTTCTTACTATATGTAGTATAAAATAGCTGCTTTATTATACAAAAGAGGGAATTTAAGGAGTGATCTAAAATCTATGTAATTAAATGTTATTTACTACCTCCCAACAAAGTCTGGTCACACTCCAGATGAGGACATTTTTACATAAACCAAGTGATGCTTGTAACCTTTCTTGCTATCTATTTCCATGACTGGTTGAATAAAGTGGCCTATAACCTGGGGTGTGAAAAATAGAGGTAGAGTTGGCCAATATTTGAGGGTTTGGAGGTAGCAGAAGATCACAGGAGAAAGAAGGAAAAGGAGGAGAAGAAGAGGAGGAAGAAGGACAGACATCATAGGTTAGGTGCATCAGAACCCAACTTCGCATAGAGAGAAACAGTCCATGGAGCATGACCAAATAATTGTGGGATTTTGGCTGGGAAGCAGAAAGCTATTTTAGAGGGTTAAGATCAGCCTAGATCCTGTGCTGAAGTGAATATTGGATTCCAACAGGTCACTGTAAGTTTATTTATAAGTGGAAGGTTAAGGATTAACTTCTGTGCCTTAGTAATCACATGTAATCAATAATAATTATTAATAATTCATACTACAAATGAGAAGTACTTATATACCTCATACACTGACTAGCTTATCTCCTCATGCCTCACCCCTGTGCCTACCATAGGTATTATAAAAAGCCTCTAGCCTATCAACTCCATGATACCCAATTTTCTGAGTCATACCTGCTCTATGTGTCTTAAGCTCCCAGTAACAATCCTAAAGTAAAGATTTCTTCTAAAATTCAGTCCAATGAAATCCATTCTTCATGAAGAAAAACCTTACAGCTCATTGAATCAGTGCAAATTCTTTGTGAGATCATGATAGTCCAGCCCATAACACCAGAGGTAAAACCCACCTAAGCTAGGAAACCTCCCTCACACTGAAGAACCTCTTTCCTTCATTTAAACATGAGTAGGCTCATCTTGTCTGCCTGGTTGTCAGTGTTGCACAGAAGATCTACAGCTAGTTAAGGTTGCTGATCCCTATGCCCAACCTACCTAAAACAAGTCACCTAGCTACTTCTGGTATCATTAGATCTAGTCAGCAGGAAGAAAGCCTCTAGCCCAGTTTTGGCTTGCTTTCCTTTCCTGTGACTAAGACAAATGATTTCTTTAGCAACAAGACCATAGTGAACTAGAGTGTTGACAATCACCTGTGTTGTTTGGGAGCCTCAAAGTCCTTCCTGTCCAACAACCATTCGTGAGATAAAATTTCTGGCACTGTGATTTTTAATAACCTGTGACTTCTGAGACTAGCTTGATCCACCCTTACCAGGCACCTGCTTTCAAAATGTTTTTATTAGCTTACAATGATAACTTTTCTTATGGCCTTTTCAAATACCATCTGTTCTGTTTGATTCTCCTCTATACCCCATCATCTTCTTCATACCCCTGTTCACCATGTAAAACTTTACCTCATAATAAAAGCATATAATTAGAAAAAGGTATATTATTAGCATTAATGAATTAATGTTACCTGTTTCTTGTAACTTTTTCAGAAAGTGGCTGTGTGGAAATGTAAATGTTCCCATGTTTCTTGGGTTAATTTCTTTTTGGACACTGTGACTCTATTTGATCTCTGTTGACTTCATTTACTATCCCTTGTGAAGCCTCTATCATAGCTCAGTTGTCTATATGTTCAAGTTTATGTTTAATTAATTTATGACCACGCTATCTAACTGCTTCAGACAAGAGACAATAGGCATTGTCTTGTATATTTCCCAAAGATAGGGCTTGGTTATAGTGAGGAGAGATGGTTGTTTTGTTTGTAATTTATACAAGAGGAATTTTTTTTCCATAAGTAAGGTAAAGCACCACTGGTGCTTTCTGTAAAAGTGCCTAGTAATTAATTTATATTTAACTCAACCTACCAGTAAATCACAAATGAATCAAAGCAATGAGAAAATATCATCCTGGGTATTTAACATGGAATACTTTCATTAGTTCATTCTTAATGTCATATAATGTGTTTTAACATACTACAATAGGGTAATTTGGAGAGGTATAACTTTTAAAAGTGTAGGAGACCCACATGATTCAGTAATCTAGAACAAGTAGACTTTGACATTTTATTTTTAGGCCTGGAATGGGAATGGCCATATAGAAAGTGTCTCAGCCTGTTCAACCTGCTAATAAAAAGGTACCATAAGTGAGCAAGCTTATAATTGGAATATTTATTTCTCATTAGTTTTTTTCTCATTATCAGACTAACAAAACTAAAATTAAGGCACTGGCCACCAGATTCTATGCCTGGTGAGGACTTACTTTTTGGTTAACATATGATGCCATTTCACAGCATCCTTACATGAGGGTCACTAATCTCCCTCAGGCCTCTGTTTTATAGGCACAAACCCTATAGTTGTGGCTCCACCACTGGGAATTAATCACATCCTCATGATCCCAATTCCTAGTATCATCACCATGAGGGTAAGTATTTTGCTGATGGAGACACAATTTCTACTTTTTGTCAAATAGGACTTGTTACTTTCACATGGGAATATAGCCAACCTTATACATTCCCTAGGTGTAGGTGTTGATTTAAGTAGAAATGGCCCCCATTCATATATTTGAATTCTTAGTCACCAGAGACTTGAACTTTTTAATAGGATTAGAAGGACTAAGAGATGTGGCCTTTTTGGAGAAAATGTGTCACTTGGGTTGGACTTTGAGGTTTTTGAAAAGCCCACGTACCCAGCCCAGTTTCTCTCTCTCTCTCTCTCTCTCTCTCTCTCTCTCTCTCTCTCTCTCTATCTATCTATCTCTATCTCTGTCTCCATGTGTATAGTGATAAAGCTCTAAAGCCACATTCCAGCAACAACTAGCACAGGACTTAGCAGCTTCAGACATGTGGTTCTGGCTTTAGAGTCAAGGATACAAGAAAAGGGTTGGGGAATCTTCCTACATAGCCAAGAAAAGCCACTGAGGCCAAGCATGTGTCAAGGGTGTCTCTGCATGGAGGCCAACATAAGCCATCGTGTTAAGCTGTGAAGGTGAAACCTCAATTGTGTTGGAAACCCCAAGATGTTGGAGATGCCAGATTCATGGAATACTTACCAAGTAGAGCTGAAGACCAGGTGGGGAATCAGCCCTAGAGAAAAAAAGAGTGTTGTTTCCACCAAAGTTGAAGAGAACTGAAGAGTGCTTTGATGTCAGATTTGGGAATGCAGAGTTTGGAGTTTGACCTGTTGTTTTTTGTCTTGTTTTGGGTCCAGTGTTTCCTCACTATGCTTACTTTCCTCCCCTTTGAAACCTAACACATATTCTGTCCCACTGCATGCTGAAAGCATGTGATTTGCTTTTTTTATTTTGATTTTGCAGGGGGTTACAGTTAAGAGATTTCCTTGAGTCTCAGAAGAGACTTTGAACTTTGGCCTTTTAAACAATGTTGAGACTTTGAGAGGCTATGGGAACTTTTACTGAATACATTTTTTTGGGGGGGGATTAAATGGCTACAAGCCTATAGAGGCCATGGAGTGGAATGTGATGGATTGAATAAGACTGCCCTGCCCCCCTCACGCTCATATATTTGAATGCTTAGTCACCAGAAATTGGAACTCTTTGATAGTATTAGGAGAATTAGGAGGTGTGGGCTTGTTATAGGAAGTTTGTCAGTAGAGGTTGAGTTTTGATGTTTTTAAAACCCCATGTCTTCCCCAGTGTTTCTCTCTCTCACCCTATGGATCAAGATGTCTCTTCAGATCTAGCCTCATATATGCTGATATGCTCTCTTTCATAATGATAATGGACTAAACCTCAGAAAAGCAATTTTCCTAATCAAATGCATTCTTTTATAAGAGTTGCCTTGATCCTGGTGTCTCTTCACAGCAATAGAACAGTGACTAAGAAAGTATAAAAGTAGAAAAATCAGTATTTTACTTTCCCATAATTCCCAAATATTTATTAGTATTCTTCACTAACTAAATCCAAACAAAATCCAGAAGTAAAGAGCAGGTTGATATGATTCATATCAACTAGCTTCCCAAAGCAGAAAGTACTAAAAATGGTAGAGTGGGTCTGTAGCAGCAAAAGAAAATACACAGTATACTCTGTGGTTTCAGAATTGTTTGCCATATTGATACATACATAAGGCACCCCTACTTCATCTCTTTATTTTCCTAAACGAAATAAAGTATTACCTTAAAACTAAAAAAAAAGTGAAAAGGAGATTCTCATATAGTCTAGTGTATGAAAAACACCTGTGTTTCACCTCATATTTCTGGTTACCATCACCCACGTGTTTTTGGCCTTAAAATCCACACCTCTTTCCAGACTTCTTTACAAACCTCTATATAGTCAGTTTCACCTGGATTCCTTAGAGGCTTTCTCAAATTAGGATGGTCCAGAAAGCATCCATCACTATTGAATGATGCCCTGACAATGTTTTTGTAAATCAAAAACATAAAGTGTAGAAGTTTTATTTAGACTTAGGTGAGGTTTACAAAATTTGTGGTCATTCTTGTATAAAGGACTGGAAAATTTTGTGTCATCATACATGCCCTAAAGACTTAAATAAAACATGAAACTCCTGCCCCATACTTGAGAAAGTTAAGGCTTTAGGTTCAACAAGAGGATCTAGAGTGGAGTGAAGTAGGAAGCTGTAAAATAATTTGGTCTTTTAACAAATATTAACTAAATTATTGCTGATGGAATTGCATTGGAAGACCTCCTCCAGCACTAATTTCATGAAAGTAATCTGAAGGACAAAATATGTTTATAGCTATAAAATTAGGGTATTATAATAATTATATATTATCTACAGATATAAGTATATAATATAATTATGTCATAAAATTACAGTATTCTGCAGTTGCATATGGAATGACGGGAAAGAAACGAGTATGATAGGAAGCTAAAAGAAACCCGTGACTGTCAGGACCTAAGGCAGGAATGTAGGAGGACGTTAAAAGTTCCTGAGGAGCTAGGAGATAAGCACATGAATTGGAGAGAGACTGGACCGGGGAATGAGAGTGAATCCAGCGTTTCTGGAAACTAGAACTTAAACTTCCTTAAGGTCTTCCAGGGTCTCTTGTCACGTGAGACTGTAACTGGAGCTCTTCCTGGACAGTGGTCATTGGAACGCCAACTAGTTGCTAGGCAACCTCCCGATTTCTCCCACCCCCCCGTAGCTTTCCTACGATTGGCTTAGAGCAAGACGCGTGTGACGTCACTGCACAGCGCCGGATGTGTATTCTACTTGAAGCCGATTTACTGCCCGGCAGCGGGCTTTGGCGCTGTCAGTCGGTCCGAAGCCTCAGTTGGGGCGGTCGTGTCGAGCGCGTGTGGAAGCGGGACGGGCAGTAGGAGCCGGCCCCACAGGCCGAGGTCGCGGCGTGGGGACTCTCCTATGTCATCGTCCCGTAGGTAGAGCGGCTGGAGCTTGTTACTTAGGTCCCTGGAGCGCGGGATCTCCGGGAGCTTGGCTTAGAGTGTTCTAATTGGAACCCTCTCACTGTCTCCCTGTTTTCAAATCCCTTTTCCTATAGCGGTATCTACATACTTCTTCATTTTCAACTTTGAAAACGCTCTGCAGCTGAATTGTACTTCGGTGCTAGGAAGTGGGTAGATTTGGTGATGGGATGTTCGAAAGATGGAAGGCAGATTTTACTTCATGATAAAAAAAGAGGACGGGGCTCTCCTTTGCAGTTTTAAGGACCTTCTTTACCTGAGCGCCTTTTGAACTTTTGGGAACTTTTTAGTTTACTAATTAGAGAGTAGAAGAAAGATGACGGTTAGTGCAGTGATCCTAAACTAGGGGGAGGGCCACTATAATTTGGTATTTGTAAAACAAAGATAATGTGTCCAAGCATACACAGGTGCCACCAGTCTCTTTTAGGCAGAGGTCCAGTGAAAGTCTAGAGGCTTTGTATTGTGTTTGCTGTTTTCCCCTCTGACGTGATGTAATTTAGACCTTCCACATTAGGTGGATTTTTGTATTCTGGTGTCTATCTAGAATCTCAAGAAAGAAATGAAGAGTAACTTGGATAGTATTTATAGCGAAGTATTTTTCACATTTTAATTTCTTTTTGTCACTGCTCCATTACATCACCTGCATCAAGTCATTTAAATAACAGGTAGTCTAAAGGTGAAGTAAGCAGTTTTCTTTCACCAAAAAAAAAAGAGTCCATGCTTGTCAATGATATTCTCCCAAGTAGATTTTTCTTTTTTGACACAAGGTTTCTCTGTGAAGCCCAGGCTGCCTTGGAACTGTATCTGTAGACCAGGCTGGCCTCAAAATCACAGAGATTCCCCCCCCCCCCGCCAGCCCCTGAGTGCTGGGATTAAAGGTATGCACCACCACCACACACACACACACACACACACACACACACACACACACACAGCAAGGGTGATACTTTTAACAATTAAAAATAGGTACTTTTGCCAGGCATTCTGTCAAGTGTCTTTAAGCACTCCCAATACTTCAGAGACATAGGCAGGTAGATATCTCCAAGTTCAAGACTAACCTGGTCTACACACCAAATTGTAGGCCATCCAGGATTATATGAGACCATATCTAAAAAATCAAACAGTCAACTATTATTTTGAAAAGATGCTAGGGACTTGCAGACCAGCCTAGTAGAATCCATATGTTCACAGTTCAGTGAGAGAGCCTGGTTCACAAAATGGTGGAGAGCAATAGCAGAAGATATCCACTGCCAGCCTCTGGTCTCCATGGATGCACCTACTCAGACACATTAACATTTGTATATGTATGCATACATGACACAACTAGAATACTTAAACAATGTGGAAGTTCTATTGTTTAGAATGTTTAAAAGCTTTTCAAGTGAAGAGATTCAGTGACTTGTAAACTTAGTTAAAATATAAAGTAAGGAGATGGCTCGCCTGATAAAGAATCTGATGACCCAGAATCCTCTGAGAACTGAGGTGGTTGTGGTGGCCTGTCTGTCATCCCAAAACATGTGAGACACAGACAAGGGGATTCCTGGAACAAATAGACTACCCACATTATCCAGTAAGTGGAGCTCTGGCCTCAGGGAGAGACCCTGGCTCAATGTATAAGATGGAGAGCTATTAAAAGAGATAGTAACCTTAGGCCTTCATATGCATAGCTGTATATAAATGTATTCGTTTTGCTCTTGTTTTTATGGCAGATCAAAAGGTTCTGAAATTGTTTCATTTAACTGCAGGAGTGAAAGGGAAGCCATGCAGAAATCAGAGAACCCTGGAGGTGTGCAGTTGAGAAACAGAGCAACAGGTACAGAGCTTTACTTTTTCAAAGGGAGAGGCTAGGTTTGTTGATAATACATTCTCTATTCCATGTGGATACAGGATCAGTTTCTGTTGCATTTCTGGCTTTTGTGCTGATGTTCTGTTGTTCTGTTTTTCCTAGGTAATTATGATCAAAGGACATCCTCAAGTGCACAAATAAAATGCAAGGCTACAGTTCAGCGGAGTAAATCCTCCTCACTAACCAGTTCTCCAGAGGCTGCCAGAAGGGCTCATCCTCGGCCAAGTGATAAACTCAACCCTAAAACAATTAACCCCGTGAGTACAGATTCCTCAAGAATTACATTTTTACAAGGAATAGGCATTTAGCTGACTATAGTTCAATCATTCTGAATGCTTTCATGGGTTTCCTTTTTACCTGTTTTGACCTATTAGGTTCATTTTGATATGTTCTGAATTGTATGTCAGCCTTTTTTCTATTCTACTTCCAAATGTCAGTGAACTAGCTTGCATTCAGTTGCTATGGGATGGCTTATTCATGTGTTTTTCTGTGCTCACATAAAACTGTAAGCATTCATTTATGTTCTACAAGTTTGGTCCACCAGAAACCATACTATAATCATCTGTTTAATAGAAGTATAAAGCCATTTCTCTGACCTCTACATAACTATATTTGGCTGAAGGGTATGCAGGACATACAGTCCTGGGTAAAAGCAAATGGCAGTCCTTCTGTCCTTAGCTCTACTTTCATAATCTAGAACACACATTCAGATATATGTTTATAAGACTTGTTCCTGATCTTGATTCTACCAGGCTCAATCCATTGTTTTATAAAAGCATAAAGACAATTTGGAGAAGTTAAATATCTTCTTAGGTCACATCTGTGCTTGACCGGGAGGCAGAAAGCATACAGTGATGGGTGAAAGCAAATCTCTACTCTCCCTATTCTTAATCCCCAGATTCCTTATTCAGATTGAGTGAGGAAGTGGAAAGATAATTTGGTATGTGTATGTTTTCAGCCACTTACAAACTTTGAGTCAAATTAGAGGTTGCAGAGGCTTGCTGGTGTGTTTTTCTCAGTTGTATGGCTGAACAGGGTGTACACACTGTAACATAGTGGGGGTTTGGAAGTGAGAGGTTTGTTTTTTCTAGTGATTTCAGCAGGATTAAAATTGGCAGTATCAGTAAGTGGAGGTGGTGGTGACATTTTTGTTTTTTAATTTTAGTTCGGTGAGCAGTCACGAGCCCCTTCTGCATTCGCAGCTATTTACTCTAAAGGAGGCATTCCGTGCAGGTAAAATCAATACGGTGCATAGCTGTCTGTGTGGTTCAAAATCATTGAATGAAATCAATACATTATTCAGTTCAAATTTGTTGAAAATTTACTTAGTAGTGAGATTGAAAATCAAGGTGACTTATTACCTTTAGTGTTGAATTGGTATAGATTGGTATAGATGCCTGGACATTGTTCATTAAAAAAAGACAAAAACAAAAATCACAACAACAACAAAAACCCCAAAAAACCACATCAGCTGCAATATGTAATTACTAAGATCTGTAGTAAAACACCTGATAACTTAAGAAATTAAATTGAACTGAGGGTATCATTTTTGGTACGACTAGCTTAAGAATTCATAAGCTTCTACAAGTTGCAAAACAAAACAAAAACCCACCTATCGTGTTGGTAATGTAAACACTGGCCAATGCCGTGAAATATTACTTCTTAGTATGTATGACTACTTTTCTCTTTTTTGGATAAATTCTTTATGCCTTTTTTTTAATGGAATTTTCAGCTTTATCCTATTTTTCATGGTAGAAAATTTTATTTATGTCATAGAAGGTATAACTACAACATTAATTTTTATGTTTAGTTTTGAAATTTCAAAAGTGCCTTTTTTCAATAGTATCTTTACATTTGGAATGAAAAACAACCTAAAGCATTCTTGAATTTATTATTACTATTTCATTCTTAGGTTCTAAATTGAAGGGTTAAGGATGTAGCTCTGTTGATGGAATGTTCCTTCTCATGCATGAGGCCCTGAGTTCAATCTCCTAGTACTTTGTAAATTTGGCGTGGTCATGTGTATCTGTAATCCCAGCACTGGGGTGGGGAAGCAAGACAAAGGTCACTCTTGGCCACTTAGTGGGGTTGAGACCATCCTGGTCTACAGAAGACCCAGTTTCTTTCTCTTTCTCTCTTTCTCTCTTTCTCTCTCTCTCTCTCTCTCTCCTTTTCTCTGTCTGTCTGTCTGTCTCTCTCTCTCTCTCTCACACACACACACACACACACACACACACAAAGATCAAAGCAGCTTTAGTTTAATTTTAAATTTCTTGAGCTCTTGAATGCTTTTTCCTGGAGTAATTGCTGAAAATGTAAACAGTTACCTTACTGAGATCTCTTATTGTTACGGATGTAACACTGACATGTTGTGGAGCCCAGTGAAACCACGTAGACTGAGGAGGTGTTAGCTAATGGCCAGGGATTCACAGTCAGGACAGTCCTGCTGAATGTAAACATATGAGTTATGTTTCAGGAGTGGCTCTGGTGGATAATGAGGGGCTTTAATTCAGGACCGCTTGTAACCTCAGAGGGGCCATTTCATCATCCTGGTTTTAGGCTTTCTCATTAAAAAGAAGTAAAACAGATTTTCGTTCAGATTATTACTGTTATCAGTGTTAGGGCATGAAAATATTCTGTGTAAACATTACCATTTCTGATTACTACATGGCTTCCATTTTCTATAGGTTATCTGTTTATTGTAATTGTGTCTGAGAGAGATCAGTACAACATGTATATCAAGATTCTTGGAGTGACAATGCTTAAATATAAATAAAAATATAAATGTTTTATAATACAAACTTACTAAACAGTTTTATGAAAAACTTGGGAATAGGAAGAATAATTTACTTGCATTGCTTTATCTATGTCCTTAAGAATATAATACTCCTGTATGTCACAAACTAATTCTACTACATATCTGTTCGGGGAACAGTATTGTCTTATAAGCTCCCTGCTTATAAATGCTTGTGCGTTTGCTGTTATATCTGCTGACTTTTCTGTTTTAGATTGGTACATGGCTCAGTAAAACACAAATTACAGTGGGAATGCCCTCCTGAAATACTTCCATTTGACCCGCTTCTAATTACGTTAGCTGAGGTAAAATATTCTAGCTCTCCTGAGTATGAGTAGAAAAAATATTTTTAAAATTTCATTGTTATTTTGTAGCTTATAAGTACATCTCATTCTATATTTTAAAAATAAATATTGAGAGGCACTAAAATATTAGACTCTAAACAAGTAATTGTAATTGTTATATATGTGTATATATATATATAAGACATTACACATACACACACACACACAAAATAAATGAATTAACCAATTGTATAAAAATGAAATTCTAACTGGAATTTATAGCTAAATAAAATAGATGGTATAGCATATTTAGTTCTTTTTTTTTAGAAAAAAATTTTTATATGTCCATTTTTTTCTTTATTTATCTTTCATACATTACATTCTGACCCTAGTTGCCCCTCTCTCTACTCTTTACTGTCTCACCACTCCCCCACCTTTCCTCTCCCCCAGTTTCATTGGTCTTCCATTTCCCTTCAGAAAAGAGCAGGCTTCATAGAGATATAGAATGAACACAGCAAAACAAGTTACAATAAGACTAGGCATAGACCCTCATATCCAGACTGGGTAAGGCAAATCAGTAGGAGGAAAAGGGTCTCAAGAACAGGCAAAAGAGTCTGAGAAACTGCCCACTCTGACTATTAGGAGTCCCAAAGAACACCAAGCTACACAACCATAACATAAATGTAGAGGACCTTGCACAGTTCCATGCTGGCTCTATTTTTCATAAGTCTTTTATATAAAATAGCAAACCCATCTTAGACTATTTTAGTTTTAGACTATTCAAAAGTGTAATACATAGTCCAAATGGCTAGGGTATACAGAGTACTTTAATTTGAGAATCATTAAAGGGCTTCTGTCTTTACAACTCATTAAAATGAACCCTTCTAAAATACTGTTTGTTTGTTGTCTGAGTGTGTACGGTGAGTGTGGGTGTATCTGTTCCATAGAGTGGGTATAGTAGTCGGACAACAACTTCTAGGAGTTGGTTCCCTCCTTATACCATATGGGATTAGGGATAGAACTCAGGTACCAGGCTTATTGGGGGTTGCCTTTACTTGCCAAGCTATCTTAGTAGCTAAGATCAGTCCTGTATATGTACCTGTGGCCCAACACAAGTACATTTATTTTTGTACTGGGTAGCAATTTACTTTTTTCTTCTACCCACTTAATAATGGAAGGAATATATACAGACCACTGTTGAGATTCATTTCAGCTTTAATTTTCAATTCTTCATCTCAAAAGTGAGTAAGATATAGGTACAGTTAGGATAGGTACTGAACCTGTTAGAGAATGATTTGCCATGTTTTAAGAAACATGATGGGACAGTGAGAAGGGGGATAGTTGACCACTGTTTGACAGTAGATGCTGAGGTCAGAATGACAAAATACTGAAAATTGGCTATTGTAACTTGACTGTATAGTGGGTGTTTTGGACCTGCTTCACAGGTAGATCTAAGAACATTGCTGCCACTTTTTTCCTTCTCTTTGTTTGATCTTTTTTAGAAGTCAGATGGTCATGTTTTATTTTCTAGTAGTGGCTGGTAAATCATGGCTATTCTTTTCTAAGGTATTCTGGATGTATTGAGTGCTAAGGAGGTGTGCTGTTGGCCCTCACTGAATATGAGGAGTGTCCGATATGGAGCATACAATGAGCACTTCACTGTCTGTCAGTGCTCTGCTGACTTCTTACCTTCCTTCAGTACATTTCCTTCCCTCCATCTCTCCTCCCCTTGTCTGTCCTTGTTTTTCTTTTTTTAATCCCCTTAGTTTTTTCTTTCTTGTTTTCTTTTTTTCTCTTTCCTTGTGAAAGTAGAGACTTGTGTATCTTACATCTTTTGCTACAGGGTTTCTCAGTATAGTTTATATTATAGTTGCTGAAATTGTCCATTGTAATTAGAAAAACATTAAGCAAATTTCTAGTTTCACTTATGCTAGAAGTGTTGAGTTTTGTGGTTGGCAACATAATCAAAAGGTACCAAATCATATTTCTGTGTTTATATTGTCTTTGGCAGGGTCTGAGAGAGACCAAGCATCCTTATACCTTTGTGTCAAAGGAGGGCTTTAGGGAGTTACTTCTGGTTAAAGGTGCTTCTGAAAAAGCTATACCTCTGCTACCTAGACTGGTCCCTGTGCTGAAGGCAGCTCTGGTAAGATATTTATTTCACTGGACTTCATTATTCCCAATAACACAATACAGATGAAAACTGTGATACAAGAAAACATTGTCTGTTTTTCCCCTTTCCCATATTATATGCAAATTGGTGCTTTATCTGTGGATTTGACACATATATGCAGTGTCAAACCACTGTTACTTAGAGTCAGACAGTTATGCACTTGATCACTTTAGAGAATGTACTCAGGGTCTTGGGAATAAAAGTGGACCTTTTGGGTAATTAGAGGAGATAACTTCAGGTGGCTCTATTTGTGCTTTGTATGGTAGATGCATATTACTAACTGCTCTTGTCTGAGGGAAATTGTTTTGCCTCTAGATACAGTGCATTGAAGCTTACTCTCAGAATTCTGTTTGTTGATCATTTTGAGGATTAAATTCTTAATCCTACTTGCCTGCCACCTGCTTGCCCTTTTCCCTAAACTATCTTCCCTTTCGTTTTTCCCTATTTTGTTCCCTTACCTTCTTCCCCCATTGATACCACTGAACAAGTCACATTGAGATATAAGCGTACTAATTCTCATAGAAAATCTATTGGGAAAGTAGAAAGTAGAGTTATACACAAAAGGCCATGGAAAAGAATGAAGTGAAAAAATTCAGAGACTCTTTCGTAGGTTTGTGTAGGCTTTAATTTTTCCCGTTAACTGGCCCCGCAGGTTCATTCTAATGATGAAGTGTTTGAAAGAGGACTAAGCGCACTTGTGCAGCTGAGTGCGGTTGCTGGCCCATCTCTGAATGGCCATCTGAAACTTCTGCTTACAAGTGTGAGTACTGGACAGAGGACAGTAGTGTGCATATCTTCACGACCCCAGCTTCAAATCAAGCACTGACCTTGCTCAAATCCTTAAAACCATATTTTCTTGTCATGGTATAACATACCTGTCAGAAACAACCAGGTATGGAAACACTTGTTTGGGCTCAGAGTTCCACAGGTGTCAGGTCTTCATGGCAGGATGGATGTGGTCGCTGGAACAGGTGACTTCATAGTGGACATCAAGCATGGGTGGGCATATGGGAAGGGCCCAGTGTCTCAGTAACTTCTCTCTCTAACTAAGCCTTGCCTTCCACTTCCCATTTTCTCTCAGTAACAGCATTGCATGAAAACTCCAAGGATAAGCCCACTCCTTGTTTAGGGCCCCATGAACTCATTCTTTCTGGAAAAACTGTCACATACAAACCAAGGGCATATTTTTTGTTTGTTAGTTTTTCTTTTTTTTTCATTTTTATTTTTATTTTTTTATAATTTATTTTTATTTCTTCAAGTTACATCTCAATCACAATCTCCTCCCTACTCCCCTCTTCTGTCCCACCCTTCCGCCCTCTTCCCCCTCAACCCCCCATCCTCTTCCCTTTTTTTTTTTTTTTTTTTAGTTTAAGGTATATCTTTTTCCCCCCAACAGCTCCCCCTTTCAGTCTGACAAATGGTTCTTTCTCTTGTAACAATAAATATAATACAAAACAACAGGAATAAATAGGCCACAATTATGAGAGTTATATAGCTTAGCATACATTCCCAATGTCCAGTCCATATGTATTTGGCACCTGACTTTAACATTCTACTATCTAACCATCTTCATGAGTTTAAAGTTCTATATCTAACTCAGCTTTCATACTAACTTGCATCACAATTTTAAAAACTCAACTGTAGACAGAATGCTGTCCAAAAAGGATAAAACTTGGAAGCAGGTAAGTTGACAGCCTAGCTCTGCCAAGACAGGGTAGGCAAGTCCTTCATAATTCCTGCTCTACAATCAATGTCTGTCAGAGAAACGGGGCCATACAGCTGAAGATGGATGCTGTAATGTAGGGAGAGGAAATGGGAACTGTCCAGGCAGCCACTGATATGTCATTTCTTAGTTTTGGAAGCTGCGGGCCCTGCACTTCCTGTATAATCATATATATTTATACCTCTCAGGTCTCTGAGGTGGTTGAAGAATAGATAGCTAGAGTCTCATAGTTAAATTTTAAGTTGTTTAGGAATCATGAGGGGATTCTGGATCTAAGAAGATGTTTTTTAAAATTGTGGGCATATTTTTGTTTGTTTGTTTGTTTTTGTTTTTTCTTTTACCTTATTTACCTGGACATTATTCTATCTAGTCACTTTGATAGTCTGTGTTAACATTTATCCTAACAAGTGCAGATTAGACTAAGCATATATAAGTATATCGCAGAATAGTTTAGAAGTAGGCAGTAGCCTCTCTAATATATTCTAATGAATTAAACCTACAAAGCTGACTTTAGGTTTATAATGAAAAGTGCTTGGTATCATTCTATTAGACCTATGTTGAATATGTCTCCAAAATGTTCACCAGAGAGTATGACTTACTTTAGCTGAAATGTCCAGGTCCTTATCTGCAGGAATGCATGCATTTTATGGTAATATGGTGCAGTTGCTCATGACTGCCTGCCTCGCACTGCTTTTCTGCTAGTGTCTGTGACTCTGTCTTTGCCTGTGCTCTCCTTTTAAAACAAAGCTCTAGGTTTCTAGCTGTGGTGTGTTTAGAAGGTGTGTTAACCAGAGATCAGTGGTCTTGTAGTTTCTAGTCTCATTTCCTTTGTCCATCAGTTACTTTTCTCCTTGTCCCCTCTTACTGTGTAATATGTGCTTTGGACGGGTACCTTTCTATCATAGTTCTCTGCATGGACTTGCATGTAACAAAATGGAGAAGTATGCCATGCTTATGTAAATCTAATTTTAGTGTGAGTGCATGTGTGTGTGTATGTTAGTGCAAAAGTGTGTATATCTGTATGTCTGCACATATGCATGTTTGTGGATTGGAGAAGAGTGTCTCAGGTATTGTCTTCAGAAGTACTGTCACATCCTGTAAGATGGACTTTCCACTTACCTGGAGGTCACCAAATAGGCTACACTGTCCAGCCAGTGAAGCCCTAGGAACCTCTTGTTTCTGCCTCCCCAGTACTGGAATTATAAGCATAAGCCACCAGGCCCAGCTTTTAATGTTGGTATTGGGTTATTGAAGTCAGTTATTTCTCAGGCCCCAGAAAACTTGCTGTAGCAGATATTGTGAGATGGGTATACTTGAAATGACATAAATTCAACTTTTAACCAAATATTATACAAGTATATTATTGCATGTAAATTTTAGTAAAACATTTACTGAAGCAACTTTTGTGTTTTAAATTAAGGCATGCTCTAAAGTTATTTATGCTTACAGAAAAATTTGTTTGTTTACTTTTAACACCCCCCTCCTTCCACCAATCTTCAAAAGCTTTCCAAGAGGTTAATGGACAAAAAATTCAAAGAGCCGATCACCAGTGCCTTACAAAAGCTGGAGCAGCATGGCGGGAGTGTAAGTCGAGCCATAACTGTGCACTCTTATCTGTACACTGTGCTTTCAGTCCTATTAGGAGAATCCTTATGTGGTTAGCATATGTTAACTCATTGGAGCTGCAAGGAAAAATGTGACAATTTCTGGGTTTTCCTCTTTTTACGTTTCATTGACATGATATAGTTTTTAAGATGTCTTCTCCAGAAGCAGGCTGAGTAAATACAGGCCTGCGTACTTTTGTGACAGTCTTAGTAGTAATCTCTTAATTTTTCTCTTTAAGCTATTTTAGAAGTTGTGTTTCATCCTGTGAAAAGGTCAAAGCAAGGATGATTGACTTAGCCCAACCCATATATATTTACTTATTTCTGTCCTTATCTGTACTATGGAGAACTCCCAAATCCTTGTGTGTGCTAGCAGGTACTATCCATGCTCTTCACACTGCTTCTCCATTCCCCTTTCATCAGTCTTGTTTTCTTCCTCTGAGTTTTAGAAACTCCCTTCATGTAGAAATGCCTTCTACATTAGTGAAGCACATATACACTCTGGAAGAGTTGATCATATTTTTTTCCAACTTTTCAAGGGGAAGAATATGAGGATGTCTTTACTATATGATGTCAGAAAGATCAATTGAATTTTCATGATTTGAAAGTAGTCAGCTAGTTAGCTTAACAATGCAGAACTTTCATTTTCCATATTTTCTAAATAATTAATTAGAAAGCAATGTATGTGATTGTATTCAATATTTTGCTGACCTTGCCTTAAACAGCTAATTCTGCTAATTTTATTAATCTTTGAATTGCAAATGTTTGCGATGAACACCTAAAGCAGAGCAACTAAGCCTCAAAGGGGCTGATAGAGAATGCATTTCTTTGTTGTGCGTGAGTTCTAGGCAGGAGACTGGTATTTAAACACTGAGGACATGTGAAGAACCAGCCCCTAGGAGTCCAACGACTCCATTTCTGATGAAGTACTCACTTGGAAATATACTTGGTCATCCTAGAATCTGAGTCCCAGATGTATTTGCCCTTTCCTACTTTGTGAAATGCAAATGAACAGATGGTGAATAATGATGAGAGCTTTTTAAGCTTGACCTCTCCCTAGATAGTTGCAGTGTCTGGGGGACCTTTTTAGTGAATGAATCAGGAAAAGTAGAACCATCATGTGACATTTATGGATGTCTATGTGCTGTGGGGAAGTTATGGAGATGCTGGAGCTGGCTTGCAGAGGATGTAGTTGGGCAATCCAAGGTCCTAGAGAAAGGGGGGGGGGATCCTTTTATTGTTACTTTGGATATTGCTAATATTGAACTTAAAAAGAAAAGGGGATTATGGTTATAAGGGATCTTAAAAATTCCTCAATCTTCTTCATTGGCCCTTGTGTGTTCTACATTTTATTTTAGTAATAATTGCTCTCATTGTAAAACAAGGTTTACCAGGGGATAGAGAGATGGCTCAGCAGTTAAGAACACTTATTGCTTTTGCAGAGAACCTGGCTTCAGTTCTCTGCACTCACATGGTGATTCACAACCCCAGTGCCAAGGGGACATGACACTCTTGATGGTTTTCTGGGGCACTGGGCATGTACATGGTTCAGAGACATACATGTAGGCAACACACTCATACCCATAAAATTTACACATCTAAACATTTTTTAAAAGCTTTATATTGGAATTAATGCCTGTGCCTTTCTTTTGGCTTAATTAATGCTGTGCTAACTGTTGATGTTTTGCTGTTTCTCAAGAATATAAAGAATGCTCCTCTTTCTCTTCCAAGAGCTTAAAAACATATATTAAGTTTCTTCAGTAGTAATGAGTTTTTAAAAAACCTCTTGCTGGAGAAATGACTCACTGGTTAAAAATACTGGATGCTCTTCCAGAGGACCCAGCTTCCTTTCCCAGCACCCACATGGTGACTCACAACCACAGAAGCCCACTTCTGGCTTCTTTGGACACTCCATACATGTGGAGCACAGATGTAGTATATTCAGGCAAGATACCTCTACACATAAAATAAAAATAAAGCATAAAAAAATTAAAAGAAGAATTCTTAGTACAGGAGATTCCTCTTTCTTTTGACTTTTATAGGTTATAATAATGTGAAGACATACTAGGGAGTTCAGTCTTCACAAATGAAAACATTTGTTACAGACACAGAGGCTTTCTTATAAGCAATCTTTACCAGTCTTAAGTTGAAACATTTTTACAAATGCATCATTTAGTGTTTGTTATGAGCAACATGCTCATTTATCTTGGGAAAGGGAACTATGCCCCACTTCGTTTCATGCTAGAGTACATGAAAACTGTCACAAGTACTTTCCAGAGTCCATCAAAGCATTAAAAGAAACTCATGTGGTCTCCAGTATGAGCCTCAGAGGTCGACTTTGCTAGGATCTTCCTTTAAGTCAGAGTATTGGGTGCAGAGAAGTACTTGACCCAGCTATGTTAGTGGAGTGCAGGAAGGATAAATACTACTCTGGCTCCTCACTGCGTCTGTAGATGTTTTAAGTGTTATCTCTGTTTATTTCCCTCAGAGAAAAATTTCTACTCATCTTGTAATATCAGTTGTGTCTTTTTTATTACTTTTGTTTCAGGATGCTGAAGTTAGCTCCCCACAGTTGATGCCTTCTGGCACAGATGTGGGAGGGGAACAACTCAGTTCTATTTAAGAGGCAGACCACTGAGAATTTGACCGTGCTTCAGTGAGAATGTAGATAACACACATTTGACTTGTTTCCTTTTGTGGGGGGGGGGGTACAAGGATGAGTGTATCTTGTATACTTCTTAAACAACACTTGTAAATGTTGTTCCTACTGAGGTAACTGTGTGTTCTAATGGCAGTGTTTTCTTCTGTTGGCAGGGAAGTCTTATCATCATAAAATCTAAAATCCCAACATACTGCTCTATCTGCTATTGAATAAGGGAGCCAACAAAAGCCATACTGCTTCCTCAGGCACTGACAGTGGCTGGCTGGACCTCTCCTCAGTTCAGTTCACTCTGACTCACAGCAACATTCATTCATTAACTAGACTACAAGGACCATGTCAAGTCCAGAGGAATCATTGTCCAAGCTGTTTGTCAACACAAAGCAAGGGTGCTTATGGAAGGCAATTAAAGTAACTTGTGTAAAAGTTGAGTTCTGTGGGGGTTTCTCATCTTTGTCATTTGTGTAAGTATCATACCTATGTGTGTATTTCCCAATACATTTTTTACTCAACAGCCTGTCTGAAGATCACTTTGTAGCTGTGCCCTTATTTTATAGGTTGGTTTTGGCCATTTCTTGATTTTTGTATTTATCAAGACTGAAAAAAATATAAGATAGCAAGTAAACATTTGTGACTTCACTATTTGGGATGTTAAATGTGTATTTTATAATGTGAAATGCTTGGGAATATCGTTTCTTTCCTGAATATTGTAATTTAAAAAACATGTTTTAAATGGGAAAATTCTATTACAAGTATGTTGTTTATTACAACTTTTTAAAACTACCTAAACTTTAGGTGATCATTGTATTTTGGTAAAAGTTATTTTTGCATTTTGTAGACTAAAAATACTGATGATGTACATATGCAGATATTCAGAAATTAAAATCTTAAAACTTACATGTGTCTGGTGATATTGTAGTAATTATTACTTGGTTTGTTAAAACATAATTTATGAATTCAACCCAGAGTTTCTGATGAGCCAAAACTTACTTTAGATCATTTTGCAAGAGGAAGGAGTAGAGGAAAAGAAATAGGAGATGGGAGTGAGGCCTTCGATCTCACAGACAGGAAGAGAGGTTGTAGGTACTTGGCTAGCCACTCCAAATCCAAATCACAGCTACACATTGGGAAGCATCGAAGCAGGCAGTCACTATGTTTTATGGCAGCATCTACATGTCCTCCAAACACTAGATAGATGATGCCCTCCCCTGTTTTCTCCCACAGACATCTGGTTGACTCTTTAGCAGTTCTTGTTTCAGATAGTTGCACTGCTGTCATTTGAAAGGATACAGGCACCATACATAGGCATGTCCATTCTTCACCAGGTTATTTGCTTCCTAGTCCTCGAGCCTCTCTTTTGTCAGATCTCTAGTACCTTGTCACATTCTCAGACCATGCCTGCTACAGCAGCTGCCTGACCTCTGTCTTAGAGTTTTCTCTGTAGGCAGCACTACCCAGATATGGTGACCATAGACCTTGCTAGACTATAGAAACCTATAGCAGCCACAGTAGAGTAATAAACACTTTATTTTGCTTTTATTTTCCTTTCTGAGATACAAAATGTGCACATTGAGTTTACACAAACACATGATGGCAGATTTCATTGTACATGTACTGTACTACTCTTAATTCCTACACTGGTGATAGCAGGGCAGCTTTCAACATCCTATCTCTACACCAGAATAGATACCTGATTTATTGTTGCAGACAGTCGCAGTTTTTCTCCTCCTGTATCCTCTTGGTTCTTGTATTTCTACGAAACAGGGACGATGTGTGTGTCTATAGTACTGTTGTGGCAACTACAGTTTTGGCTTATGATCATTAAAAGGAATGTGAATCCTTGGAGTTATACCATGAACTAAATCTTAATGCAATTCAGATGAATTGTCCCACGTTTGCATTCATTTTCAATACAGTCTTATGTATAACTTCCACTATGATAGAATCACTGCTGTTTTCAAAGAATATTTTGCTTTATCTTCATTCCTAGTAGGTTTGGGGGCAGTCAAGGATTCTCTGTCCCTAAATGGCTTATGAGAAACATGCTGTGGGAACATTAGGGGTTTGAGTGCAGCTAGAATTGCCTTTACTGCTGTTAGGGTTACTTGTTAGTAAGCATCACTAGGTGTTGGAGGACAGACATCCGGACCCTTTGCAAGTCTGTAAACATCCTTGGTTTGTTTGACACTTTGAATTTCTACTTCATGACACAATACAAAACAGACTACATGTAAGATCAAACAAGTCCAAAGTTACATGGATTATGTAGAACCTTGGCTTGAATATGGAAAATTAACAAATACTAAAATAATTTTATTAGGTGTATGCTAACATCTGATAATAAACTAATCTATTAAATGTTCTTAAAAATGTCAAATACATGAGTGTCATTAACAGCAGGTGGAGAAGTCATAGAAGTTAGGACTGTTTTTGGTCTTTTTTATTTGTAATTTCTTTATAATTATTATTTGTAATAATCTTTGTTGTTTTTTCTGTGTTATGTGAATAGAATTAAATAAACTTCATTGGCTTTCTGAAAGTTAAATGCAGATATAGATATTTTAGAAAACCATTTAAAATCCAGGACTGAATACATACAAATGAGTAGGAAGACCCATTAGTGTTTTAAAATCACTAATCTGTGAAAGCCTCAATAATACATTGGTAAGAGTCAAAGCTATTCCAGATTCCGTGCCTTTTGAATATTCTCAGTATGAAACGAGTTACCACATTTCATGACCTCAGTGGCCTAGTGAAAAGATGCAGATTTGTAACTGGAAAACTTAAATCTTTTGTGGGAGATTGTTTTATATTAAAACAAAGCTGTTTGCATAATATGCCTCAGTGTAAAGCTGAGCAATCTATGCTAGAAGTGGTGGCTCCAACTTGTGTGTAGAGTAGTTCACATTTGCTTTTTCAGTCAAGGATGTGCTGACATGTTAGATCACGTTTTCGAAGAGCTGCATGGACCGCATTATGTTTTCATCCTGTGAGGGAGAAACAGAAAGATTTTATTCACTGTGTCTATAATGGAAAGTACATACCTACATATGGCCTTTTCTCTTCATGTGCTGCTTTGTGATGGCAAGTGCATCTGCTCTTCACTGCATACAAATAACCGACTTATTCTTTGTTGACTGCCTTTAGATATTTCATTTAAATCTTAGTACAAGACTGAGTTCTGTCTCAGATGATGTCAGGATGAAAACAGTGAGTGTGATGGCTAATTTTGGTTGTCAGTTGCATCTGGGATCTACTAACAAGCTTCTAGGCAGTCCTGTGATGGATTTTCTTGATTGGATTAGTTGAAGTAGGAAGATCCACCCTAAATCTGGGTGGCTTCGGGACATGGAAGAAGGAAACTTTGATTTTTTGCCTGCTTGCTTTCACTCTTGGTGGGAAGTTCATCTATCTTGTTGTCACAGTATTCCTTCACTAGTATTAGAATCAACTTCTTCAGGATTTCAATATAGACTGAAGTTCAGCAGCTCTCCAGGAATCTTTTAGGACTCCAGTGCCTTGCTGGGACTAGATAGGCACACAGCTTAGTGGACTGAATGAAGAACTACAGATTCTCGATCTCTCCAGTGTGAGACAGTCATCTATAAACACACACACACACACACACACACACACACACACACACACACACACA
>CAJQZJ010000841.1:359778-384142 GCA_907164525.1 Lophiomys imhausi | reverse complement strand
CACACACACACACACACACACACACACACACACACACACACACACACCACATATATTCCCAACTTTTAGCTTTAAGAGATTATCCAAAAGGAACAGATGACAACTTTGACATTTCAGGTAGATTACAAGCCAAAGCACAGAAAGTATATAAAAATCCATGTTCCAGGACAGAGAAGAACCAATACATGTATAGCCCTTTTATCTCTAGCTGTCAGCTTTTGCTAAATCTATCTGCCTATAGGAGTCTTTAAAAACTGAATAGTGGCTGAATGCCAGAGAAATGATTGGTTAGGAGAAACTATTGCAGTGGTCACACTCATTTTAGCCTATTTCCTAGAAATGGGCTACAGTGATAGTCTGGGCTGTTGAGGAACACTTCTGCACTATGGGTGGACACTGTTAGCGAGGCACGCACATTTATGGTGAGTCACAACTAGAGCAATGGTGCTTCCACTGCCCTAGTCCTGGTGACATCACCACTAAGAGGACTGACGTCATCACTTTAAATCTCTCAGAGATGTTGACTTTGAAAGGTGAGTTCAGGCATCAGGAAAGTTGAAAATGAAAAATTGAAAGAGGAAACAACACAACTGAAAACACCAGGAAATGTTTCTCCATGTTTATTAATTTGCAATTATGGCTCTACACCTGCATTGAGTTGAATCATTCTAGGTGAGCTAAAACTAGATTTTGAGGCAGCACATAGCTACTAGATTTCTCAGAATGTTTTCCTCTTTATTTTTATAATGGAGACAATTGAGTTCGGCTAAAGTGGTACTTTTTGTCCACATATGTTACATCAATAATACTTTGCTGAGGACATGAATTTGATTTTTGTATCTCACAATGGGAAAGGAAAGAACCAGCTCTTGCAAGTTGTCCTATAACCTCCACATGTGTGCTGTGGTATGTTCCTTACAACATATATACACAGACATAAACTTAAAATTTAAAAAAGACCAATATAAGCTTCATGGTTCTTTGCACAGATTTCTAATTCTATGGTGACACAAATAAATATGTTTAAAAGAACTATGTCTGGGAAAGAGTAAAGATTTCTTTTTTTTCATTATCTATGTGTGTATGGCTGCATGTACGTATGTGAACACAAGTGTGTACATGCCTGCAGAGTCCAGAAAAGGGTGTCAGATCCCATGGAGCTAGAGTTACAGGCCACAGTGAGATGCCTGACCAGGGTGCTGGGAACCAAACTGTAAGGTGAGCAGCAAGCACGCTTAAACACAGAACCACCTCTCCAGCTCCAGAAGCGTAATTTAAATCTATGTGTTTTCCATTTGATGGAGTTCTGCATGTCTGGTAGAAGAGTGGGAGGAAGAATAGAGGGTCAAGAACTCCACAAGAAGACCAAGAGTAACAATCTAGGTCCATGAGGCTTACAGAGACTAAAGGACCAACCAAAAAACAAAACAAAACAAAAACATGTACAGACTTGGCCTCGGCCTTCACGTGCATACCTGTCAAGTGCAGTGGGGCCTGTGTTTTGACAAGGACTCTGTTGCCTATCTACAGACTACTTTATTCTAGCAGGGCTGCAATGTCTGGCCTTAATGGAAGAAGAGGCTCTTAGGCCTGATGTGATTTGATGAGCCTGTGTGGGTTAGCACAGGATAGGAACATGGGGAGCTCCCCTCTTCTGAGGAGAAAGGAAGGGGGGAAAAGGGCAAGAAAGTGGGAGGATGGGACCGGGAGGAGAGGACGGAGGGAGCTGTGATCGGGATGTAAAATGAATTAATAAAATAAAATAAGTTAAAAAACAATCTATGTGTTTTCATTTGGTTCCCTTTAAAGGTTTCCAGAAACAAAGGGAGTACACAAGTACTTTTTGCCTTAGTACTGGCATGCTGTCAGATTGGATGTGCACATCCCTCTGCTTGTTTTTAAGTGAGAACCTGTCTTTTGTTGTTAGTTTATGCACTTGATTCATATTTTGCTCAATTCATATTGCCTAATAGGTTGTGCTCATTTTTCTTTAAAATTTTTATTGTTTATTTTGCATTCCAATTGCAACCCAGTCCCACCTTCTCACCCATTTGTAGCTGATGCTAATGAAAGGGATAGTTCTTTTCCTTACTTACTTTTTGGCAACTTTCAATGAACTCATCTATGGTAACAACACCATCTTTATTTTTGTCCATCTTCTGTTGAAAAAGAAAAGAACAAAGTGTTGTATTGACTTGTCCTTTGATAACCTCCCCATACCCAGTAGATTCAAAGAGATAAGAATGTAGCCCACCATTTTGTGTTGCATTTACATGCTAGGGGCAACCCATGACTTCCTACAATGGTGAAGCAAAATCATTGTAGGTTTTGTGTTTTCCCCTTGTAATGTGAAACATGAGTCGCTTAAACTGCTTTCTAAATATGACAAGACTAGCACAGTTTGCTGAAGTGTAGACCCTTGGGTTTTTCATCTATAAAATGGGAGAAGAGTACTGAGAATTTGTCATCTTTAAGGTCCTTGTGGGAACCTGTATGACAACACTTCCTTAAATGAAAGAATGGCTTAGTCAGGGTATTGTGATTTTTCTGGAAGTACAATTGTCTGTCATAATAAATAAAAAAACCCAAATTATGAAATTAAGATTGTTTTTGTCCCTGTGAATAAACATTCACCTTTGTAGCTTTTGTTTCTGTTTTCTGTTTTTGTTTTTGTTTGTTTTGCATCAAGCCATTTTCCAAGTATAAAGAAATCTATTTAGAACTGTGCTCCCTCTTCATTCCCACCTGGAAAAATGTCTCCACGTGCTGTCGGGGAGCATCTTCCTTGAGGACTGGGTAAGTGCACTTCCCCATCATGTCGTATATTGCCTTCATTATGTCCAGCATTTCCTGAAATGGAAAGGCACTCGTGTGAGGCTGCACACCAAGTGTGAGGAAACCCATCTAAGATGCATTAGGAGATTTTGTTCATAGTATTTCATTTGTTTGTTTGTTTCTTAAATTCTTTATGAGATGCCTTTTGCTTGGCCTGCAGACAAGAAAAAGTCTTTTTCCTAAAAAGAGTGGAATCCAAACAACAATTGTGAGAGCTCAATTTTGAAATGAAGTAGATTCCTACGTATCTCACTTGATTGGGAAAGGAATAGACTGGCTTCATGCTTTGATTTTCAAAAGCTACGCAGACTTTGTTTTATTGAACTATCACACATTTATTGATTGCTGACTTCTATATATTACAACTATTTTATATTTAGAACTAAAAACTACTAATTAAAATCAATTAGTAAAAGTCTTTAGAGGTTTTATCGCTTTTTCCTATTTTGTCTTTAACTAAAGTCGCACAAGAATACAAATTCACATATTTTAACTAGGAAGCACCTAAACATTTTGTTAGCTTTTAAAAGTAAAATTTAGTTTTCCCATGTCATTTTAATCTTATAAGAGGAAAAATAATATCTAAATATTTAAATATTCAAATTTAGTATTGACATAAAACACATCCTAGATTAGGCATATTTACTTTGAGAGTATGGATTCGATGATAAAGCAGTTTGTAAAAATAAGTGTAAAGGATGTTTTTAACATAGATGAGTGGTAAGATAAAGGATATAGGCAGAGCTGATGAGCTCTAAATATAGAAAGCGATAGGACATTCGCACTGCATTCGATTCTCAGCACTGAAGAAAACAAAAGAATGGTTCAAATGGGAAGGGCTAAAATTCTTAAGGTTATCTGGGTGCCTCAATATTCTTGAGGTCCTTAAGCAATGACTATTCATGCTATACCAAATATTCAAATCTATTCATGAAATCTTAAATTAAGCACTCCTCAATGACATATAATCTTACTCCATCTGTCCTTTGCCAATGACTAATCGAGCAGTGATGTCCTGGCACACTGAGTCTGTGTGTCCGATAAGGTACGTTCAGGTAGTTGGTCCTGAGTACTTTTTCTCATACGGGACCCTTTTTTTGAAACCTTCACTCTGGAGAAGCTATTAATGGAGACTGAAAGGCAGGCAGGCCATATGACCATTAAGTATGCTCATGCTTCCAGCCGAATGTGCCAATCTTATTCACATCCTACACTAAGGCTGGTTTTCTTCCCCCATTCCTTTTCTTCTGCTATTTGAAATTGTCTTAATGAATCAGCATTTTAATTTGTGAATGTTTTTCAATGATGGCTGTGTTTGTAGAGTCCACCTTTGTCCTGATCCATCCCAAGGAACAGAAATACCTGCCAACCACTGGGTGGTGTAGATTTGGTGGCTGTTGATTTTCTGGGACCCTTGTCTCCCCAAACTATTGTCCCCCTTACATGAGAAGGCCTCTGTCACTGCCAAGGATCCCTGCTTTCCCCCGTATCACTAGCAGAAAAAAAAAGGAATATAACATTGATATGTTTTATGTTTTCCTTGGAGATTTATTACAAATGAATCCTTTCAATTCCATTGTTTTCATTAGACTGTTTTGTCTCTACCAACATCACAAAAGATATTTTTGATCTCCTAAAATGTGATTTCTCAAGTAATCATTAAAATTGTTTACTATTTTGAAATTAAACAAAACTGGCTCAGATGATCACTGAACTGGTTCACCATCTCTTACTTCTTTAGTGATGTAGCCATCTTTGTTTATGTCATACAAATTAAATGCCCAGTTGAGTTTTTCTTGTACTGTCCCTCGAAGCAAAATGGAAAGACCTTTGATGAAATCCTAAAAGCAAACAATAAATATAGAATTTAGAATGTGGTAAAATTCCCTCTTAATTGGTGGTATTAAAATTAACAATGCTCTGGATTTTGCACGTTTCCAAAATTACTAATGTGCTTTTAGTCTTCAATTCCTCAGGGTTTTTTTTTTTTGAGTATGAATTATGCCCTAGTCTTTGCTATTTTCATCTAATCGGAAACTGAGTTAAATTAACCATGGTTCTGGAAATTGTACCTTTATGCATGAGTATAAACATAGAGTACACACACACACACACACACACAAACACACACACACACACACACACACAAACACACACACACACACAAACACACACACACACACACTCACACACACACTCACACACACACACACACACACTCACACACACACACACACACACACACACACACACACACACACACACACTCACACACACACACACACACACACACACACACACACACACACACACACACACACTCACACACACACACACACACAAACACACACACACTCACACACACACACAAACACACACACTCACACACACACACACACACACTCACACACACACACACACACACTCACACACACACACACACACACACACACACACAAACACACACAGTTTTTCTTTTTGAAAAAAAAATGTTATTCACTAGTAACAAATGCAGAGTATTCCTAAGAAACAGAAAAGATGTACTCTTTAATTGGATGTCAAGTTGTAAGTGACATGTGGGTACTTGTGGAAAAACTGGATCCACCCTATGTCAATCCAAACTAGCATCCATCTGTCTCTAATTTCATATCTGTGAAAACAAGGACAGTATCTACCTTGTAAATATTTTACAATGATTGGCAGAATTAAGATATTTTTAACAGTCCCTGGAGAGACCATTGGTATGAAAGTCTGTTTTAACTCTACGGAACCCTCACCTGATGTTTAAATGGATTTGATTACAATGAAAGGGAACCAGGTTAACCAGAGAAAATTCATGCATATTTGTTGTTATGTAAAGTAAAGTCAATATTACAATGTGATTAAACTCAGGAGTGACATCTCTTCTTAAGAATGAAAAGGTGAGGGAAATCTAAGAGTTGCCCTTTGGGTGAACTTATTCCTCTCGTCTGCATTCCATCATTTAATAGCTGTTTTCCTGTCTTATTTTTTAATAGTGTTTTTCATTCTAGTGGAGGGGCAGTTAGCATATGTGTAGTTCATAATTTATGTATGATGTCTGGTGAAAAATCCTCCCCTTCCTAAAATGGCATTAGCTATTTCTATTCCAAGAAAAATGTGTGACTATGTCATGTTTCTTTATATATGCCCTCTTTTCTTTATGTGAATGACACCTTAATATGCTGTGCTGCTCTTAATTTTTCCTCACTTGGTCAAAAATGAAAGATTGAAAGAGAGCCCCTAATACACAATGAAGACTATTATTTTTTTCCTTCTTAGTAGAATGCATATTCCATGTGGATATGCTTCTATTTAATGATCCATGAAGCAAGAAGGAAGTTCAACCTGTCTTTGGCTCTAATGATGGAACTTGGCCTGGACAAAGAGAGGCAGTTTGTGTCACCTCTTTGGCCAAGATCATCAGATCTGTGACTTGACATATTATTGAACCTAGTCCAAGTTTAAGAACGATTCTGAGGTTCCTTGTCTCTTGTAGAATGCCAACAAGATTAGAGGAGTTCTTCCTGGCATGACAGGAACAGTCAGTAACAATGTCCAAGGGCAGCTGATAACATTCTGCAAACATACTGAGCTCAGAGCCATTTCTCACCTTTTCATTCCTGTGAGCCAATAAATATCACACTGTTTTCACTAATTATTCTATGATTTCTAATGCTATTAGGGAAAGTACTGACTTCCATGCATACCTTCCTCGTAAGTTCTAAGCATCTTAAACAGACTTGCACTGAACAGTGGCTGTGACCCAAGGTCCTTTGGGTAGGGATGGGTTCCTGCCCTAGCTCGGTGACAGCCCTGGAGTAAAACTATCATTTATTAAAAATAGCTAGAGCAAAACCATTTCCCACAGAATTACTCATCCTATTCTGTGTTATAAAAATGCTGAAGGGCAAATGAGCAGAAAGCACAGCTAAACACTTCAGCTTCCACAGTCAGTATCTGTTAACTCAGTATTTGTAAACTCTCAACTTGATGACACAAATTTCCTGGCGTTGTTTGTTCTTGTGCTTGGAAGCCTTGCCCAAGGGGTCACTGTTCTGAACAGGATTCTCTCTAACAGGAAACTCAGTGGTCTGCCTTAAAGAGGCTTCCTCAATTGATTTCTTCTGGAGGCTTTTAGAGCACAATTTGATGAGATTTTGATTCTCTCTCTCTCTCTCGTCTGCCTGCCTGTCTGTCTCTGAATTATATTTGGTTTAATATATACTTGAAAAACTCATTCAACAATAACCAAAAGTTTGGCTATTGTAGATGCTTCTCTATATCACAGAGAGCAAGGTCTGGCTCGGTAATTGTCTGGTCTTGCTCAGTAGTGAGCATTCTTTCATCTCACGGTTCTATACTTGGTGTCTCAGGGCTGGTTACTATCCCAGGAGCATTAGTCACTCTGAATTCTACCACTCAAAGACCACCCTGGGTGAGAACGACCCATTTGGAGGTAGCAGCAACCAAGTCCAGGTGGGAAACGTTAAATGGCTCACTAAAGGTGATGAAGGTGACAGAGTCAGCACAGAGAGTCATTAATACATTTGCGTGTGCCATGACTTGCTCTCCCTTGCATGATTTTATAGGAACTTTAAAGTATTGATTTTTCTTTCACATGACCTTCTTCAGTAGGTTAAATTCCCACAGTGCTCATGCTCTTTCTTAAAATATTTGGAAGACGAATTTTCAGGAACTGACAAAAATGACATCTTGGGACCAAAGATACCAATATGTGTACAATTCTATCTGCATATCTATATATTTATGTACAGATATATGTATATGTTTCACAAGATTATAACTTGACTTTATCCTATAGAAGAGATGGCTTTCTTATTCTGACTGAAGCACAGTAATGTCTTTTAAAATAATTTAGTGTCTTGAAAAACCAGGGGCCATCTGGTTCAGCAGTTCCCTGTGTAGCTACACTAAATTTAATTAGAAGTTCTTTGATTGAACCTCTTTGGTGACCTTTAAGGATTTCATAAATATTTAACAATATTCACAAATTGTTTACAGTAAATACAATTACAAATATAATAATCTTAAAAAACTATATAAAACTTCACTTAAAAATACTATAAGCACACATAAATCTAATACTTACTAATATTAAATATTTCCATTCTCTCTTTTTTCACATATACCTCAGTATATATTTATACTAAAAGCCATATATGATCTTAAATATATTGTAGGTACTGTATATATTTTAAAGCATGTACATATGTTAAATTCTTATGTATCTATAAGATGGTGAATAATTTCATTGTTTCATTTATATCATTATTTTAATATTTATTAATCATATCATATATCTTTGGTATCTTTATTTTAATATTACAAGTATTTTGCCACATCATTGAAAATTCTTCATGACATTATTGAAATAATTGTATAATTGAGTCATAAAAAATATCAAATTTACCAAAAGGGAGTAATTTTATGTTTTGATATAATGTAGTCACATGACTTCTAAACAACTTGAACCACAATAAAATCATATTTTATACATTTTTTAAATGACGATCTCTCTTTTTCTATGTATATCTTGTTTTCTCAGCATGTATGTCTGGGTGAAATTTGCATGCAGTGCCCTTGCATGCCAGAAAAGAAAATTGGATCCCCTGAAGCTGGAGTTATAGACAGCTGTGGGCCCCAGGGTGGGGCGGGGAATTGAACCCTTGAACCCTTAGAAGAGCAAGCAGTGCTCTTAACCGCTGAGTCAGTTCTCGAACCCCACCCCTGGAAGAATCTTGTTTTAAATGGCAATCCACCACACACACACACAGATACAAGCACACATTAATGGAAATGTAATTTTATGTAACCATGAACCAGAACTTGAAGTTAATACAATGTTAATTCTCTTTCTATCTCTCACTATTTTTCAATAACTCAAAATTCACTGAATTTTAATCTCAGCTCCTTCATGACTTCAATTCAAAGTTTACAGCATAGCATACTGATATGGATATAAAACAACTAATTTCATTATTTCCTATTGTTGAATATGTAAATTAAATTGTTTTCTTGTTAGAAATGATTCCACAGGCAGAGGATCAAAGATGGCACCCACCGGGGGATCCAAGATGGCGGCGGCCGGCGCAGACATATTTTGATTTCGGGGTCAACAATCACAAGGCGGCAAGTGTTCAAGGATGCTATACAAAGGGCATGACCCCTTCTAAATCTCACCCAGCTACAGAGTGACCATGGAAGATGCCTGGGCAGGATGCCCCTTCCAAATCTCGGACACGCTAAGAAGCCTCTGGACCCGGGAATCGGGATAACCCATCCCCCCAAAAGGAGAGACCCCGGTAAGTTCCAACCTAAGACCCAGCCGGCAGATTCAGAAAACACACAGAGATAATCCCCACCCTGCTGGGCACTCCCAGGTCTCACACAGATGATCCAATTATCTAGCGAAAGGTTGCGAACCTTGGAAGTGAGCGGGAGATCCCCTGCAAAGTGCCTTCAGACCACAGATCACAGTCTGTGACATCACTGGCCAGTTTCAAAGCCTCAGGAACAGCAAGGCTACTGCAGATGAACTACAGACTTATCCGCTACAGGAACCAACCCCGGGCAAACTGCGAGATATTTGAAACGGTCATATATCGGTCTTATGTACTAGTACAGGCCCTTATGGTGGGGAACCAGAGCTTACTTGTAAACAGCTTCGCCACCTGAATTAATTAGGTCCCCACCTGGGAGGCGGGACTGAATGACTCACCTTATAGGGGTGGAGTAAAGCAACTTGAATCCTACACTACAGTGCCCCCTTTGGACCCAAGTCCAGAAGACAGCAAATTGCACATGGCCAGAGGCCCCAGACCCAAAAAAAAAAAAAAAAACAAAAAAACAGAGCGAAATGTCTCCAACAAAAGAAAGCAATGCTATTACATCCAGCCCAAACCACCTCACCACAACTGAAACACATGAAAACAATGACAATTCTACAGTATGGAAAGTGATAAAGTCCCTTCAAGAAGAACTTAAAACTATGAAGGAATTCAAAGAAGCCAAAATCTTACAAGTCAAAACAACGGATAACATCATTAAAGAGCTCAAAGCCATGGTGACCCAGCTTGAACAGGAAAAGGATAAAGCAATGAAAGATCTCCAGACAAAAACAAGTAAACTGGAGAAGGAAATGTACAAAATGAACACTACCATTCAAGACATGAAAATAGAAATGGAAACAGTAAAGAAAACACAGTCAGAGTTAAAAGAGGAAATGGAGAATCAAGAGAAGAGAACAGGAACTACGGATGTGAGTATGAAAAATAGGATGCAAGAGAAGGAAGACAGGATCTCAGGCATGGAAGATTCGATGGAAGAAATCTGTACAACACCCAAAGAAAATGAGAAAGCTAAAAGATCTCTCACCCACAACATCCAAGAAATCAAGGACTCAATGAAAAGATGGAACCTAAGAATTATAGGCATAGAGGAAGGAGAAGACTCCCGACTCCATGGTCCAGGAAATATCTTCAACAAAATCATAGAAGAAAACTTCCCAAACCTAAAGAAAGAGATGCCAGTAAAAATCCAAGAGGCTTACAGAACACCAAATAGATTAGATCAGAAAAGAACTCCTCTCGCCACATAATAATAGAAACTCCAAATGTAGAGAACAAAGAAAGGATATTATAAGCTGTTATAGAAAAAGGCCAAGTCACATACAATGACAGATCCATCAGAATCACACCTGACTTCTCCTCAGAAACTTTAAAAGCTAGAAGGGCCTGGACAGATGTCCTACAAGCCCTGAGAGAACATAGGTGCCCAGACAGACTAATATATCCAGCAAAATTCTCTATCAACATAGAAGGAGAAAACAAGATATTCCATGACAAAATCAAATTCAAACAATATCTCCTCACAAAACGAGCCCTACAGAACATCCTAGAAGGAAAATTCCAACACAGAGAAGATAACTACACCCAAGAAAACAGAGGAAATAGAAACCTCCACAGCAACTAAACAAAAGAGAAACACAAGACAGCCAGATAAACCAAAAAAATGGAAAATAACAACCCCTGGTCACTAATATCCATCAACATCAATTGACTCAACTAGACAATAAAAAGACACAGACTTACAGACTGGATCCATAAACAACACCCATCTTTTTGCTGTATACAAGAAACACACCTCAATAGTGAGGATAAACACTACCTCAGAGTAAAGGGCTGGGAAAAGGTTTTCCAAGCAAATGGACCAAGGAAACAAGCTGGAGTAGCCAACCTAATATCAAACAAAATAGACTTCCAATTGAAGTTAATAAAAAAAGACAGAGAAGGGTATTACATACTCATTAAAGGAAATATCCACCAAGAGATCATCTCAATATTGAACATCTATGCCCCAAATACAAAGACACCTACATTTATAAAAGAAACACTTCTAAAATTTAAATCGCACATTGATCCAAACACTTTAATAGTGGGAGACTTCAAAACCCCACTCACAACTATGGACAGATCATCAAGACAGAAGCCAAACACAGAAATAATGAGTCTAACAGAGATCATGAACCAAATAGACCTAAAAGATATCTACAGAACGTTTCACCCAAACACAAAAGAATACACCTTCTTCTCAGCACCTCACGGAACCTTCTCCAAAATCGACCATATAGTTGGACACAAAGATAGCCTCAACAGATACAAGAAAATTGAAATAACCCCTTGTATCTTATCAGACCACCAGGGAATAAAGCTGGACTTCAATAGCAAAAGAATCAACAGAAAGTCTACACTCACATGGAAATTGAAAAACTCTTTACTAGAGGACCACTGGGTCAAGGAAGAAATAAAGAAGGAAATCAAAGACTTCTAAAAATCCAACGAAAAGGAAGACACCACATACCCAAACCTATGGGACACAATGAAAGCCGTGCTACGAGGAAAGTTCCTAGCACTAAGTGCCTTCAAAAAGAAAATTGTGACAGCTCATATTAGCGAATTAACAGCTAAAATGGGTGATTTGGAAAAAAAAGAAGCAAACACTCCCAAGAGGAACAAAAGGCAGGAGATCATCAAACTTAGGGCTGAAATCAACAACTTAGAAACAAAAAGTACTATACAAAGAATCAATGAAACCAAGAGTTGGTTCTTTAGAAAATCAACAAAATAGACAGACCCTTAGCCAAATTAACTAAAAGACAGAAGGAGAAAACATAAATCAACAAAATCAGAAATGAAAAGGGAGAAATAACAACAGACATTGAGGAAATCCAGAGAATAGTTGGATCCTACTTTAAAAATCTATACTCCATCAAATTTGAAAACTTAAGTGAAATGGACAATTTTCTTGATAGATTCCACCTACCAAAACTAAATCAAGATCAGATAAACAGATTAAACAGCCCTATAACCCATAAGGAAATAGAAACAGTCATTAAAAATCTCCCAAACAAAAAAAGCCCAGGGCCGGATGGCTTTAGCACGGAATTCTACAGGACCTTCAAAGAGGAGCTAACACCAATACTTTTCAAACTCTTTCAAAAAATAGAATCTGAAAGAACATTGCCAAACTCATTCTACGAGGCCACAATCACCCTGATTCCTAAACCACACAAACACCCAACAAAGAAAGAGTACTTCAGACCAATATCCTTCATAAACATAGATGAAAAAATACTTAATAAAATACTAGCAAACTGAATTCAAGAACACATCAAAAGTATCATACACCATGATCAAGTAGGCTTCATCCCAGGGATGCAGGGATGGTTCAACATATGAAAGTCTATCAATGTCATTCACCATATAAACAAGATGAATGAAAAAAAAACACATGATAATCTTGCTAGATGCAGAAAAAGCATTTGACAAAATCCAACACCCCTTCATGCTAAAAGTTCTGGAGAGATCGAGCATACAAGGGCCGTTCCTAGAAATAATAAAGGCAATATAGAGCAGGCCAGTGGCCAACATCAAATTAAATGGAGAGAAACTTGAGGCATTTCCTCTAAACTCAGGGACAAGACAAGAATGTCCACTTTCACCATATCTCTTCAATATAGTACTTGAAGTTCTTGCTAGAGCAATAAGACAACTAAAGGACACCAAGGGGATAAACATTGGAAACGAAGAAGTCAAATTATCCTTATTTGCAGATGATATAATAGTATACATAAGCGACCCCAAAAATTCCACCAGAGACCTCTTACAGCTGATAAACACCTTCAGCAAAGTGGCTGGATACAAAATTAATTCAAAAAAATCAGAAACCCTTCTTTATACAACAAACAAATGGGCTGAGGAAGAAATAAGGGAAACAACCCCCTTCACAATAGCCGCAAACAACATAAAATACCTGGGTGTAACTCTAACCAAGCAAGTAAAGGACCTATATAACAAGAACTTCAAGCCCTTGAAGAAAGAAATGGAAGAGGCCTTTAGAAGAAGGAAAGATCTTCCAGGCTCATGGATAGTTAGGATCATCATAATAAAAATGGCCATCCTACCAAAAGCAATATATAGATTCAATGCAATTCCTATCAAAATACCAACACAATTTTTATAGACTTGGAAAGAGCTAGCCTCAATTTCATATGGAAAAAAAAAGCCCATAATAGCTAAATCAATCCTGTACAATAAGAAAACATCTGGAGGTATTACCATCCCAGATTTCAAGCTGTACTACAGAGCAATAGTTGTAAAAACAGCATGGTATTGGTATAGAAACAGACCAGTAGATCAATGGAATTGAATTGAAGATCCAGAAATAGACCCACACACTTATGGCCACCTAATTTTTGACAAAGAAGCCAAAACGGCACAATGGAAGAAGGACAGCATCTTCAACAAATGGTGCTGGTCCAACTGGATGTCCATTTGTAAAAGAATGAAGTTAGACCCATACTTATCACCTTGTACAAAACTTAAGTCCAAGTGGATCAAAGACCTTAACATAAGGCCTGTCACCCTAAATCTACTAGAAGAAAAAGTGGAAGAAACCCTCGAACTGATTGGCACGGGCAACAACTTCCTGAACAGAACACCAACAGCTCAGTACTTGAGAGCAACAATCAATAAATGGGACCTCATGAAACTGAAAAGCTTCTGTAACGCAAAGGACACTGTCATTCAAACAAAATGGCAGCCTACAGACTGGGAGAAAATCTTCACCAACCCCACATCTGACAGAGGGCTAATATCCAAAATGTACAAAGAACTCAAGAAATTAAAGGCCAAGAAACCAAATAATCCAATCAAAAAATGGGGGACAGAGCTAAATAGAGAATTCACAAAGGAGGAATCCCTAATGGCTGAGAGACATTTGAAGAAATGCTCAACATCCTTAATCATCAGAGAAATGCAACTCAAGACAACTCTGAGATTCCATCTCACACCTGTCAGAATGGCTAAGATCAAAAACTCAAATGACAGCACATGCTGGCGAGGGTGTGGATAAAGGGGTACCCTCCTCCATTGCTGGTGGGAATGCAGGCTTGTGCAACCACTATGGAGGTCAGTCTGGCGATATCTTAAAAAACTTGGAATAGCTCTGCCTCAGGACCTAGCCATATCACTTCTGGCTATACACCCAAATCCCTCTTCACTGAATCATAAGGAAGTTTCCTCATCCTGGTTTATAGCAGCCTTATTTGTAATAGCTAGAAACTGGAAACAACCCAGATGTCCCTCAACCGAAGAATGGGTCAAAAAACTGTGGTACATCTATTCAATGGAATATTATTCAGCTATCAGGAACAATGAAATTATGCAATTTGCAGCCAAATGGATGGAACTAGAAAAGCTCATCCTGAGTGAACTAACCCAGACTCAGAAGGACACATACGGCATCTATTCACTTATAGTAGGATTTTAGCTATATAGTAGAAGGTATCGATACTACAACTAACACACCAAAGGGAACTTGGACATAGACTTCTTATTTTTAATTTTTATTCTTTATTTATTTTTTATATATTAGTTATATTTTTTTCTATTTTTTTAGTCTTTTTTATCTATTGTATGCTTATTGGTTTGTTTGTTTACTAGTTCTCTCTCTCCGGCAACGAGACACTTTTCACTGATGGTACTGCTTCGTAGATTCCCAATGAATGAAGAGGCTCTTGGCCCTCATACGACCTCTCAACTGAGATGAGAGACTGTTATATAAGGACACCCCACCCCAGAGAAATGGGATGGAAGTTTTAGGAGGTAAAGAAAAAAAATGAAATGTGATGTTTCAGCCTTTTACTACTCATTGTCATAAACTGTTTAGGATAATTAAGAAATGCAAACTAATGGTTATGCAAGCCAGTCATTCTGTTAGGTACTATGACAGCCTATTATAGTTACTTGCTAAGCTAAACAGAAATAAACCTGCTAAGAGACAAGCAACATCTGCTTACCCTAATATAAGAGATAGATAGGGCCTCTTCAAAAACCTCAAGAGATCTGCAGAATATGGCATTCAAGTATGTTTTCGTAACTTTAGATTTTTTTATATCAAGACATATCAACTCCTGACAGCACCCCCTATTCTCCTCCAAGTAGAAGATGAGCATCGTAGAATCTCCAGTGGGAGATTGAATTAGTCGCAAGCCTATCTCTTGGTAGGAAATGAGCCTTGCTCCAACTGTAGACAGAATGCTGTCCAAAAAGGACAAAACCTGGAAGCAGCCTAGCTCTGCCAAGACAGTGTAGATAAGTCCTTCATAACCCCTGCTCTACAATCAATGTCTGTCAGAGAAGCAGGGCCAAACGACTGAAGTGCGATGCTGTAATGTATGGAGAGAAAATGGGAACTGTCCAGGCAGCCACTGGTATGTCATTTCTTAGTTTGGGAAGCTGCAGAACCTGTACTTCCTATAAAATCAGATATATTTGTCCCTCTCAGGTCTCTGAGGTGATTGAAGAACAGATAGATAAAGTCTTATAATTAAATTTTGAGTTGTTTAGGAATCAAGAGAGTGTTACACATCTAAGAAGATACTTTTAAAATTGTGTTGCAATTAGTATGAATGTTGAGTCAGATATAGAACTTTAAACTCATGGAGATGTTTAGATAGTAGAATGTTAAAGTCAGGTACCAAATACATATGGACTGGTCATTGGGAATGTACGTTAATCCATAGAATCCTCATAACTGTGGCCTAACTACCTCTATTGTACTGTATTGTATTTATTATTATAAGAGAAAGAGCCATTTGTTAGACTGAAAGGAGAAAGTGTAGGGGGAAATAAGATATACCTTAAATTTAAAGGAAAATAAAAGGGAAGAGGATGTGGGGTTGAGGGTGGGAGAATGGTACTCTAGGGGGAATATGGAGGGGACTGCGATTGAGATGTAACTTGAAGAAATAAAAAATAAAGGAAAAAAAACCCACAATGCTCCTCATTCAATCTTGTGTTGCAATTGCTCAACAAAAGGTCATTCATTTATAAAAAAATAATAGGATGCAAGAGATGGAAGACAGGATCTCAGGTATGGAAGATTCCATGGAAGAAATCAGTACAACATTCAAAGAAAATGAGAAAGCTAAAAAATCTCTCACACACAACATCCAAGAAATCAAGGACTCAATGAAAAGACAGAACCTAAGAATTAAAGGCATAGAGGAAAGAGAAGACTCCCGACTCCATGGTCCAGGAAATATCTTCAACAAAATCGTAGAAGAAAACTTCCCAAACGTAAAGAAAGAGATGCCAGTAAAAATCCAAGAGGCTTACAGAACACTGAACAGATTAGATCAGAAAAGAACCTCCTCTTGCTACATAATAATAGAAACTCCAAATGTAGAGAACAAAGAAAGGATATTAAAAGCTGTAAGAGAAAAAGGCCAAGTCACATACAAGGGCAGACCCATCAGAATCACACCTGACTTCTCCTCAGAAACTTTAAAAGGTAAAAGGGGCTTGACAGATGTCCTCCTAGCCCTGAGAGAACAAGACTACTATACCCAGCAAAACTCTCTATCAACATAGAAGGAGAAAACAAGATATTCCATGACAAAATCAAATTCAAACAATATCTCCTCACAAAACCAGCCCTACAGAACATCCTAGAAGGAAAATTCCAACACAGAGAAGATAACTACACCCAAGAAAACAGAGGAAATAGAAACCTCCACAGCAACTAAACAAAAAGAAGCACAAGACAACCAGCTATAAAAAAATAATGGGAAATAACAACGCCTGGTCACTAATATCCATCAACATCAATGGACTCAAAAAGACACAGACTTACAGATTGGATCCGTAAACAACACCCATCTTTTTGCTGTATACAAGAAACACACCTCACTATTGAGGATAAACACTACCTCAGAAAAAGGGCTGTTAAAAGGTTTTCCAAGCAAATGGACCCAGGAAACAAGCTGGACTAGCCACCCTAATATCAAACAAAATAGACTTCCAACTGAAGTTAATAAAAAAAGACAGAGAAGGGCATTACATACTCATTAATGGAAATATCCACCAAGAGATCATCTCAATATTGAACATCTATGCCCCAAATACAAAGGCACCTACATTTATAAAAGAAACACTTCTAAAATTTAAATCGCACATTGATCCAAAGACTTTAATAGTGGGAGACTTCAAAACCCCACTCACAACTATGGACAGATCATCAAGACAGAAGCCAAACAGAGAAAAAATGAGTCTAACAGATATCATGAACCAAATGGACCTAACAGATATCTTTCAAAAAACAGAATCTGAAAGAACATTGCCAAACTCATTATATGAGGCCACAGTCACCCTGATTCCTAAACCACACAAAGACCCAACAAAGAAAGACAACTTCAGACCAGTCTGCCTCATGAACATAGATGCAAAAATACTTAATAAAATACTAGCAAACCGAATTCAAGAACACATCAAAAGTATCATACACCATGATCAAGTAGGCTTCATCTCAGGGATGCAGGGATGGTTCAACATATGAAAGTCTATCAACGTCATTCACCATATAAATAAGATGAAAGAAAAAAACCACATGATAATCTCACGAGATGCAGAAAAAGCATTTGAGAAAATCCAACACCCCTTCATGCTGAAAGTTCTGGAGAGAACGGGCATACAAAGGCCGTACCTAGAAATAATAAAGGCAATATACAGTAGGCCAGTGGCCAACATCAAATTAAATGGAGAGAAACTTGAAGCATTTCCTCTAAACTCAGGGACAAGACAAGGATGTCCACTTTCACCATATCTCTTCAATATAGTACTTGAAGTTCTTGCTAGAGCAGTAAGACAACTAAAGGACATCAAGGGGATAAACATTGGAAACAAAGAAGTCAAATTATCCCTATTTGCAGATGATATAATAGTATACATAAGCGACCCCAAAAATTCCACCAGAGACCTCTTACAGCTGATAAACACCTTCAGCAAAGTGGCTGGATACAAAATTAATTCAAAAAAATCAGAAGCCCTTCTTTATACAACAAACAAATGGGCTGGAGAAGAAATAAGGGAAACAACCCCCTTCACAATAGCCGCAAACAACATAAAATACCTGGGTGTAATTCTAACCAAGCAAGTAAAGGACCTGTACAACAAGAACTTCAAGCCCTTGAAGAAAGAAATGGAAGAGGCCTTTAGAAGATGGAAAGATCTTCCATGCTCATGGATAGTTAGGATCAACATAATTAAAATGGCCATCCTACCAAAAGCAATATATAGATTCAATGCAATTCCTATCAAAATACCAACACAATTTTTTATAGACTTGGAAAGAGCTAGCCTCTATTTCATATGGAACAACAAAAAGCCCAGAATAGCTAAATCAATCCTGTACAATAAGAATACATCTGGAGGTATTACCATCCCCGATTTCAAGCTGTACTACGGAGCAATAGTTGTAAAAACAGCATGGTATTGGTATAGAAACAGACCAGTAGATCAATGGAATCGAATTGAAGATCCAGAAATAGACCCTCACACCTATGGCCACCTAACTTTTGACAAAGAAGCCAAAACGGCACAATCAAACGACAGCATCTTCAACAAATGGTGCTGATCAACTGGATATCCATTTGTAACAGAATGAAATTAGAACCATACTTATCACCTTGTACAAAACTTAAGTCCAAGTTTTAACATAAGGCCTGTCACACTGAATCTACTAGAAGAAAAAGTGGGAGAAAACCTCGAACTAATTGGCACAGGCGACAACTTCCTGAACAGAGCACCAACACCTCAGGACTTGAGATCAACAATCAATAAATGGGACCTCATGAAACTGAAAAGCTTCTGTAACGCAAAGGACACTGTCATTCGAACAAAATGGCAGCCTACAGACTGGGAGAAAATCTTCACCAACCCCACATCTGACAGAGGGCTAATATCCAAAATGTACAAAAAACTCAAGAAATTAAAGGCCAAGAAACCAAATAATCCAATCAAAAAATGGGGGACAAAGCTAAATAGAGAATTCACAAAGGAGGAATCCCTAATGGCTGAGAGACATTTGAAGAAATGCTCAACATCCTTAATCATCAGAGAAATGCAACTCAAGACGACTCTGAGATTCCATCTCACACCTGTCAGAATGGCTAAGATCAAAAACTCAAATGACAGCACATGCTGGCGAGGGTGTGGATAAAGGGGTACCCTACTCCATTGCTGGTGGGAGTGCAAGCTTGTGCAACCACTATGGAGGTCAGTCTGAGTCTGGCGATATCTTAGAAAACATGGAATAGCTTTGCCTCAGGACCCAGCCATACCATTTCTGGGTATATACCCAAATGCCTCTTCATGGAATCATAAGGAAGTTTCCTCATCTATATTTATAGCAGCCTTATTTGTAATAGCTAGAAACTGGAAACAACCCAGATGTCCCTCAACTGAAGAATGGGTTAAAAAACTATGGTACATCTACACAATGGACTACTATTCAGCTATCAGGAACAATGAAATTATGCAATTTGCAGCCAAATAGATGGAACTAGAAAAGCTCATCCTGAGTGAGCTAACCCAGACTCAGAAGGACGCATATGGCATCTATTCACTTATAATAGGGTTTTAGCTATATATTAGAAGGCATCGATACTACAACTAACACACCGATGGGAACTTGGACATAGACTTTTATTTTTTATATATTTTTAATATATTTATTCTATTTTTAGTCTTTTTATCTATTTGTCTGCTTATTGGTTTGTTTGTTTAGTAGTTCTTTCTTCCGGGCATGAGACACTTTTCACTGATGGTACTAAATGAGATGAGGGACTGTTATATAAGGACACCCCACCCCAGAGAAATGGGATGGAAGGGTTATGAGGTAAAGAAAAAAATGAAATGTGATGTTTCGGCTTTTTACTACTAATTGTCATAAACTGTTTAGGATAATTAAGAAATGCAAACTAATGGTTATGCAAGCCTGTCATTGTGTTAGGTACTATGATAGCCTATTATAGTTATTTTCTAAGCTAATCAAAAATAAAGCTGCTAAGAGACAAGCAACATCTGCTTACCCTAATATAAGAGATAGATAGTGTCTCTTCAAAAACCTCAATAGATCTGCAGAATATGGCATTCAAAGATGTTTTCCTAACTTTAGATTTTTTTATATCGAGACATATCAAGTCCTACAGCACCCCCTATTGTCCTCCAAGTAGAAGATGGGCATTGTTGAATCTCCAGTGGGAGATGACTGAATTATTTGGAAGACTATATCTTGGTAGGAAAAGCCCCTTGCTCCAACTGTAGACAGAATGCTGTCCAAAAAGGACAAAACCTGGAAGCAGGTAAGTTGACAGCCTAGCTCTGCCAAGACAGGGTATGTAAGTCCTTCATAATTCCTGCTCTACAATCAATGTCTGTCAGAGAAACGGGGCCAAACGACTAAAGTTCGATGTTGTAATGTATTGAGAGAAAATGGGAACTGTCCAGGCAACCACTGGTATGTCATTTCTTAGTTTGGGAAGCTGCAGGCCCTGTACTTCTTATAAAATCATATATATTTATCCCTCTCAGGTCTCTGAGGTGGTTGAAGAATAGATAGCTAGAGTCTCATAGTTAAATTTTGAGATGTTTAGGAGTCAAGAGTGTGTTATGGATCTAAGAAGATACTTTTAAAATTGTGTTGCCAGTTAGTATGAATGTTGATTTATATATAGAACTTTAAACTCATGGAGATGGTTAGATAGTAGAATGTTAAAGTCAGGTACCAAATATATATGGACTGGACATTGGGAATGTACGCTAAGCCATAAAACCCTCATAACTGTGGCCTAATTACCTCTGTTGTTTTGTATTGTATTTATTATTATAAGAGAAAGGGCTATTTGTTGGACTGAAAGGGGAAACTGTAGGGGGAAATAAGATATATCTTAAATTTAAAAGAAAATAAAAAGGGAGAGGATGGGTGGTTGAGGGTGGGAGGGTGGGACTGGAGGGGGGAATAGGGAGGGGACTGCGATTGAGATGTAACTTGAAGAAATAAAAAATAAAGGAAAAAAAAGACACAGGCTAGCAGAATGGGTGTCGAAAACAGAATCCCACATTTTGCTGCTTACAAGAAACACAGTTCAGTAAAAAAGATAGGCATTATCTCCAAGTAAACGGTTCAAAAAAGATATACCAAGCAAATGGATTTAAGAAGCAAACTGGAGTGGCCATTCTAGTATGCAATAAATTGGACTTTCAACCAACATTAATCAAAAGAGATGGGGAAGGACACTGTAAACTCATCAAAGGAAAAATCCACCAAGATTAAATCTCAATACTGAACATCTATACCCCAAACGTAAGACCACCCACATTTGTTAAAGAAACACTTCCTAAGCTCAAATCCCACATTAAACCTCGCACATTAATAGTGGGAGACTGCAACACACCGCTCTCACCACCGTACAGATCAATGATGCAGAAACCAAACAGAGAAATAATGAACCTCACAGATGTCATGAATCAAATGGACCTAATTGATATCTACAAAACATTTCACCCCCCAAAAAACAACACACTTTCTTCTCGGCACCTCATGTGGGACCTTCTCCAAAATTGACCATATAGTTGGTGACAAACCAAGCCTCAACAGATACAGGAAAATTGAAATTACCCCTTGTAACTTATCAGACCATCAAGGATTAAAGCTAAACTTCAACAATAACAAAAACAACAGAGAGCCTGCAAAAACATGGTAACTGAATAACTCTCTCCTCAATGACCTCTGGGTCAGAGAAGAAATAAAAAAAAAATTAAAGTCTTCTTAGAACTCAATGAAAATGAAGGCACAACGTACCCAAAGTTTTGGGACACATAGAAAACAGTGCTGAGAAGAAAGTTTATAGCACTAAGTGCCTTCAAAAAGAAACTAGAGAGTTCCCATAGTAGCAACCTAAAAGCCCATCTGAAAGAGCTAGAACAAAAATAAGCAAACACTCCCAAGAGGAGCAGAGGAGAGGAAATTATCAAAATCGGGGCTGAAATCAACAAATTAGAAACAAACAAAAACAATACAAAGAATCGACAAAACCAAGAGTTGGTTCTATGAGAAAAATCAACAAAATAGACAAGCCTTTAGCTAAACTAATTAAAAGACAGAGGGAAAATACCCAAATCAACAAAATCAGAAATGATAAGGGGGAAATAACAACACACTTTGAAGAAATCCAAAGAATCATTAGGTCCTATTTGAAAAACTTGTACTCCACACAACTGGAAAATCTAAATGAAATGGACAATTTTCTTGATAGATTCCACCTACCAAGGTTAAATTAAGTACAGGTAAACAAATTAAACAGTCCTATTACCCTTAAGGAAATAGAGGAAGTCATTAGAAGTCTTCCAACCAAAAAAAGCCTAAGGCCAGATGGTTTCATCACAGAATTCTACCAGACATTCAAAGAAGAGCTAACACCAATATTCTTCAAACTCTTCCACAACATAAAAACATAAGGAATACTGTGAAACACATTCTATGAGGCCACAGTCACCCTGGTATCTAAACCTCACAAAGTCCCAATGGAGAAAGAAAATTTCAGACCAATATCCCTTATGAACATGGATGCAAAAATACTTAATAAAATACTTGCAAACCAGATCCAAGATCACATCAAAAGTATCATACACCAAGATCAATAAGCTTCATCCCAGGGATGCAGAGGTGCTTCAACATTAGAAAATCCATCAATGTAACCCACCACATAAACCAGCTGAAAGAAATGAACCACATGATCATCTCATTGGACACTGAAAAAGCTTTTGACAAAATACAGCACCCCTTCATGTTAAAAGTCTTGGAGAGATTAGGCATACAATGACCATACTTAAACATAATAAAGGCAATTTAGAACAAGCCAATAGTCAACATCAAACTAAATGGAGAGAAACTTAAAGCATTTCCTCTAAAATCAGGGACAAGGCAAGGCTGCCCACTCTCTCCATATCTCTTCAACATAGTACTTTAAGTTTTAGCTAGAGCAATAAGACAACTAAAGGAGATGAAGGGGATGCAAATTAGAAAGGAAGAAGTCAAAGTTTCCCTATTTGCAGATGATATGATAGTATACATAAGTGACCCCAAAAATTCCACCAGAGAAGTCCTACAACTGAAAAACTACTTCAGCAAGGTGGCTGGATACAAAATCAATTAAAAAAATCAGTAGCCCTTCTTTACACAAAAGATAAATGGGCTGAGAAAGAAATAAGGGAATCAATACCCTTCACAATAACCACAAATAATATAAAATACCTGGGGGTAACTCTAACCAAGCAAGTAAAAGCCTGTATGATAAGAACTTCAATTCCCTGAGGAAAGAAATTGAAGAAGATATAAGAAGATGGAAAAATCTCCCTTGATCATGGATAGGTAGGATCAACATAATAAAAATGGCTATCGTACCAAAAGGAATATACAGATTCAATGGAATTCCTATGCAAATACCAACTCAATTCACAGAACATCTAGAGGTATCAGCATCCCAGATTTCACGCTGTACTGCAAGGTAATAGTAATAAAAACACCATGGTACTGGTATAGAAACAGACCAGTTGACCAATGTTGTCAAATCAAAGACCCATAAATAAACCCATACACCTACAGTCACTTAATTTTTGACAAAGAAGCCAAAACCATACAATGGAAAAAGGAAAGTATCTTCAATAAATGGTGCTTTTCTTTTTTTGCATGATTTGGAAATGAAATTTTATTGAAGCACAACCCTGTTCATTCACTTTGTATTTTCTATGTCTCCTTTTGCATTAAATAAGAGAGTTTAACAGTTCTGGGAGACTACATTGTCCACAAAGAGAAATTCTATTGCCACCTTTGGTGGTTGCATTTTTTAAAATAATTTATTTTTTATTTCTTCAAGTTACATCTCAATCACAATCCCCTCCCTACTCCCCCCTCCAGTCCCACCCTTCCACCCTCCTCCCCCTCAACTCCCCATCCTCTTCCCTTCATTTTTTTTTTTTTTTTTTAGTTTAAGGTATTTCTTTTTTCCCCCAACAGCTCTCCCTTTCAGTCTAACAAATGGTTCTTTTTCTTATAACTATAAATACAATACAAAACAACAGAAATA
>CAJQZJ010000841.1:346686-359378 GCA_907164525.1 Lophiomys imhausi | reverse complement strand
TGCCAATGTCCAGTCCATATGTATTTGGCACCTGACTTTAACATTCTACTATCTAACCATCTCCATGAGTTTAAAGTTCTATATCTAACTCAGCTTTCATACTAACTTGCCTCACAATTTTAAAAATATCTTCTTAGATCCAGAACACCCTCTTGATTCCTAAACAACTCAAAACTTAACTATGAGACTCTAGCTATCTATTCTTCAACCACCTCAGAGACCTGAGAGGGATAAATATATCTGATTATATAGGAAGTGCAGCACCTGCAGCTTCCCAATCTAAGAAATGACATACCAGTGGCTGCCTGGACAGTTCCCATTTTCTCTCCATACATTACAGCATCAATCTTCAGCCATTTGGCCCTGTTTCTCTGACAGACATTGATTGTAGAGCAGGAATTATGAAGGACTTACCTACCCTGTCTTGGCAGAGCTAGGCTGTCGACTTACCTGCTTCCAAGTTTTGTCCTTTTTGGACAGAAGTTTGTCTACAGTTGAAGCAAGGGGTTTTTCTTGCTAAGACAAAGGCTTACCACCAATTCAATCATCTCCCACTGGAGATTCTTCGATGCTCATCTTCTACTTGGAGTAGAATAGGGGGTGATGTCAGGAGCTGACATGTCTCGATATAAAAAAATCTAAAGTTACGAAAACATCTTTGAATGCCATATTCTGCATATCTCTTGAGGTTTTTGAAGATGCCCTATCTATCTCTTATATTTACACAAGCATCTCAAAATATATACACTAAAGGTTTGTTTAGCTCCAAAATATCAAATAATTTCTTCTTTAATCTGGATTGAAAGATAATACTTTATATATTGTCAAAAAAAAATTTGCTCCAGCAAAAATATTACCTGACCCCCTCCCCCCCCAAAAAAAAGGTAATTGTCCCAGAGTTAGGATTAGGGCAGGGCTCTGTTCTTATCTTTCCAGGAGATTTAAAGCATCCATTCAAGGAATCCAGGGACAACTGGACAACGGAAACCTCAGCAGAAAACAGATCAGACACCAAAGAAGACGAGTGACCCAGATGATCCAGCCTTGAAGACTTCCTCAATAGCAGTTTCCTCAAATGTCTACAACCACAACAACACAAAATCGCTAAGATCGTTCACCTCTACAGACTGCTCCAGCCAGAACTTCAGTAAAGCTCTTAAGATCAGCTTCTGTCTATGAACTTCTTAGGACATCTAAATAGCTGAGCACAAAAGGACTGAACATCAAATGATTCTATTAACATTTTTAACCATTTTTCCATTCTTATTTGAACCCCAAACATGTTTACTACATCCCAAATCAGCAGGAAGTCATTTTAAGAGAACAACGTCCCATCCCCAGAAGGTGGGGAGGGTGTTCCCCTGCTTTGGTTATTTGATGGATAATAGAAAATTTTGTTATTTAGGCGAAGAGACTAAAACCTGTTAAATTGTCTTGTTAAATGGGTTTTGGAGGTTAGACCCAGGGACTTCTCTCTTTTTCTTTTCTGTATCCTTCTTTCTCTCCTATGTAGGAGTGAACAGACTTGAGAAAAAAATGGGACATAGGCATAGTATAGGAAAGATCAAGAAAAAAGCACAGATTATTGAATATGGCCTTATACCTTTGTATACTGATACAAAATTAATATTATATTTGATTATATTTGGCTAAATTGGTATTGATCATTGTATATTAATGCAAAATTAAGATTGTATGGGGCTACATCAGTATTGATCTTTGTATATTGATACAAAATTAAGATTATGTTTGGCCATAATGGTATTGACCCTTGTATATTGATGTAAAATTAAGATTGTATTGGGCTACATTGGTATTGATACAAAATTAAGATTATATTTGGCCACATTGGTATTGATCTTTGTATATTGATACAAAATTAAGGGTAACGCTTCCTAAAGGTATTGTTCCTAGTAATGCTTAAAAATGAAATGTCAAGCTTTGGCCTCTTGCTACCAACCATTATAAACTGTTTAGGATAATTAGGAAATGGAAACTAATAGTCATGCAAACATGTCATTTTGTTAGTTACTGTGACAGTCGATCACAGTTATTTTCTAAGCTACTCAGAAATCAAGTTGCTAAATGGTGCTTTTCTAGCTGGATGTCAGCATGTAGAAGAATGCAAATAGATCTATACTTATCACACTGTACAAAACTTAAGTTTAAGTGGATCAAAGAACTCAACATAAATTCGGACACACCAACAGTAATAGAAGAGAAAGTGGGGAAAACCCTGGAACTCATTGGCACCAGTAGCAACTTCCTGAACTGAACACCAATAGTTCAGGCGCTAAAACAAACAACAATAAATGGGAACTTCTGAAATTGAAAAGTTTCTGTAAGGCAAAGGACACTGTCCTTAGATCAAAATGTCACAATACATACTGGGAAAGGATATTCACCAATCCAACATCCAACAGAGGGCTAAAAGAAATTAAACACCAAAAAATCAAACAGCCCAATCAAAAAATGGGGTACAGAGCTAAACTGAGAATTCAGAGAAGAGGAATCTCTAGAGGTTGAGAGGCAGTTGCAGAAATGTTCAACATCTTTTGTCATTAGGGAAATGCAACTTAAAATAACTCTGAGATTCCATCTCACACCTGTCAGAATGGCTAAGATCAAATACTCAAATGATAGCACATGCTGGTGAGGATGTGGAGAAAGAGGAACACTTCCCCATTGCTGGTGGGAGTGCAAACTTGTACAGCCACTTTGGAAATCAATCTGGAGATATCTTAGAAAATTGGAATAGTTCTACTTCAAGACACAGCCACACCCATCTTGGGCATATAACCAAAAGATTTGAAATGAAACCACATGGACATTGGCTCAGCAATGTTCATAGCAGCTTTATTTGTAATAGCCAGAAACTGGAAACAACCTAGATGCCCTTCAACTGAAGAATGGATAAAAAAACAAACAAAACAAAACAAAACAAAAAAACTGTGGTACATTTATTCAATGGAATACTACACAGCTATCAGAAATGAGGAAATCATGCAATTTGAAACCAAATCGATGGAGATAGAAAAGGTCATCCTAAGTGAGCTGACTCATCTTCAGAAAGATAAACATGATATGTACTCTCTTATAAATGGATATTAACCATACATCACAGGATAACTATCCTACAACCCACAGACCCAAATAAATAGGAACCTAGCATATCTATCCTAGGAAACATTTCACCCAGCAGTGAGTCTTGGAATCTGCTGCAGGTTAGTGGAACACCTTACCCTAGATGGTGTGCCATATCAAGCCCCAGTACAAGGGGAAGCTCTTGGCCCTCATATGAATGAAGAACTGAGGGAGTATGATATGTGAGGGCACACCTTATCTGAGAAGGAGACTACCAAGTAGAGGAACAATGAGGGAGGGAGGGAGGAAAGGAGGGAGGGAAGAAGGGAGGGAGAGAAATGCCAGGAGGGGAGGAAGGAGGAAACTATGTTCTAGAAGTAACTTGAGAAAACAAAATAATAATTTTTCTAGAAAAGAGTTAATAAGATTAAAATATACAATAAAAATATAATATAAAAATTTCAAATTATAATATACTTGCCTTACTAACATGAAAGGAAAAATGGCCTTAATTTGAGATTGGAATGTTAGACTGCAGGTGGTCACATAGCTTACATAAACTTGATCGCAGCTTAAAAGTTTTTTTTTTTGTAGATATAAAGAATATTTTCATTGTTTGGCATTAAAAAGTGGGTAAGAGGTTTAAAATACTGTAAATAAATTAAAGGTTAGTGCAGTTTAACCTGGTTTTCTAAACCTCCAAGAGTTGAAAAAAATTGGAGCTAAGGTAAAACATATGAAATGCATGGTGTTAGCCCATGCCTTCAACTCCAGCAGAGATAGGAGGATCACTATAGAGTTAGTTGTCTTATAAATTCTAGAGTTACAAGGAACAGGATGGTGATGGTGCACACCCTTAATCCCATCATTTGAGAAAGATACACCCTTAATCCCAACATACTAGAGACAGAAACCTACAGATCTCGGAGTTCAAGGTCAGCCTGACACAAAACAAGCTCTAAATATAGAAAAACTTAGATCCAGGGGTGGTGGTGCACATCTTGAATCCCATCAGTTAGGAAGCACATGCCTTTGATCCCAATACATAGAATGCAGATATAGGCACATAGGATTTGGAAGGATTTAAATTTAAAAGCTACTCACAAAAGGCATGCTGAAATTCTAATCGAATTGTCCTTTGAGATCTCAAAATATATACACTTAAAGGTTTGTTTAGTTCCAAAGTATCAAAATAATTTCTTTTTTAATCTCAATTGAAAGATAATACTTTTTATATTGTCAAAAAACCAAATTGGCTCCAGGAAAAATATTACCTGACTCCCCACCCCCCCAAAAAAAAGTAGTGTCCCAGAGTTAAGATTAGGGCAGGTCTCTGTTCTTATCTTTCCAGGAGATTTAAAGCATCCATCTAAGAAATCCAGGGACAACTGGACAACTGAAACCTCAGATGAAAACAGATCAGACACCAAAGAAGACAAGAAGCACAGACGATCCAGCCTTGCAGACTTCCTCAATAGCTGTTTCCTCAAAAGTCTACAACCACAACAACTCAAAATTGCTAAGATTGTTTAGCTCCAGAGACTCTTCCAGACAGAACTTCAGTAAAGCCCCGAAGTTCAGCTTCAGTCTACAATCTTCTTAGGACATTTAAATAGCTGAGCACAAAAGGACTGAACATCAAATGATTCTATTAACAGGTGATAAACACCTTCAGCAAGGTGGCTGGATACAAAATTAATTTAAAAAAAATCAGAAGCCGTCCTTTATACAACAAATAAATGGGCTGAGAAAGAAATCATGGAAACAACTCCTTTCAAAATAGCCACAAACAATATAAAATACCTGGGGTAACTCTAACCAAGCAAGTAAAGGACCTGTACTACAAGAACTTCAAAACCTTGAAGAAAGAAATTGAAGAGGCCATCAGAAGATGGAAAGATCTCCCATGCTCATGGATAGGTAGGATCAACATAATAAAAATGGCCATCCTACCAAAAGCAATATACAGATTCAATGCAATTAATAACAAAATACCAACACAATTCTTTTTAGACCTGGAAAAAGCTATTCTTAATTTCATATGGAACAACAAAAATCCCAGAATAGCTAAATCAATCCTGTACAATAAAAAAACAAAAAAACAAAAAAACAACTGGATGTCTCACCATCCCAGATTTGAAGCTTTACTACAGAGCAACAATAATAAAAACAGCATGATACTGGTATAGAAACAGACCAGTGGATCAATGGAATCGAATTGAAGACCCAGAAATGAATCCACACACCTATGGTCACCTAATTTTTGACAAAGAAGCCAAAACCACAAAATGGAAAAAGAACAGCATCTTCAACAAATGGTGCTGGTCCAACTGGATTTCCACATGTAAAAGAATGAAATTAGTCCCATACTTATCACCTTGTACAAAACTTAAGTCCAAGTGGGTCAAAGACCTTAACATAAGGCGGATACATTAAATCTACTAAAAGAGAAAGTTGGAAAAACCCTTGAACTCATTGGCACAGGTGACCACTTCCTGAACAGAACACCAACAACTTAGGATCTAAGACCAACAATCAATAAATGCGACCTCATGAAATTGAAAAGCTTCTGTAAGGCAAAAGACACTGTCATTCTAACAAAATGGCAGCCTACAGATTGGGAAAAATTCTTCACCAACCCCACATCTGACAGAGGGCTAATATCCATAATTTACAAAGAACTCAAGAAATTAAATGCCAAGAAACCAAATAATCCAATTAAAAAATGGGAGAAAGAGCTAAACAGAGAATTCACAAAGGAGGAATTCCTAAAGGCTGAGAGACACTTGAAGAAATGCTCAGCATCCTTAACCATCAGAGAAATGCAACTCAAGATGACTCTAAGATTCCATCTCACACCTGTCAGAATGGCTAAGATCAAAAGCTCATATGACAGCACATGCTGGAGAGGATGTGGAGAAAGGGGAACTCTCCTCCATTGCTGGTGGGAGTTCAAGCTTGTGCAACAACTATGGAGGTCAGTCTGGCGATATCTTAGAAAACTTGGAATAGCTCTGCCTCGGGACCCAGCCATACCACTTCTGGGTATACATACAAATGATTCCTCACCAAATCACAAGGAAGTTTCCTCATCTATGTTCAAAGCAGCCTTATTTGTAATAGGTAGAAACTGGAAACAACCCCCATGTCCCTCAACCAAAGAATGGATTAAAAAACCATGGTACATTCTCTTATAAAAGAAAGAACCATTTGTTGGACTGAAAGGGGGAGCTGTTAGGGGAAGAAAGATATACCTTAAACTAAAAAAAAAAAAGGGGGGTAGAGGATTGGGGGGTTGAGGAGGAAGAGGGTGGAACGGTGGGGCTGGAGGGGGGAGTAGGGAGGGGATTGTGATTGAGACGAAGCTTGAAAAATAAAAAATAAAAAATAAATTATTTAAAAAAAAACCGTGATACATCTTCACAATGGAATACTACTCAGCTATCAGAAACAATGAAATTATGCAATGTGCAGCCAAATGGATGGAACTAGAGAAGTTCCTAAGTGAGTTAACCCAGACTCAGAAGGATGCACATGGCATCTATTTACTTATAATCGGATTTTAGCTATATAGTACAGGATATCTATACTACAACCAACACACCAAAGGGAACATGGACATAGACTTTTTCTTTTTCTCCCTGTCAATGAGACACTTTTCCCTAGTGGTGCTGCCTTGTAGGCCCCCCAGTGTATGAGGAGGCTCTTGGCCCTCATATGACTGTTGAACTGGGGCGGGGGACTCTTATGTAGGGACACTCCCCTACAGAGGAGTGGGATGGAAGGTTTAGGGGTAAAGGGTGGGAGAGCAGGACTGAGAGGGGTGGAAAGAGGACACTATGATGGAGATGTAACCTGAAGCAATAAATAAATAAATTTAAAAAGACTATAAAACTCTAAATAAATAAATACAATTCTATCTGTGCTACTCAAAAAAAAAAAAAAAAGCTTAACTATTTTTCTATTCTTATTTGGGCCGCAAACAGGTTTACTATGTCCCAAATCAGCAGGAAGTCATTTTAAGAGAGTGATGTCCCATCTCCATAAGGTGGGGTGGGTGATTCCCCCCCGCCTTTGGTCATTTGATGGGTATAGACACCTCTTGTTATTTAGGGGAGAGATTACAAGATGTTATATGGTCTTGTTAAATAGGTTTTGGAGGTTAGACCCAGGGACTTCTCTATTTTTCTTTTCTGTGTCCTTCTTTCTCTCCTCTGTAGGGATGAAAAGATAAGAAAAAATGGGATATAGACATAATATAGAAATGATAAATGAAAATGCTCTTATACCTTTGTATATTGATACAAAATTAATATTATATTTGGGTAAATTTGCATTGATCTTTGTATATTGATGCAAAATTAAGATTATATTTGGCCACATCGGTATTGATCTTTGTATATTGATACAAAATTAAGGTTATATTTGGCCACATTGGTATTGATCTTTGTATATTGATACAAAATTGAGGTTAACTCTTTTTAAGGTATTGTACCTAGGTAATGCTTAAAAATTAAATGTGAAGTTTTGGTCTTTTGTTAGCAACTGTCACAAACTGTTTAGGATAATTAAGAAATGCAAACTAATTCAAGCATGTCATTTTGTTAGGTACTAGGGCAGTCTATCACAGTTATTTTCAAAGTTAATCAGAAATCAAGTTACTAAGAGACAAGCAACATTTGCTTATCCAAATATAAGGAGATAGACAGGTGGTCTTCAAAAACCTCAAGAGATCTGCAGAATATGGCATTCAAAGATATTTTATTAACTTAAGATTTTTTTGACATCGAGACATGTCAGTTCCTGACAGCAACCCCTATTCTACTGCAAGTAGAAGATGAGCGTCAAATAATCTCCAATTGGAGATGGTTGAATTAGTTGCAAACCTATCTCTTATCAAGAAAAATCCCTTGCTTCAACTGTAGACAGAATGCTGTCCAAAAAGGACAAAACTTGGAAGCAGGTAAGTCAACAGTCTAGCTCTGCCAAGACAGAGTTGTCAAGTCCTTCATAATTCCTGTTTTACAATTAATGTCTGTCAATGATACTGGGCCAAAAGGCTGAAGATAGATGCTCTAATGTATGGAGAGAAACTGGGGACTGTCCAGGCAGCCACTGGTATGTCATTTCTTAGTACTGGAAGTTGCTGGCCCCGCACATCCTGTATAATCAGATATATTTATCCCTGTCAGGTCTCTGATGTGGTTGAAGACTAGATAGCTAGAGTCTCATAGTTAACTTTTGAGTTGCTTAGGAATTAAGAGGGTGTTCTGGATCTAAGAAGATGTTTTAAAAATTTTGATGCAAGTTAGGATGGAAGCTGAGTTGGATATAGAACTTTAAATTCATGGAGATGGTTAGATAGTAGAATGTTAAAGTCAGGTGCCAAATACGTATGGACTGGACATTGAGAATCTATGCTAAGCCCTATAACTCTCATAATTGTGGCCTATTTATTTCTGTTGTTTTGTATTGTAGTTGTTATAGGAGAAAGAGCCATTTGTTGGACTGAAAGTGGGAGCTGTTGTGGAGAAAAAGATATACCTTAAACTTAAAAAAAAAAAGGAAATGGATGGGGAGGTTCAGGGGGAAGAGGGTGGAAGTGTGGGACTGGAGGGGGGAGTAGGGAGGAGATTGAGATTGAGATGTAACTTGAAGAAATAAAAAATAAATTAAAAAAAGAAAAAAAGAAATGATTCTACAGCAAACACTTTTCTCTGTTTCTCATAATTTCTTCAGTACATGCATGACTTCAATTCAAAGTTTGCATCATAGCATACTGATATGGATATAAAACAACTAATTTCATTATTTCCTATTGTTGAATATGTAAATTAATTAAATTGTTTCCTTGTTAGAAATGATTCTGCAGCAAACGCTTTTCTCTGTTTCTCACAGTTTCTGCTTTATTTTCATAAGGAGGAAGAGCAAGAGGATATAGCGCCCTGAAACACAGAAACTAAATGTAACAATGACTAGAGGTTGTTGATTTGAGGGGCCATCTGGTTCAACAATTCCCTGTGTTAGATAATGTCAGCTGCTTCCTGTAACCTAAGGAATGCATACTGTTGTCTTTATAGATAGGTGCTCATGGGTATGACTTAGTCATAGCACAGAGCTTGGAAAAGCAGTGTTGGAAACTGAACCAGACTTCTGATTCAAATTCCAAGCTTCCCTTTTAGCTTGGATTGGAACCAAGGCCTGTGATCATGTAGAATATCAAGAATATCTCCGACTCTGTAGGAGAAAATTATGGAGTAATGTGAAGGGGAGAATTCCGCTCCACTTCAGTTTCTTACAAGTGGCACTGTTGAACATTTAGAATATTAGATATTCACAATTTTAAATGAATAAATACATAAATCAATATATTAACAAATCACCAAAAAGAAAATGGTTTTCTAAAAATTCAGAGGAATCAGGCTGTGTATATGTGTGGATATAACTGCTACTGAGAGATAGGAGTAGGGAAAGAGTCCTCTATGTCCGAAGTTACAACCTGAGAATGAAAGCCACAGATACTGATTTCAGCCGCAGACTGCAATCAACACTTTTAACCTCAAGAACCTTGAGAATTTTTGTGTGACACATTGTTTTCTGTGCTCTTTTGATGTACATTTCAGTCTCTTTAACAGCCTTGATGGAGGAAAGTCAAAAGGACAACAGACCTAACAGAAAAATGTCTTGTTGATCACAACAGAAGAGTATGAGTAGGGTCACACTGACTTATAATGAAGATTTAACATCAGTACCCATGAGTCCATATTGCTACAAATAACTGTTGCACTTGTTTACTCATGCCTGGAGAAGGAAGGACGAATTGTTCGTGTGAAATTCTGAAGGAATTAGTTACATCCTTTGCTGCCCTTTCGTTTGGTTGATACACAATGACCTCTTTCTAAAGAGTATCAGTCTGCATATGGGGAGACACTGCAGTAGGAAACTTGACAAATGCCATTTTAGGCAGGCAGACAAGGTCAGGACCAACAGTCATAGATCATTTTGACACTCTGTACTCATTCTAGGTGATAAAATGGCCCTCTCTCTCTGCACTCATCATTTTCCAAACCCATAACCCCAGTTTAATCATGAGAGACCCATCATACCAATCTTAACTGAAGGACATTCTACCAAATACTGGAGCAATACTTCTTCAAAGCTGTCAAGATGGTTACAAGCAAGGGAAACCTAGGAAACTGTCAGTGCTAACAAGGGTCTAAGGAGACATTATGTCTAAATGAAATGTGAACAGGGCTAAATAACATTCTAAACTAAATGGGATACTGGTTCAGAAAAAGGACATCCAATAAAACCCAGGGAAATCTGAATATTGCATAAAATTCAGTTAATGATGCTGTGTTCATATTAGGTAACTAAGTGGAGCAAGCATGCCCTATTAACCTATCATGTGAGTTACAGAGGAAACCAATGTCACATGGGATGTCTCTACTCTAGAATTCGTATGTAAGTGGAAAGCACATCTAATATGAAACAGTTATTAGAAAGTGATTTCAAAAGAGGAGATTGGCCTTCAGACAATGAGAAAAAACACAGGTATTTATTGTATGTATATTTCTCTTGTCCTTTAGTCTTCTTTTGCTTCTGCGATTTCAGTGCATATTAAGGCCTTTGCCATAAGGGAATCACAGATCATGCACTTGGAAGCAACAGGAAGTGGAAGGGGAAAGCATCTGGGCCAGGAGGTGCTGGATCCCTGATATTAATAAAGGTGCAAACTAGAGTGATGGGGTGGCAAGAAAAGCTAGATGACATGCAGCAGGATCCCATCCTTGAAAATCCACAGAATGTTTTCTCAGGTGAGAAACCCTCACAATGAGAATAGGAGGGGTCAACAGAAATTAATCATGAACTTGGGAGACACAACTTGCACCTGGGCAAGCATTTTTTTCCTATGTATTTTCCCTTCTGTCTCTGCCATGCTGAGGGGTGTTTGACATATAGTAGGTTTGTTGGGTATTTGTTGAATGAATGAATGAAGTTGAATTTCACGGATGCCTTCAATTGAAGGGCTCAAATCAGGAAACACAAGCAGGCACCATTTTACTATCAAAGTTAGGTTCCACGTTCTGTCAAAGTTCCAGTTTCTGGAGAATGATTAGGACAGCTCAGAGAAACCACAGGCTATGGGCAGCCAATCACAAAATGCCAGACCCTCTGATTTAACATTAAACGGAATGTGAAATGGGAGTGACCTCAGCCCCCGAGTATTTTTGCCCTGGGATAGCCCAAGATAGGTCTGAGCCAATCAGCCACCAAGTGATCTTACAAGACTTAAAGTCCAAAGAACATTGCTTGAGGGGCTGACCACCTGGGCCCGACCAATCAGTTTGTGCATCATGTAACTGCTCACTAGTTGCCCAATCAGAATAGAGATTAGCTCATCCACTCCTGATTCCCTTTAAAAGGCTTGTGGTCATCATTTTGTATGGCTGATGACCCCTGCATACTGGAATAAATGATCTTTGCCTTTTAGTACTATATGAGACTGGGGTCTTTTTTTTCAGAGATTCTCAGACCCTTACACAATGAGAACAGATGTCCCTAGAATGAAGAGAAAACTATAATAATAGAATTCAGTATACAGAAGAATTTGTGTGTGTGTGTGTGTGTGTGTGTGTGTGTGTGTGTGTGTGTGTGCATAAAACCCAAAGACAAATGGATTAGATAAAAATGGAACTCTACAGCAATTAGAAATATTGCTTAAAACGGTTTCTTCTGACATTTCAAAGGAAATAGCTATGTCATATAACAAAGTGACACATACTGGAAAGTTCTTCCATAAATGTAACTGATATTTGTATAAAAGTATTTTTGTCAGCACTGTGAATAACAGAGCTATTAGTTTGGGGTAATGCCTCCACTGTCTAACTCCAGGTGGTGAGGCTAACAAAAATTTTCATGTGAATTGAGTTGTCTGCAGATAGCATTTCCTTTCATCTCTAACTCATCAATTACCTGTAGTAGCAATTGTACCTATTTCAGAATTATTCTGACAGAAAGAACATTTTAACTTAGCCTTAATGCCATGAGCAATTTCAGAAATTCTCAGCTGTGTGAATTACCTGAAGATGATAATATTGGGGAGCACAAACTTGATGCAATGGGCTGCCTGACTTTCAAAATAAAAAAATATTTGGTAATTTCAAGAAAGTTTTCTGGTTCCCTATTGAGAACATGGATTTTACAGACTTTGATAGAAATGAGTAGGATTCACTCAATATTTCCATTCACTTATCCAAATGGCTTTGAAGAAGTCAGCCTTCTAATGTGATGGCTCCTTGTCTCTAGCACATAGCGAAGAGTGCAGGCCTTTCATTTTCTATTTTGATTTATTTCAAAATGATGAGCCTAAAAATGCATGTTGAGAAGTAGGAGAGATGTTGAAAGCAAATACTAAATTTTATTTTGGTGAATCCTGGTGCCAAAGCTTGAACTAAATTAATATGAATATTTGTCTTATCTATCTATCTATCTATCTATCTATCTATCTATCTATCTATCATCATCATCATCACCACCACCACCATCATTATCTATCTATCTATCTATCTATCTATCTATCTATCTATCTATCTATCTATCTATCT
>CAJQZJ010000841.1:292684-346676 GCA_907164525.1 Lophiomys imhausi | reverse complement strand
TCTATCTATCTATCTATCTATCTATCTATCTATCTATCTATCTATCTCCTGTATATCCTCTGTCCTCTATCCAGCTACCATCTAGCTACCTATCTAAATATCATCATCACCTATGACCTTAATGAAAATATATTAAAATCTTCACCAGTGACTGCACATTAAAAGCTATTTTATCATTTACAGTGAAATAAAGTGAAGGGGATTCTGGTTCAAGATAAATCCAGTTTCCTTCTGTGAGGTCTTCTGAAATACTTAATCTTGCAATTTCCACAGATGAGAGTGGATGAACCACTTTCTGTCCATAAAACCTTAGTTAAACCCCACCTCAGTGCAGGAGAATCTGGGTATAGCCTAAGCATGTGGTCACTGAGTACATCGACAACAATAGCCAATAGCATTTGTGGCTATCTTTATCATATTTTTTGAACAGGTAACATTTGATTACCATTTTCTGTAGACTATTGAAGACATTAACATTATGCATGTACTGTCTGTATATATGTAATGTGTGAAGTACCCATTCACTTATGTTGTTATAGTTTTTAAGAATGAAGTGTCTTAAAGACAAAGTCCAGCCAGCTGTGGAGATTTCAAGTAGGAATGTATATGAGATTAGAGAATTATATGTGTGCTAGCCACTGTTTGAGGCCAGACAGTCTGAATTTGAATCTTGAGTGTTTTGTATTCTAGCTGTATAACCATAGCAGCATATTTAACTTTGTGGCTCCCTTTTCTCATTTGCTAAAAGAGATAACTATAGTACCTAGGAGGGTTACAGACAGTAACATTATGCAATAACTGCAGCATAAGGCCTAAAATAACAAAAGCTAAATAAGCATTGGATTGTATTATCACTGAGTTAGCTATTGTTGCTAATACTTTTGAGCACTTAATACAGTAAATGCTTATTTTAATGAGATAAAAATCTGCCATAATAGCACAGAGAGTTACCTAGGCCTTTGCCTGAATACATTTAAAGATTCTAGATTACTGTGTAACCTAGTGTAATGTGATGACAAACACCAGAATTAGTTACCTTTATTAGAAAATTCCTGAGGTAATAAACGGTACAGCTAAACTCTAATAAAATTGAGCATTTATTTGGTGCCAGGCTCAGAGCCAAACTCAACACTCCCATTATCACTTTTCCATTTGTATGTTGATCCGTGAATTTGTCTCACTGCTGGTGTTATAGTGATATGAATATTAAGGCCCAGAGGGTTTAAATATTAAATCCAGGGCCCCACAGACACTTGGTAGAAAGAAGAAGATTGGATCTAGTCATAATTAAAACCAGGTCCCCTCTGACTTGTTCGTTCTGTCCTTGACCTTTAAGCAAATACTGGAAATCTTCCATTTTTCTTTATCTCAAAATCAGGATGGTCTCTACCAGTTTCCCTGGATGTTATTGCTATTAAAAATGTGTTTCTTCCAAAGCCAGTTCTGTATTCTAGATACTTTCTAGGTAGCTAATTAATTTAGAAGTATAATAGGAGTAGCCTAATTTAAAATTGATTTTGAACCAATATTTATTGACATTTATAAACTTAATAGTTTATAGTAAAAGTAAAGGCATTATATCAACATGCACATCATATGTAACTATGTTCCAACTAGCCTTGCAAATTAAAACCATCCATAATCATTACTAGTGTTTTACATAGAGATCATAAAAACATTGTTATATATTTTTTCCATATTATTGACAATAGACTAAATGTACATGCAAAATTAAACACCAAGTTCTATGAGACATGGATAGTAGGATATTGGGATGACCTTCCCTCACATTGAGAAGATGTGTCTCTCTATTTTCAATTGTTGATTTTGTGCCTGGCAGAAAGCTGAGTGCTGGCAGGATTGTGGCATTGCAGTGTCTATGGCTCATCACCGCTTTTCTGTTCCTAAATGCCTGACTGTCCTTCTTCACCTGCCAAAGGGCAACTCATGAGAGATGGATCAGGGGTTGTTGCTGCTGATTGGTTCAAACTGGAATGTGGCTTTCTGTCTAATAAAGAGCTGTTCAGCCCAGGGCAGGGGCAGGAAGTATGCGGTTGGAACTTCTGGGCAAACAGGACACAGGTAGAGACAGAAGAGATGCAGGAGACTCGAGAGACATGGAAGGGAAGAGAAGGGAAATGGATGGAGCTGGAAACTAGCAGTGAAAACCTTATGGACAGAAAGATTGGCAGAGAAGTCAGGATAAGTTTAGCGAGCTCATTGAGAGACTAACCCGGCAAAAGTCCAATAGCTGTAAACTTCATGTAAGTCTCTCTGTCTTATTTAAACTGCCAGTTAGATCTTCAAAAGCCCTGCTATATAGGACAGTATGCTTCTGATACATGGACTTTTTTCAAATAATTAAATCACTAGTAGTTTTGTCTCTGCCGTTCTCTGTAATTAGCTATAATTTTTGTTAGGTGAATTAGAACCTTTGATTTTCACACTACAAGCCTATGGAGGTTATGCGGGTATTAGCATTATAGATGCAGTACTGATAGGATATTCTCCTGCCAGAAGTGGTATATTGAGAGACATAGGGCAACACTGAACTTTCCCCTTTGGCCCAGCGATTGCTGCTCTGCATCCAGGATAACCCTGCCCGCTCTGTCTTCACTTCTTGATTCACATCTCAACCACTAGCACCTCCTGCCTTCCATCCTTAGGATAGTTCTCAGTTAAGTTCTATGAGGTGATGCTTAAAATTTCTGGTCCAGAATGTTCAAACCCATGGCCTGAGGTCTTCATGAGATCAGAGTGCACACCACAAGGTACTTTGTTGGCTTTAGAAGTTATGCCCTAGGACTACTGATTGACATTTAACAAAGATCCATTCTTCTTCCGAGCTTCATGTAGCCTTATATTCAGAGTGCTGTCCATGTCTAACTTGTTTCTTCTCCTAGACATATCCAGTGGTTACAATTCTATCAAGCTTATGTCTAATAAGTTGTAGTTCATCTCTTCTTTCATCTCAAAGGCTTTTACAGCAGTTCAGCTTTTCATAAGCTCCTGCCTGGACTTTTAGAATAAATAGCTTCTAATCATACTTCCTGTTTGAGGAACATAACTCACAAACATGAACAGTTCTGCTGAAACTTCCTCAGGGGTCCTTATCTCCTACAACACAGTCTTCAGCTTCCTTAGTTGGAAGACTTCCCTAGATATGGCCTCTGCTTCCTTTTCCAATCCTCTCTCCTGCCTCATATACTTGCATTCTGTCTTTGAGAAGATCTAAAGATGTTTTCTCTTTATTCCCAGTGTGTGCTATTCTCCACTCAGGCTCTGCCTCATGCTTCCCACGTCATCCTGTATTCCCTTTATTAGTTTATGCTAGTTTCTCAAGACATAATAGATGGAGACTACCCTATAGGCTTTGCTGTTACAATCCCTTCTGCCTCTGGTTCATTTTGCTAGCTAGTTTCATTGATAGTCTTAATCCATCATCTCTTACTTTGTCAGGATCCTTATCAGAATTCCTGTTCATGTATGTCAGCTGCATCCTCCTCTATACCCACAAAATAGAAAGTATATCTCCTAAATGCTATCATTCACACTCTGTGGTATCTGTCTGCCTGCCTGTCAATCGGTCTGTCTATCACCTACCTGATGCTGAAATTGCAAAGTAATAAGATGATAGTTTATTTGCCTAAAGAAAAAAATACATTCACTTGGAATGTAAGCAAATCTCTGAAAAAAACTTATCCTCATAGCGTTTTTAAGAAAAATAAAAGTCACAGGCAGCTATTTCCAGTTCACATTTCATTTATTCTCCTAGGATCCCCAATTAAATGCTACCTATGACCTGCAAGTAACTAGATGAATCCCACAAAAGACATCATTCTCTCTACCTATAGTAAACATCTATTTCTATCAATCTCTCTCTCTCTCTCTAACTAACTAACTAACTATCAATAATCATTTAACTATCATATACTCCTTCTATGTGTGTGTGAGAGAGACAAAGGGGGAGGAGTAGGGGGAGTGGGAGGAGGAGGGGAAGGGGGAGAAGAGACAGAAAGACACTTTTGTTAAGATTCTCATACTACATATTTCGTGAATACTACTGCATGCTTTTATGATAGGTAACTTGAAAGTTTTAATTTCATTGCAAACTTCTGGGGCTGGTGAAGGCAGCATTTTTTTTGTATTAAATATCTTATCTAATCTACATTTACTAGGCTCCCCCAGCAGAGTTTGAGTATATTACATCTATCTTTCCAAGGTCTGCCAAAGTGACTAGCCCATGGGAAGTACCAGTAAATATCAGACAAATTATTTGCCCTCTTGGATTGTCCACATGCTGTTGAGGAAAGTCATGAATGAAAAGATATCACATATTTGACAATGCGCTAAATGTGGTAGTAATTTGTCCAATTTTGCAAAGACCAAAACAGCTACATGGCAAGCTAATAACGGAAAGGAGGTGTTCTTGGACCTTTCTAAAATGAACAAATATCAAATCCTTAACTTTCTTGATAAAAAAGATTAAAATTTCTTTCAGAGTGTCTTATGTCAAACTGTAGAAGAGTAGTCTAAGACTTACCTCAAAGCTCACAGCTCCATTGTGGTCCGTATCAAATGCATTGAACAGAAAATGTGCATATGTTGTGGAGTCTGAAACATTAAAAACAGGAATATCATTTAGTTAGCGTTTCTAAAGCCCATCCCTTTTCCTTTAATGTGCTGTTTGAACTCTGCTCTTTCTGTAGTGAACTATAACTTGGAATTCATAGGAATGAGCTATGTTCTGAGGCCATTGGTGACAGCCATTTGGTGTGAGTCTCTGACTAGGATTAATCTCAACACATAATATTGTGAGTGTTGATCTCAGCCCTGAAATGAGTACTGTTCCCATAGGTGGATGTCAAGATTATAGAGACATGTCTGGATATAGTTTGGTGCTGGGGAAAATTTTTTCTCCATAAGTAAAATAATAAGAAACCAAATAATGAGACACACATGAGTTGGTATCATTAATATTCCTAACATTAGTATTGTCATTGTACTGGGGGAGCTTAGCTCAGAGAAGGATTTTTGGATGTAGAGAGGTTGTGAAACTTATTCAAAGTCACATAGTCACCAAAGGTAGATCTGAGACACTAAAGTTTTCAGCCAGTTAATTTGTCTGGTGGCTTGGGGACAGTGAAAGCTTCCGGTTTTTAACAAGTGGAGGTTTCTGTAGACCCTGAGATTCCTACATACATGGCATTGCATGCAGCAGGGTGCCAGCATCCTGCTTGTGTTCTGGGTGGGATTCAGTCCTCTGAGTCATAAGGACAAAGTGGATGGCTCTGTATCTTCACTGCCGCTGAATGCAGTCTGAGATCACTGAAGTTCTCTGAAATCCAACGCTCCCTCTGGGTTTGTTTCTTGTGTGTACTCCTTTGTGCTTCTCCTTTGTCTAACTAATCTCTGAGTTTTCTTCGGCTTTCATTTTAAAAATATTTCTCTTTATTTTCTTTTCTTAATGCCCAGCTTTACTCTTTAAGTGCTCTTGTGCTCAACTCTGGATCAAATTTACATGATTGTGTTAAATGCTTCCTCTCCTGGGTTTTAGCCTTTAGTCTTCACCCTACAAAAATGTAACCTTTCAGCTTTTTGCTTCTAGCCCTTTATTTGCTGCCTTAAAAACTCATTAATTTTTATTTTGTGACTTTTGGTTTTTATTTTTACTGGGATTTCTTATAACTTCTTTTCCCTTTTGACTTTATGAATTGATTTTAAATTGCTGCCAAGGAACTGAGTCTGACTAGCAGGGGTAGGGAATTACTTTCTCCAATGAAAACAAGTATGCTTGCTCTTCTTTTCAGGTTTCTCCATTCTGTCAGAGGAAATCTAAACTTCTCCCTGCACTCTCGGGATTGTGAGCTATTTAGGAATGTTTTCCCTCAATATTTTATGGAAGTCATTGGTCATTGGTCGTTAACATGAAGGTCATGCATCTGAAAGCTGACTAGACACTTGGTTTCTCAAAAACGATGGTAGTAATTACCCTCATTGCTAAGTACAATATAATGCATCACTGACTTTAACCATGTGATTATTTTTTGCACTTTTTAAAATTTATTTTTGGAAGTCACATCTCAATCAAAGTCCCCTCTCTCCTCCCTTCAAGTTCCTAACACTCCCTTCCCCAACTCCATCCTCCCTTTATCCTCAGATGAAAGGAGTTCCCACTTATCAACCCCACTTAGTTCATCAGTCACAAGAGGGGTCAGAGCTTCCTCTTGTACTGGGGCCTGGCATGGTAGCCCAACTAGGGTAAGGTGTTCCACTAACAGGCAACACGGTCCATGACTCGCTGCTGGGTGGAGTTTTTTTTTTTTTTTTTTTGTAAGATACTTATGCTAGGTTTCTGTCTGTTTGGGTCTATGAGTTGTAGGATGGTTGTCCTGTGATATATGGTTAATATTCACTTATAAGTGAGTACATACCATATGTATCTTTCTGGGTCTGGGTTAGTTCACTCACATTAGCTTTTCCAGTTCCCTCCAATTGGATGCAAATTGTGTGATTTCCTTGTTTCTGACAGCTGGGTAGTATTTCATTGTGTAGATGTACCACAGTTTTTTAATCCATTCATCTGTTTGGGGACATCTGGGTTGTTTCTAGTTTCTAGCTATTACAAATAAAGATGGCATGAACATAGCTGAGGCAATGTCTTTGTGGTTTGATGGAGAATCTTTTGGATATATGCCCAGGAGTGGTATGTCTGAGTTTTGAGGTAGAACTATTCCAATTTTCTAAGATACCACCAGATTGATTTCCAAAGTGATTGTACAAATTTGCACTCCCACCAGCAATGGAGGATTGTTTCCTTTCTCCACACCCTAACTAGCATGTTCTATCACTTGAGCTTTTGATCTTTGCAATTCTGACAGGTGTGAGATGGAATCTAGAGTCATTTTGAGTTACATTTCCTTGATGACTAATGATGTTGAACATTTCTTCAAGTGTCTCTCAACCATTAGAGATTCCTCCTTTGTGAATTCTCAGTTTAGATCTCTACCCCATTTTTTGATTGGATTATTTGGTTTCTTGGTGTTTAATTTCTTCAGTTCTTTATATATTTTGGATATTATCCCTCTGTTGGACATAGGGGTGGTGAAGAATTTTTCCCAATTTGTAGGTTGTTATTTTGTTTTAATGACAGTGTCCTTTGCCTTAAAGAGGGTTTTCAGTTTCATAAGGTTCCATTTATTGATTGTTGGTCTTAAAGCTTGAGGTACTGGTGTTCTGTTCAGGAAGTTGTTACCTGTGCCAATGGGATTCAGGCTTTTCCCCATGTTCTCTTTTATTAGATTTAGTGTGTTCAGTTTTATGTTGACGTCTTTGATTCACTTGGGATTAAGTTTTGTGCAGGGTGATAAATATGGGTCTATTTGCATTCTTCTACATGTAGACATCCAGTTCAACAAGCACCATTTATTGAAGATGTTTTCCTTTTTCCAATGTACAGTTTTGGATTCTTTGTCAAAATTTAAGTGACCATAAGTGTGTGAGTTTATTTCTGGGTCTTACATTTGATTCCATTGATCAACCAGTCTGATTCTATACCAGTACCATGGTGATTTTTATTACTATTGCTCTGTAGTATGGCTTGAGATCAGAGATAGTGATATCTTCAGATGTTCTTTTATTGTACAGGATTGTGTTAGTTACTCTTGTTTTTTTCCATATGAAGTTCATAATTATCTGTAAAGAATTGTGTTGGTATTTTGATAGGAACTGCATTAAATCTGTATATTGTTTTCGGTAATCATGTGAATTTTTAACTCTCTGACTTTCCTCTCTGTCTCTCTTTCTGTCTCTTTCTGTCACACACACTCTGTGTGTGTGTGTGTGTGTGTGTGTATACGTGTATGTGTATGTATATGTAAAGGGGTTCATGCCTGTGTGCACAGGTGTATTTGTACACGAATGCATAAATGCACACAAGGTGTCAATGTTGAGTGTCTTTGTCTAACTTCCTGCTTTAGTTTCTAAGACAGAGGTTTTTTTTTTTTTAACTGAACATGGAAGTCACCATTTCAAAGAGGCTAGCTGGCCTCTGGGAAGCATCTGTCTGCCCACTGCCCTCACTGGGGTCGCAGATGCTCTTTGGCACACCTGGCATTTATGTGAGTGAAGGGAATCTGAGCTCAGTTCTGCATATGTGGGCAATTCACTAAGCCATCTTCTCAGCCCCATTAGCTTTATTTTTAATCACTTAACCAGGCAACCAAATTGGATCCATACAGTGTGTAAAGCAGGCACTATCGAGAGTGATGCCTGTGTGATGTTGATAAGTTCTAGGAAGAAGTTATTTTGGATGTAGGACCAGGGATTCAGTTGCAATTGACTTATTGCAATTGTTGGGGAATTTTATTATAGAGTAATGAAGAATTGGCAGCCTATTCAGGTTTGGAAAGCTGTTTTGCACTTAATAACACTTTTTGCATACTTCTTAGACTCTTTATAATTCCAAGGAGGTATGAATTTATGGATGCCATGTTAAATTTATTTCCAGGGGAGGCAAAAAATAAGTTTTGCATAGTTTATAATGAGCTTAATTAACTGAGTCTCCTGTCACTGTGGTTAGATAATCAAGGTAAATATCTTACCTTAGCTAGCAAAACCCACCACAAATAATGGCTCATAACAGACAATGCTTGTGGTTTTTAATAAAAAAAAAACAAGATGATATAGGCATGTGATAGTTATTCTTCTCAAATGATGTCTCACTAATTTCAATGCTGACGTGTAGCAAAGACACTCTCAATGTTTACACTGATGTGGTTCAGGGGACTACTTGTTCCTCAGTACACCTTGACAATTCTCTTGGAAGTTTAGTATACTTTCCAGTCTAACTTATAATGCAGAGAGTTATGGCTAACAGAATAATAAAATCAGAGTGCTTGAATTTGAATATCAGCTTTCTCAAAGACTAACTGTGTGGTCTTATGCCAGTCAATATTTCTGTGACTCAGATGCCTCATCCATAAATAGTAGTGATATTAGCATGTACTTTGTAGAAAAAAAGTGTTAAGTTTAAATGAGATATTACATATATATAATAGTCACAGGAACCAATTTGATGTTCAGTGAATATGAGTTGTCATTATTGTTCTAATGCTTGGGTTTCAACTAACAGTTTTATCAAATCCTTTAGTCATGATAGTATCCAAGTTATGAGGAATGAAATCAGTTTGACTGAGTTCTTCCTTCCCACTTAAATTCTACACCATCTCATTCCAAACACAAGGTGTAGAAGTAGTCTAAGACTGATGCTGCTTTTTTGATCACTTCTCCTTTATGGGGCTGTGGTGCCTGGACTCAATGGGAGAGGAAGCACTCAGTCCTGATGTGATTTGATGTGTTGGTGTGAGATGGTACAGGGGAGCTCCCCTTTTCTGAGGAGAAGGGGAAGGAGAACAGGGGGAGAGAGCAAGAGGGTAGGACCCAGAGGAAGGGAGGGAGGGGCCTATGTTTGGGATGTAAAATGAATATAAATAAACTTAAAAAAGAATAATGCATTTGGATACATAGTCACGACATTGGCATTCTGCAGATCCATATGAGTGAATAGTAGTCTCTTTTGGTGAGTCCTCTAAGACTAGGGTTGGAACTCAATGGTAGAGAATAAATTTGCTCTGTGAAAGGCCATGGATTTAAGCATCTAACCACCTCAAAATTAGCAACAACAGCAGCAGATTAGTTCTCAATTCTCCCTATTGCATGTAGTGAATTTTTTAAAAAAATTGTTATATTGTAGTCTAGAATGAGAAATTCTGCATAATTACATTATGTAGGAATTTGTATATTCTTTATCATTAAATCTGATCTTTATATCCAGAGAAGCCATTGATTAGTGATTTGAGTATGATGGTTTCCCAGTGGATATTTATGGACATGTTATTTTGACTTGAGCTTATTCACTCACTTCTTTAATATCGGCTGATTGGGGATCTAGCATAGTCAAAGTAAGTGCAAAATTCCTATAACACAAGCAGAAATAGTCTAGAAACCTCATTTCCCCCAAGATATTATAATAGTTAATGTGCTAAGAGTTACACACTTAATGATTTCCCTGCATATACAGAAACACCGGATCATACAGGCAGAAGGACTAGCAAACTTTTCCCCATCTCATTGTTTTATGTTAGGCGTGCTTTATCTGCCTGCAAGATGTTCTCTTCAATATAGCTGTGCTGACAATCATTCAGAACACCAACTAAGCCGTGTTTGGTATTACTGTCTCGCTAAGCCTTAGGAAGCTGACACACTACACATTGGGCAGGGACTTCTATACATAAGATAAGAATTTGTGCAGACATGATGATTTATAGGCACTTCATTGTTATTGTTCAAAATGCCAGCAACCTGTTGTTCTAAGGCTCTCAACCTGAATAAATGATAACTCCATGGAAGATGAAGACAGATACAATATGAATCTGCTTGCCATGGGAGATTGCGTTCTTCCTTGGACCATTTTTCCTTTGTAGGCCTCACTCGGAGATGTAATTTGCATGCATCATATTAATTTTTAAATGGTACGTCATCATTCTTAGAAATATCTCATTCTCTTCCGTGATGTACTTTTGGATTTATGTGTTCAATTTCCATGAATAATCAAAGAATTTTTAAGAGACAGAAAGTGATTTTTCTGCTTTAAATCCTTTCAGGTTGTAAGGAGAATCCTTTGAAATGTATATTTCTCTGTTTAAATAGATATCCTCCAATGCAAAAATATTTTTCAAAATAAAGTTGCATTTTAATGTGGAGTGCAACCTAACCTGTATTATGTAAAAATTTTGATTAAAAATAAATAATAGAAAAGACTTCCATTTGTTTTTGTTGTTTGATATTTATACCTAGTTATATGTTGGTAGACACAAAGACAGTACACATGCTCTTTCTTTAAAAATGTTAAAGTAATTTAGATTTATATTATATAAATATAATCAGATAGTCAGATGGTACCAAATATTTTATCTGTTTCTTTCTCTCTCTCTTTTGTTTTAGTGTTGGGGATCAAATTCAGGGCCTTACAAATGCTAGGCTAGCTGTCTCTCTTTGATCTATACCTCAAGCTCCCAAATTTAATTTTTCATTAATGGACTCATTACAATCTTACAACCATGGCATGTGATGCATCGTAGTTAGCTTCAGCTATCACCTTGACACAATCCAAAGTCACCTGGGAAGAAGGAATCTTACATGTTGATGCTCAGCTCAGATTGGCCAGTTACCATGTCTGTGAGACATTTTCTTAATTGCTATTTGGTACAGGAGGATTATGTCCACCATAGGCAGTGCCATCCCTGGAAGATGGGCCTGGACCTTACAAAAAAAGATATCTGAGCAAACCAGTAAGTCATTTTTCTTTCTGGTTTCTGCTTTAAGTTTCTGCCTTGAGTTCCTGTCCTGACTTTCTTCCATGATGAAATATGACACGGAAGTGTAAGATCAAATAAATTATTTTCTCCCATGCTGTTTTTTGGACAGAGTGTTTTATCACAGGAATAGAAATCAAACTGGAACAGGACTGTATAGCAAATAGCTGCCTATGTCTTATAGAGCATACTTCTTTTTTGCATTGAAGTCATGAAGGGCAGAAGAGTTGTTATTACAGCATACCTGTACACATCTAATAAAGCCTTCCTTTGTTTTATTGGAATTTTAATCCTTTAAAAAAAAACACCTTTACTCAAATTTTCTGTTTTGATAAGAAATGCAGAGTTGTCTTAAAATCGTTGAAATACACAAAAGGAAATAGATTATAACCCATACCAAAGAAAATCTAATTTTTATATGAAACAATTAATATTGAAGAGTTGGATACATTTCAAAATGAGTTTTATTATTATTATTAGTCAAGATATTAGCCACCATTAGATGGTATTCTACTTTTATTTCCTCAGTACTTCATTTATTTATATATTACTTTTATGCAACAAATATGCATCAAGTGTTATTATTTGGGAGCTGGAGAGATGGCTTATTAGTTAAGACCACTGACTGCTCTTCCAGAGGACCTGGATTCAATTCTCACCATCCACATGGCCGCTCACAACTGTCTGTAACTTCTGTTCCAGGGGATCTGATACCCTCAAACAGACATGTATGCAGTCAAAACACTAATTCACATAAAATAAAAATAAATTATTAAAAAGCACAAAACAAAATAAAGAAAAAAACAAGTGTTGTTATTCACTGTTCATATTGTTATTCAGTGTTATTCCTTGTTCTCGGTGAACACAACAATGAACAAAGCGGGAAAAACCTTTCTCTTCCTTAGGAGTTGACTTTCTAATGGTGTGAAAAGATAGTAAACAATGAAAAATAAGCAAAATATGAATTATTTAGTGGTTTTGAATAGTGAAGAGATACGGAAGTCAGAGGAGAGCCCTGGGGAACAGTTTAGGGTTACATCTTAAAAGTGAAGTGGCCAGGAAAAGCCTTTATTTTGTTTGTTTACCTGTTTGTTTTCTAAAAGGAAAGAGAAAGAAGGGTGTAGAGTTGGGTGGATGGGAGGTGGAGATGATCTGGGAGGAGCTGGGGGAGGATAAAAGCATGATCAGAATATATTGTATGAAACAGATTTTTTTTTCAATTAAAAACAAGTAAAAGTGGTGAGAATTAGAGGTGTGCACTGGGTAGAATTGAATCCTAGGACCAGGAACTGTGTGTTCAATTAGGGCCCAGAAGCAACAATGTCACTGTTGTTTTGGTTAGCTATCAAGAAGGGCAGATGACTAAAACAGAGGGAGTAAGAGAGATTGTGAAAGTCTCAGGTGGAGGAAGGGAAGGAGGGAAGGAGGGAGGCAGAGAGGGAGAGAGAGAGAGAGAGAGAGAGAGAGAGAGAGAGAGAGAGAGAGAGACAGAGACAGACAGAGAATGCATGGGGGGATAGATGGCCATAGAACAGAACAAGTTGTGATTCATACTTTGCATTTGGAAGCTTTCAGGAGGAGTGTGACACAATTTGCCCTGTATTTTAACAGGATTACTGACGTATTTTAAAAACTGACCTTGGTCAGAGGAAGAGGTATCACAGCCAGAGAGGTCAGTTCAGAGACTCTTTAGCTTACTTTGGCAAATGATTGTTTTGTTTTGTTGTTTTAAGTGATGAGTGCCTTAAAAAGGTGATGGCCTAGCAATGACAAAGTCTACTGTTACCATAAGCACAGGAAGCCACAGTAGTTGCCGATGTGGGTCAACTCAATACTTCCTTGTTGGTAAGCTCCAAATCTCTGTCATTTTCTCAGACTTCTGTTCTGAATATATTCCTATAGTCCTTTGAAATGTTTCTAGACCCTAATTTACATTCTTGCTAGGCTCTAATATATTATTACTTCCTAGAGAACTGAATCCTATGTGTTACAAGCCTTCTGTATTAAGTAAGCTCTTTGAAAGCGCCTTCTTTGTATGTGATATTCCAGCTTTTGTTACATTAAAAAACAAACTCCTCTGCCATATCTGCCTAGTACTGTCTTTCTGTATTCTTCACACCTCTTTCCTCTCTCTGTCAAGTTGTCTTCAAGTACTTTCTTTATTGGCTGTCATTGTCGGCATACTTCCCATTTACCCTCTTGTACTTTGCAGTTGGGGTCCTGTCTGTGCCTGACGCCCCTTATGAAAGTTTCACAGATCAAGCTGAATGATGCATCTCCATGTCCTCCAAGCTCTTGTGTCCTGAGTATGTATTCAGATTCTTACCTTCCTGGACTTCCTGGAGGACAAAGTGTTTAATGTTATCACTCTATTCCCTTCTGAAGTGTACATTTTCTCTGTCCTTATTTCCAGATTTCTGATTCCCATGGTTGATCCACGAGGCTCTCTAGTTTTTATGAACATACCATTCTAAGTAATCTCTGTCATTAACTCTGACTTTTCTTCTGATCTCCAGATTTTTACTTATTTCTTATCGCTACTAAATTTTCACAGGTTACTCAAATGTAACTCATTCAAAGTTGAGATCTTCATACCCCAATTCTTCTTGTAGCAAATTACCTATTGTCCATGACAGAATTTTGGACAGTATCACTGGCCTTCTCTCTTCTTTCTGCCATACAAGCCAGTTACTTACTGAAATCCTGTCCGTTTTCCCCAAACGTTTACCTTTGTGGTTAAACTGTCTCTTTACTTATACTCCATTTCCCTAGCCTGAGGGATCTCTGTTGCCTTCTAGAGGTCAAAGACATCATTCTGAGCAGGAAAGTACCTGAGGAGATGATTAAGCTTTGTATGACCTTACCATGTATTTCAGAAGTGAATTTGTCTGTGTGCATTAATTTGCATATGTATAGAAAATAAAAATCACAGGTAAGGGGGCATTCCTCCAGAGTGAAGCACACATGACCCACCTGAGCTGTCCTCAGCCTTAGCTCAGGTCATTTTACTTGGATAGCCTAATTTAAAAAAATCATTTATTTATCACTTCATTATGTCTCCATTGCCACCTCCTCCCTCTACCCCCTCCTGGCTGCTCCTGCCCACCCTCTACCCCATTTCCCACCCTTCCCATGCCTTCGGTGTGGGGTATCTCTATGTATCAGCCTCCCTCAGTTCTCAATTCGTTAGTCACATGAGGTCTAAGAGCTTCCTCTTCCACAGGAGGCATACCTGGCAGTTCACCTAGGGTGGGGTGTCCCACTAACAGGTAGCCAAGTCTCTGTTCCCACTCTTTTGGGTCTATTGATTGTAGGATGGTTATCCTGTACTATATGGCTAAAATCCAGTTATAAGTGAATATATGCCATGTGTATCTTTCTGAATCTGAGTTAGCTCACTCATGATGAGCTTTTCTAGTTCCATCCATTTAGTTGCAAATTGCATGATTTCCTTGTTTCTGATAGCTGAGTATTATTCCATTGTGTAAATGTACCACAATCTTTTTATTCATTCTTCAGTTGAAGGACATCTGGGTTGTTTCCAGTTTCTAGCTATTACAAATAAAGCTGCTATGAAAATAGTTAAGGAGTTGTCCTTGTGGATTGGTGAGGAATCTTTTGTATATATGCCCAGGAGGTATATGGCTGGGTCTTGAGGCAGAGCTATTCCAAATTTTCTAAGATATCGACAGACTGATTTCCATAGTGGTTGTACAAGTTTGCATTCCCAACAGCAATGGAGGAGTATTCTTCTTTCTCCACATCCTCACCAACATGTGCTGTCATTTGAGTTTTTGATCTTAGCCATTCTGACAGGAGTGAGATGGAATCTCAGAGTTTAGTTGCATTTCTCTGACGATTAAGGATGTTGAACATTTCTTCAAGTGTCTCTCAGCCATTTTAGATTCCTCTTTTTTTTCATTTTAATTGTCTATGATTCAACAGACCATCTAATTATGTCTATAGTTTGGTCCCATAGTAATCTTTTTATCTCCATATCTTCCAAGTCATACTTTATTTACTTTATTGACATATGTTATTGACTCTGCTTTATATTGTCCCTCTGCTAATTGGATTATAGGGTAATATATTTGAAAAGGCCACATCCTTTTGCTCTGCACTCTCTTCACATGTAGCTGGGTACACACTGGGCTCAGTGAAAAGTTAGAGAGCACACACTAGAACAGGCATCTCTTCACTCACCTCTAATATGCAGGAAACACTGCTGTACTACTTTAAGTTTTATTACAACTAAAATTATATATCGGTTTTTATTCATTTCTTTTCAGGTGGGAGGTTATAGTAAGAAGTTACTGGAAGGAAAAGGAGATAGCAGAAAGTACACTGGCTACAGCCTCACCAAAAAAAAAAAAAAAAAAAAAATCTAGGTTATAACCCAGATCTGCCACTGAGTTGATGTATGACCCTGATTGAATCATTTAACTTTGCTAAGCCCCAGATTTCACATCTGTAAATTGAAGGTAATTGCATTTGCCCTAATTTTGAGAGCTGAGAAAATCGAATGAATACCATGATGAACATGATAGAGCCTCTAGTCATTTTGGGGACTCCTAGTAAATGTCCGAAAACAATGTGCATATGAGAGTCATCATGCTGGGCACATGAGATTGCTCATATTAAACTGAGAAACAGCCATTTAGATATTCAATGATGTGAATGTAGCTTATTTTTATAATACACTCAAAATTCTATGAGCTTCTATGCTGTGCATTAATTCTTTTACAGGAAGATTAAAAATGTAGAGCCACACTATGAAAGATTAAATGAAACTCAAGATTGCATGCATAACTCTCACCCTGAGAATATGTTAACAAGTCCACATTTGTACTTACCTCCCTGTGGAAAGAACTGCGAATAAATCTCCTTGAAGGTTTCTTCATTAACAACACCACTGGGGCATTCCTAAAGAAAGGAGCATGAAGTCATGTGAGCAAAGCCTATAAAACTGATTTTGTACATTTTGAGTAGAACTGAATGCTCTGCAAAGATGCACCAAGTAGGTTAACCATCATTTACATACACACACACATACACACACACAGTGGGTTATCGAGAAAGAGAAAAAATTGTTCCTTTCTCTCCTATTTAAGAAACATAAAACTTGAAACAAAAGGTTTAAGAGCTACTGATCCAAAAGTCATTATTGAATCTTTGCTTTATGACTTACAAAGTTTCTCTTTTTTGATCCATATAATCCTATTCCATTAGAAAATGATATTGTTTATTGTGGGTCTAATATAGCTCAAGTAGCTTCAAACAGGAATGTTATTCCTAGTAATAGATTGTTGTTCTAGAGCACAGAGGGACTTGGGCATGCAAAAGTGACCTTGTGTAAGAAAGGACCTTCTGAAATGTTGGAGAAGATGGTCTTTAAGCACAAGAGCTGACTTGAGTTTAATACAACTCTATCTTTTTACCCTTCTAAGGGTTGCTGAGAACAGATGGGCACTGACCCAGGAATAGCATAAACTGCTGATCTGTTGGTGACACTAGGCAAGGCTAATTCTCTAAAAGTAAAATTTGAGTTTCTGTAAATCTAAGCTTTAGAAGGAGTCAATAATGTCTCAGAACCTTGAAGCAAGCAAAGCATAGACTGAGAAGAGGGGTAGGTCTGTTCACTCTGTAGAGGTACACAGAGTTGACTCAGGAGTCAGTGGTACAGATGCCCTGTAGAACTGAACGATGACCATTCCACAGCAGTCCAATGATGGGGTAGTGTTAAGCATTCTAAATGTTAATTAATTGGTCCTGTTTGCTGTCTGTTACTTATATTGACTTTGATTGGTTAAATAAAATGCTCAGGCCTGAGATTGGACAAAGACAGAGAAAGGTGGGACTTCCTGAGATTGGAACAGGAAGCCTGTGTTTTAGACAGAGGGTTAACTGATTCCAGCAAGGAGCAGCAGGAAGGAGAATGCACACCATGGGTTAGAAAAAACGAACCTCATTCCACATGGCCAGGGACATCAGCATATCGTGGAGAATGGCAGTCCAAGGGGATGTATGTATATATGGGGTCATATTTGGGTAATAGAATTAAAAGCTAGTTTAGATGGGCTAGGATTGAACAATTCATGCCAAGGCTTGTTAAAATTCACGTGGTGTCTGTGTGCTCTTTTATAATGGATGGTTAAGCATTAGCTGCCAAACCAATTAAATATAATATAAATAATGGTAAATAATTTAATTATTTCTATAAATGGCACCTGATGTAATTTAACTAATATTTTTTTTACAGTCCAACATCAGATTACACACAGATGCTGACCAATCACTCTAGGAGGGAAACTGGTGAGTTCTATTTAGTCATTTTCAGATGATTCTCCTAACTCTATATTATAAACTCATATTTTGCCCCAGTTGTCATAGCCCTTTTACACTCTGAAATTCCTCTAGAACCAATTTCTTCACTAGAGGAGAATTGGGTGCATGCTGAAGTCCTAACAGACCTAACAGATATTAGACATGAATACATGCCTTTCAAAATTAACTCTGTTTTTGGCATTTTCTTGGGAAATATATAATATATATACAAGTATATATGTATACATATACATACGTATATATATATATATATATATGTATATGCATACATACATGTTGTATAGTAATAATAAATATCAGTAAAGGGAGGTGGTGTTGGAGGGAGCACAGCAAGAGTTGATATAAATGCAGTTCACATATATAAAATTAAAAATAATTAAAAACAGTTATTACCAAAAATAACCAACAATCTTTTGTTTGTGTTTCTTTATGACTTCAAGTTACATCTCCATCACAATGTCCTCCCTGCACACTCCCAGTACCACCCTCCCACTCTCTCCCTCTTCTCTCACCTATCCTACTCCTCCAGTGTCAGGTGCCCCTAGATATCAGCCCCCCTTACTTCAGTAGAAGTCCAATGCACTATCTATTGAGCCACGGAGCCACCTTAGTTGCTTAGGTCTTAAAGTCACTATCACTCTGATTGGTTTGCTTATTCCAATAAGCCAGTTAGTTCCTCACCTGTAATGAGCTTCCTTGGGGGCATTTTCTATTTTCTCATTTGTTCCCATAAGAGATAGGACCTTTGCTATGTAAAAAGTTTAGACTGATTGCTTGAATGTGAGTTCATGTCTGCAGAAGCTGTCACCCCAAACAGTGACAGGTAGCCACAATATCTCCATGCTTGTACTGTGATAGACCAGAAGACACTTAGCTGTCCAGTGAGGCAGAAGGGAAGATGTAAGTACGCTTGGGAGTTTTCTAGGTTATTACAATTCTTCTTTAAATAAGATGAGCTCTATGGAAACTATAAGGACCCCAAATCTAAGAATATTGGAGCAAATAAATGAGAAACAAATAAATAACAAATAATAAACATTTTTACAAGAAAAAACATTAGAAGAAACTCAGAACAAACAAACAAGCAAATTAGTCCATGGCCAACTTCATGTGCTGCTTTTTCTGTGACCCAGAACCCAAATAAACTCTAGCCTTATTCTAGATGTTTCAGTGAATGTTTTTATGAATAAAGTCTACACTTAAATTGGTGAACTTTTCTAAAGGAATCTATCTTCTGCAGTGCTGGTGAGATACACTTTGTCTTATTGAAGGCTTGGAAAGATCAAAGTCTTACAGTCTTTTTTTAAATTTTATTTATTTATTTATTTATTTATTTATTTATTTATTTATTTACTTATTTATTTTTGAGAGAAGGTTTCTCAATGTGCCCCTGGCTATCCTGGATTCACTCTGTAGACCAGGCTGACCTTGAACTCTCAGAGATCAATTTGCCTCTGCCTCCCAAGTGCTGGGTTAAAGGCGTGAGTAGTAGGTGATTCCCTACAGTAGACTGCCTTAGACATTGTCTGAAACATGCATGCATCTCTGGCTCTTAAGGATGCTTTTATTGAGCTGCAAACATTTCCTGTACAGCTTGCCGCCACACACTTCAGAATTTGTACTGGCCAAGTTCATGGTGTTTTAGTTGTCTGTCTGTCTGCCTGTCTGTCTGTCTATCTGTTTGTCTTTCCTTCTTCTTTCTCCTCCTTTTCCTCCTCCTTCCTGTTTCTCTCTCTCTCTTTCTCTCTCTCTCTCTCTCTCTCTCTCTCTCCCAATCTCCTTATCCCTCTTCCTTTCCTTCAATTCTTTCTCCCTTGTTATCTTCCTCTCTCAGCTTTTGCATATGTGAATATATGTATTCATACACACATATAAAATCCATTGTTCTTCCTATGGAGAACCATAGCTAATATATAAAACAATTAAAATCAACATCCACAACTTAGAAAAGGAAATAAAGTAGCATGTGAACACCTAATCACTCAAAAGTTTTGATTAAATAACTCTTGTTGGCAGTAGTGGTCCAATTATAAGAGCAAATGAACATTTTGTGGTTAGACCTTCTCACACATGTAAACTGTGATTTATGAGTTACTTAGCTGTGAGCCATCTGCTTGTGGCCACAAAGGGAAAAAAACTGTTTGGCTTCTGCCATTAGGTGCAAAATTTTTGCCCTGTCAGAATTGGAAAACTTCCTCACAGTTAAAGTGATGTTGGCAGAAGCCGAGGGTCAAATATAAAGGGCGGTCTATATTGTGTAAACTTGTCAGCTACCTTTTCTTTGAGGAATATTTAATAATATGCTTTATAATATGAACATATTTTTAGAAAACATTATCTCATAAATGTGTGTTTACTCATATTTTTTCTGGTGAAATCATTTTTTTAAGAAAATAAAAGGCTTCATTGATTTTGAGAACACTAGTCTCACCAGGTAAATTTTTCATATTCATTTCATGTTTAGTACAATAATTTCTAGGAATTACACATTTATACAAAATTTGGGATTTGGGAATATAGTAATAAACAAGACAATATTCTTTAGAGAACCTGATATTATTATTCCTTTAAAAAATTTTAAACCCAAAAACATATTAGTGCTACTAATGTACTCTTAAGTGTGTGGCCATCCACTAGAATTTGTTAGAACTACTAGTGCCTTCACACTTAAAAACAACTAACTCTCCCTCTCCTTGAAGATGTCAATTTAAAATAGTTCTTCAGCTAGGAATAAAATTTCATGCCCACTTTCTTCATCCAGGCAGAGATTTTTGTCTTGTGCTTACAAGGATCTTGGATATAATGTCACAAGTACTGTGAGTTTACATAAACATCTGCCCTTTGCGTCTGAAAAACATTTCCTTGTAGTCATCCACTTCTGGCTTTTACAGGCTTTCTATTCCCCAATTCCACAATGATCAGAGTGAAATATAGGCGTCCCATTTAGTGGGAGTGAGGAACTCCACAATTGCTTATTCTCTGCACTTTGATCAATTGTGGGTCTCTGTTAACTGTTGTCTACTGCAGAAAAGACCCTTAGTTTAAGAAAGGAATAATGTATACATACATACACACACATACACACACACACACACACACAAACAACAATAAGACAATAGGAGTTGGTTAATGTTCCATTAACAGAGTAAAAGAACTAGGTTTCCCCTATTATCTATGACCTATTTAGTCAAAGGCTTTTGGTCTTATTACAGTGTCAGGTATGGATTAAATTTTGTGGGACAGGTCCTAAATCCAATCAGAAAGAGTGTGGTTATTCCCATAACATTAATACTACTATTGCATCAGTAGACATATTTTGTCAGGCAGGTTATTATTGTCTCTCACAAGGTTCACAGCTGGATAAGATTAATGAATACTTTTCTCTTCCAATAGCGTACAAAGCAACTTCTAGTCCTATGGAAGCCAGTATGGTTGAAATTTCCAGGTAAATATCAGCCTGATTTATTCATGTTCTATAAGTCAAATATGTGATGTCTTCCAAAATACTGTCTTATGTCAAGTTATGGAAGGTAACCAGTAGCATTGGCAAATAACCTGTAATATTTGGGGAGTCTATGGAACCTCACTGAGCAGCAACCTCAACAGAGGTAAACTATTTTTGACATTGAACTTCGTATTTATTAATCTGTGGTAACTATTGGGATCATTGTTGCCCCTTTATAGGGTAACGTTATTTAAGTTGCTTTTATATGTGTATATAACATACTATAGGAAGCTTCTCTAGTAGTAGTATTTCATATGACCATCTCAGAAGGTCTTCGGTGTTAGTTATCTCATCCTTACACTTCTATCTCACTCCTGACTCGATTTAACACTTCCTCTTCTAACATCACTGTATTGTATCTTCTGTCTTTAGATTGCACCTTACTAATTTCTTGACCTCTATGATTATTCCAAATGTAATGCACATATTAAAGGATTCCAGAAACAATATCCACAAATGATAGAAAATATGCAGCATTTGTTTTTCTGATTTGAGATACCTTGTTCAAAATGATTATTTCCAAATCCATTCACTCAGCATTTATATCATGCTGGGGATGCAATATATATATGTATAATTTATATTTACATATAATTACTTCAGTTACTTTTCCATCATAGTGTCCTCTTTCCACCCCTTCCAGTCCCGCCCTCCCACCCTCTACCCCCTATCCCTTCCATCCCACTCCTCTGGAGTGGAGTGTCCCTACATATCAGTCCCCTGCCCCAGTTCAGCAGTCATATGAGGGCCAAGAGCCTCCTCATACACTGGGGGCCTACAAGGCAGCACCACTAGGGAAAAGTGTCTCACTAACAGGAAACAAAGTCTATGTTCATGTTCCCTTTGGTGCATTGGTTGTAGTATACTTATCTTGTACTATATGGTTAAAATCCCACTGTAAGTTAATAGATGCCATGTGCATCCTTCTGAGTCTTGGTTAGCTTACTCAGGATGAGCTTCTCTAGTTCCATCCATTTGGCTGCAAATTACATAATTTCCTTCTTTCTGAGAGCTGAGTAATATTCCATTGTGTAGATGTACCACAGTTTTTTAATCCATTCTTTGGTTGAGGGACATCTGGGTTGTTTCCAGTTTTTAGCTATTACAAATAAGGCTGCTATGAACACAGATGAGGAAACTTCCTTGTGATTTGGTAAGGAATCATTTGGATGTATGCACAGAAGTGGTATGGCTGGGTCCCGAGGTAGAGCTATTCCAAGTTTTCTAAGATATTGCCAGACAGACTTTCATAGTGGTTGGACAAGCCTGCACTCCCACCAGCAATGGAAGAGAGTTCCCCTTTCTCCATACCCTCGCCAGCATGTGCTGTCATATGAGCTTTTGATCTTAGCCATTCTGACAGGTGTGAGATGGAATCTCAGAGTTGTCTTGAATTGCATTTCTCTGATGATTAAGTATGCTGAGCATTTCTTCAAGTGTCTCTCAGCCACTAGGAGTTCCTCCTTCGTGAATTCTCTGTTTAGCTCTTTTCCCCATTTTTTTGGTTGGATTATTTGGTTTCTTAGCATTTATTTTCTAAATCTATTAGAAGAGAAAGTTGGGAAAACCCTGGAACTCATTGGCACAGGTGACAACTTCCTGAACAGAACACCAACAGCTCAGGCTCTAAGACCAACAATCAATAAATGGCACCTCATGAAACTGAAAATCTTCTGTAAGGCAAAAGACACTGTCATTCAAACAAAACGGCAACCTACAGATTGGGGAAAAAATCTTCACCAACTCCACATCTGACAGAGGGCTAATATCCAAAATTTAAAAAGAACTCAAGAAATTAAATGCCAAGGAATATATGTTTTTAATGTGTGCTGAATACACAGTTTACCAATTGAACTACACCTCTAGCCCTCAACAAGTATTAGTGTGTACCTTTGTTTTTTAAAGATTTACTTATTTTGGACAGCTGAGTGATCTGTCTTACTCTGTTGGTAAAGAGGGCATGGGGGAATTCAGATGATGGTGGTGAGTTCCTAGGCAATGTTGGGACTTGAGACTGTCCACCTATTTGGTCTCTGAATAGCTTTGTTGAGCAAACCCTTCTTTTGCTGCCATTTGTTGGGCATTAGTATTAATAAATCAAAAATAAACATATTCAATTAAAAAAAGATTTATTTGTTTTACTTTATGTGTAGAGGTGTTTTGCCTGCATGTATGTATGTGCACCATTTGCATGCCTGTTGCCTGTGGAGATCAGAAGATGGCATGGAATACCCTGGGAGTGGAATTACAGATGATTGTGAGCTACCACATGGGGGCTGGGAATAAAAAAAATGTGCCTTCTGAAAGAGCAACAAATATTTTAACAACTTAGCCAATTTTCTAGTCCCATTAAATGCTTTTTGAAAATCCCATATGTCTCCTATTGTTCTGAGTATCCAGATACAGAACTGAGTTCTAAATGACTTTCACATTAATTCTTGAGTGTTATAAAGGTATTAGAATCAAACCTATACTTCTTAGATTTCATCAACTGTTTTTCATTCCTACCTTCTGAATCATCTTTTTTTCCTTTTTAAGTCCATAAACATGGTCGCTGAAAGGTTAGCTATGGAAATGCCTGTTGTGGAAAAGCATATAATATCTTTTTGGCAACCAGTTTCTCTCATCGTGCCTGTGATAGGGAGAGCCACACACAAAAGGACACAATTTCACTTAAGATCGGAGACATTGACTTCACACACACACACACACACACACACACACACACACACACACACACACGAGAGAGAGAGAGAGAGAGAGAGAGAGAGAGAGAGAGAGAGAGAGAATTATGCTTTTTATAGAAATTGTTGTCTTTCATTCAGTAAGGACCATTTTATCTGCTTCCTCACTACTTAATTGCTCCTCTCACGAGTAGTTGGAGATTAAAAACACTATGGCAAAGGTTTGACATTTATGATCAAGAGTTCTGTAAGTGTTGCTCCATCAAAGAATAAGGAGGTAGAGGTTTCTGAGTGTCTTGCATTAGCACGTGATGACAGTTTTGTTTCCATTATTGCTGTTTAAACCACTCACCATGATATGGTCAGAATGCAATAAACATGGAATATTATCTTCTGGTATATAGCTGCTGTAATTCTGTCAGTTGGTGATGAGATCTCTGGCCTTTGGGAAAATGAAGCTGTGGTATTGATGGCCATTTTGGTTATCTCAGCTGTATCATGATACTTGATAAGCACAATTTTAGTGGTGAAATGGATATTTTGCTACCAGGATATTACTACCAATAAATATTGACCTTTTATAAGGACAGTGTGATGATGATGAGCACATGACAACTTCCTATGTTCCAGGCATTGTCACATGGTTTATCTCATTTGGATACAGAGATAGCAGATGATCAAAATTGCTATAAAGGGAAACTACTCCCGTCCCCCTAAATTAGAAAATGGCAGACCAGAGTCTGTTGACAATAGAGTTAAAAAACTTTAGTGTTCATAGAAATTCTCAAGATAATTCAGTTTCATCCTCTTGTGTTAAAGGTGTGGAGATCAAGGTCAATAAGGTCACAATCATTACCCTTAGCTACATAATGGGTTGCTAAGTCCTACCATTGCTCTAGCCTGGCTTCTTTTGAGATCTTGGCTCACTCACTGAGGCAAAAGATGCATTTCTATTCATGAGATTGTTAGTGTTTTCTGCCAGGGCATATTTAGAATAAGCCAGTACAATGTTAATAATATTGGGCAAAGTCAAGTAGAAAATGTAAGTGTACATTCTGTTCTGTCATTTTGGAGCTGTGTAAGTTGAGACAATTTGTTTTATCTTCATTTCTCATTGTGTTTCTCTATAAAATGGAGATAACATTGGCCTCAGAGAGCTGGTGTGAAACTTAATTAAAAGTGTACATCATGATATCTCAGCCTCTACCTTTTACACATTGTGAAATTGTTCATTAACTATCAACCAGACTTTGGTAAGCAGAGCTCCATAATAGAATGGATGACTGTAACATCAATACAACATACCAAGGTTAAATTGTATATATTCAAATGTTTGAACCAAGAATAATACAGTTCTAATGAAATGCAATGATTTCATTAAGTAGACATGAGTTAGGCCTCATACTCTTGTATTGTAAATTAAGTTCGTTCTATCTAATAAAATCAGCATTGACTCTCAAATACAGGAGGATGCTACAATTACAAATGATAGCTGAGGAAAACAAAGGTCAACATCCTAGAAAAAAAATGTCAACAAAAATTCAGGAGCTTTTCATTCACTGACTTAAATGAAAATTATTCCCAATGATGCTTGCATAAGTGAAAGTATGTTAAAATGCTGCCATCATGAAAAGTGTGGTATTTTTGAGGCAACCACATGTATTCACAGGAAATTACTAAGAAGTAGAATTAGTTTGTGAGACATGTTATGAGTTTTTATGTTTTTGCCTCATAAGGACACCACCTTTCAACAATTCATATAAATTTGTCATAGCTCTGAGGAAACGCACTAGAAATATTACAATACAATCTAAATCAGATAAAAACAAAAAAAGCACAATTATTACATCTATCCCAATATTATGTCTTCACTCTTCTAGGTGAATTATTTTCTCTTGAATATTTTCCCTCTATCAAATGTCATTTCCTCAGCATTAAAATTTTAACTAAACATTTATAGATAGAACCAATGAGGTGACTCAGTAGGTGAAGATATTTGCCACAAAACCTGCAACTTGAGTTTGATCTATAGGATTCAGGGTGCAAGGAGAGAACTGACTCCTCTAAGCTGACTTTTACATGTACACTGTCACACATGCACATCCTACATCTCTAAGACACAGGCTTAGAGAATGGATCCATAAACAAGACCCAGCATTTTTCTGCATATAAGAAATGCATCTCACTAACAAAGATAGATGCTGCCTCAGAGTAAAGGACTTGGAAAAGGTTTTCCAAGCAAATGGGCCCAGGAAGCAAGCTGAAGTAGCCATCTAATATCAAATAAAATAGACTTTCAACTGCAGTTAATCAAAAAAGATAGGGAAGGACACTATGTACTCTTTCAAGGAAAAATTCATCAAGATGACATCTCAGTACTGAATATCTATGCCCCAAATACAGGGGCACCCACATTTGTAAAAGAAACCCTTCTAAAGCTTAAAACTCACATTGATCCCCACACATTAGTAGTGGGAGACTTCAACACCCCACTCACAACAATGGACAGGTCATCAGTACAGAAACCTAACAGAGAAATGAGTCTAACAGAAGTCATGAACTAAATGGACCTAACAGATATCTACAGAACATTTCACCCAAACACAAAATAATACACTTTCTTTTCAGCACCTCATGGAACCACCTCCAAAATCTACCATATAGTTGGACACAAAGCATGCCTCAACAGATATAAGAAAATTGGAATAACTCCATGTATCTTATCAGACCTCCATGGAATAAAGCTGGGATTCAACAACAACAGAAATAACAAAAGCCTACACATTCATGGAAACTGAACAACTCTCTACTGAATGACTATTGGGTAAGGGAAGAAATAAAGAAGGAAATCAAAGAATTCTTAAAATCCAACAACAATGAAGGCACAACATACATAAACCAATGGGACACAATGAAAGCAGTGGTATGAGGAAAGTTCATAGCACTAAGTGCCTTCAAAAAGAAAATTGTGACATTTCATATTAGAAAATTAACAGCCGAACTGGAAGAACTAGAAAAAAAAGAAACAAACACTCCCAAGAGGAGCAGAAGGCAGGAAATCATCAAACTTAGGGCTGAAATCAACAACTTAGAAACAAAAGAACGATACAAAGAATCAATGAAACCAAGAGTTGGTTATTTTAGAAAAATCAACAAAATAGACAAACCGTCAGCCAAATTAACTAAAAGGCTGAGGGAAAACATATAAATCAACAACATCAGAAAAGAAAAGGGAGAAATAACAACAGACATTAAGGAAATCCAGAGAATCTTTAGGTCCTACTTTAAAAATCTATACTCCACCAAATTTGAAAACCTAAGCTAAATGGACAATTTTCTTGATGGATTCCACCTACCAAAGTTAAATCAAGATCAAGTTAACAGATTAAGCAATCCTATAACCCCCAAGGAAGTAGAAAGTCATTAAAAATCTCTCAACCCCAAAAAGTCCATGGCCAGATGGTTTAGCACAGAATTCTACCAGACCTTCAAAGAAGAGCTAATACCAATACTCTTCAAACTCTTTCACAAAATAGAATCAGAAGGAACACTGCCAAACTCATTCTATGAGGCCACAGTCACCCTGATTCCTAAACCACACAAAGACCCAACAAAGAAAGAGACCTTCAACCAGTCTCCCTCATGAACATAGATGCAAAAATAGTTAATAAAATACTGGCAAACCAAATCCAAGAACATATCAAAAGTATCATACACCATGATCAAGTAGGCTTCATTCCAGGAATGCAAGGATGGTTGAACATATGAAAATCCATCAATGTAATTCACCATATAAACAAGCTGAAAGAAAAAAAAAACACACAATCACTTCACTAGATGCTGAAAAAGCATTTGACAAAATCCAACACCCCTTCATGCTAAAAGTCCTGGAGAGAATGGGCATATAAGAACCATACCTAGAAATAATAAAGGTGATCTACAGCAAGCCAGTAACCAGCATTAAATTACATGGACAAAAACATAAAGCATTTCCTCTAAACTCAGGGACAAGGCAAAGATGTCCACTTTCACCATATATCTTCAACACAGTACTTGAATTCCTTTCTAGACCAATGAGAGAACTAAAAGAGATCAAAGGGATACAAATTGAAAATGAAGAAGTCAAATTACCCATATAATTTGATATAATAGTATACTTAAGTGACCCCAAAAATTCCACCAGAGAATTAATACAACTGATAAACACCTTCAGCAAGGTGGCTGGATACAAAATTAATTTAAAAAAATCAGAATCCCTTCTTCATGCAACAAATAAATGGGCTGAGAAAGAAATTAGGGAAACAACACCCTTCACAATAGCCACAAACAATATAAAATACCTGGGGGTAACTAACCAAGAAAGTGAAAAACCTGTATGACAACAACTTCAAGTCCTTGAAGAAAGAAATTGAAGAGGACATCAGAAGATGGAAAGATCTCCCATTCTCACAGATAGGTAAAATCAACATAATAATAATGGCAATCCTGCCAAAAGCAATATACAAATTCAATATAATTCCTGTCAAAAACCACACAATTCTTTATAGACCTGCAAAAAAAAAAAAAAAAAACAAATTTCAACTTCATATGGAATAACAAAAAAAACCAGAATAGCTAAATCAACCCTGTACAATAAAAAGAAAAATCTGCAGGCATCACCATCCCAGATTTCAAGCTATACTACAGAACAATAGTAATAGAAACAGCATAGTACTGGCATAGAAACAGACCAGTGGATCAATAGAATCAAATTGAAGACCCAGAAATGAATCCAAACACCTATGGTCACTTAATTTTTGACAAAGAAGCCAAAACCGTACAATGAAAAAAGGATAGAATCTTCTACAAATGGTGCTGGTCCAACTAGATGTCCACATGTAAAAGAATGAAATTAGAGCCATACTTATCACCGTGTACAAAACTTAAGTCCAAATGGATCAAAGACCTTAACATAAGGCCGGACACACTAAATCTACTAGAAGAGAAAGCGGGGAAAACCCTCGAACTCATTGGCACAGGTGACAACTTCCTGAACAGAACACCAATAGCTCAGGCTCTAAGACCAACAATCAATAAATGGGACCTCATGAAACTGACAAGCTTCTGTAAGGCAAACGACACTGTCGTTTGAACAAAATGGCAACCTACAGACTGGGAAAAGATCTTTACCAACCCCACTTCTGACAGAAGGCTAATATCCATAATTTATAAAGAAGTCAAGAAATTAAACACCAAGAAACCAAATAATCCAATAAAAAATGGGAAACAGAGCTAAACTGTGAATTCACAAAGGAGGAATCTCTAATGACTGCAAGACATTTGAACAAATGCTCAACATCCTTAATCATCAGAGAAATGCAACTCGAGATGACTCTGAGATTCCATCTCACACCTGCCAGAATGGCTAAGTTCAAAAACTCAGATGACAACACATGCTGGTGAGGTTGTGAAGAAAGGGGAACACTCCTCCATTGCTGGTGGGAGTACAAACTTGTACAAGCAGTATGGAAGTCATTCTGGCGATATCTTAGAAAACTTCGAATAGCGCTACCTCAAGACCCAGCCATACCACTTCTGGGTATCCACCCAAACATTCCTCATCTATGTTCATAGCAACCTTATTTGTAATAGCTAGAAATTAGAAACAACCCAGATGTCCCTCAACTGACTAATGGATAAAAAGATTGTGGTACATTTACACAATGAAATACTACTCAGCTATCAGAAACAAGGAAATCATGCAATTCGCAGCCAAATGGATGGAACTAGATAAAGCTTATCCTGAGTGAGCTAACCCAGACTCAGAGCTAACCAAGACTCAGAAGGATACACATGACATCTATTCACTTATAATTGGATTTTAGCCATATAGTACAGGATAACTATCCTACAACCAACACACCAAAAGGATCAGGAACATAGACTTTGTTACTTATTTATGGGACAATTTGCCCTAGGAGTGCTATTATGTAAGTCCCCAGTGCAAGAGGAAGCTCTTAGCCCTCATACGACTGTTGAACTGAGAGGGGCTGATATACAGGGACACTTCACATTGGAGGAGTGGGATGGGTGGGATAGGGAGGAGATGGTAGGAGGGTGGAACCAGGAGTGGTGGAAGGAGATCACTGTGATGGAGATATAACTTGAAGTAACAAATTAAAAAACAATAAAAGTCTGTGAAAAATATTGTTTTTACTATATTTGTAGTAGTTGTAACATTGCATACTTAAAGCATTTATGCATTTTATTAACTCTCCTATTTATGATTGGTAGAAATGAAGACTAATACATACAATAACCATTGTGGGGTGCTTAAACTGAAATTCTTGATTTTCAACTACCCGAAGTGTGGCTTGCTGATATATTTTTTTAAGAATATTCTTTATTAGTCTAGCTGATAAAGAGAGTAGACTAACCCACCACTGGGTAGGAGTAAAGGGAGATTTTAGGCAGAACTATACAAAGAAAGCAAATCAAGTATACTTAGGTTTTCCGATAAGAGCCACACAAGAGCAAGCATTAAGCAACCCCTGGAAGAAGGAAGAAGTCTTTCAAATAGCAAGAGTGGATTGTAGGTATGCTATGGCTTCTTGGGAGAAGTCATCTTTAAAAAAAAATATTTATTACTTCAGGCTACATGTCCATTACAGTGTCCTCTTTTGACCCTTCCCAGTCCCGCCCGCTCTCCCACCTCTACCCCCTAACCCTTTCATTCCACTCCTCTGGGGTGGAGTGTCCCTACATAACATTCCCCCACCACAGTTCAGCAGTCATATGAGGGACAAGGGTCTCCTCATACACTGGGGGCCTACAAAGCGGCACCACTAGGGCAAAGTGTCTCATTGACAGGGAGAAAAAGAAAAAGTCTATGTTCATGTTCCCTTTGGTTCATTGGTTGTACTATAGATATCCTGTACTATATAGCTAAAATCCAACTATAAGTGAATAGATGCCATGTGCATCCTTCTGAATCTGGGTTAGCTCACTCAGGATGAGCTTCTCTAGTTCCATCCATTTGGCTGAAAATTGCATAATTTCATTGTTTCTGATAGCTGAGTAGTATTCCATTGTATAAATATACCACAGTTTTTTAATTCATTCCTCTGTTGAGGGACATCTAGGTTGTTTACAGTTTCTAGCTATTACAAATAAGGCTGCTATGAACATAGATGAGGAAACTTCCTTGTGATTCGGTGAGTAGTCATTTGGATGTATACCCAGAAGTGGTATGGCTGGGTCCCGAGGCAGAGCTATTCCAAGTTTTCTTAGATAGATGATGAACTTCTAATGTGAGCTTATTCACATTCCTCACTGGCTCTGGCAATGTTATCAAAGGATTTTTCTATTACTTGTAGTAAAAAGCCATCCTGACCTAAGCTACAATCTTCTTGCTATTTTATTGCATCTCTTGACAGAATATGGAGACAAAAATGAGTTCATGTGTTGAAATGAGTTTGGTGATAATCCTTCCATCCATGATTATCAATACAGATGGATGTATACAATTCTACTGTTTTGAATAGATCCAGAGTTTTGAAACACTTGCCCTAAAATATATCCAAAGAAGAGTTGAGGGAGGGTAGGGACTGTGGAGGATGAATAAACTATCTTTTAATGATTACCCATAGTTTACTGGGCATTGAGCCAGGCAGGAGAGGAGATAACGTGTTCTCATTAGATGCTCGTAGCAAGTAGAGGAGGCTGATATTATCCCACATGAGCTCAGAATAGGTTAGGAAACTTTTCCAAGGTCAGACAGAAGTTTAACCAGAGAGACTGGGATTTGAAGTGGAATCAGACTACAGAAATTTACATTTAACTAAGCTTCTTCCATAAACATTAATTGTAACCATGAAATAAAAAAATAACCATTGGGTAATTTTATCACAATGTCTTTGAACCCCATGAATCGACTAAAATAAAAACTACTAGCTATTTATTAAACAAGTATTCTTATACCAAACATGTATTGGGATCCCGGGACTGAGGGACAAATCAGCAGGTGTGTTCATACCTGCCACGAACTTCCAGGCTTTTGGAATGAGAAGCATAATTCAAATATCCGCACAAACCAATTTCAAATTTCGCTCTTAAACACTGGACAAACCTGCCCCCAAATCCAAGCAACTAATATCATACTGAAACACATTGGATAAAACATCATGGAAAAGAAAACTTTTTATGTCAATTTACGCAGGTGCTCATGTATGAGAGTGAACACATGGGGATATGTGCATGCATGTGTGAGGGTGTACATGTGTTCATACATTTGTTTTGTCTCTTCTCTCTTATTGCCAGCTGCAACCTGTTGTTTTCTGGAATAGCCTTGAGAATCTGAAGCTTGGTTGTAAGTCAAATTAGTGTTTATCCTGATAAATACATTCTGTCTATTTTAATGACTCGAGAGATGTCTATCTTCATTTTCCCTTTGGCTTGTGGTTCCTCAAGGTGCTTCTCTGAAGAGGACAATTAGCAAGAGGGTCAGAAGACTGCGTTACAAAACAGTCCTTCTGCTGTAATTGTACTGTCCTCTGGCTCCAGCACACCACACACCTCTCCATGTGACTTCTGTGTTTTGGTGGCGTAGTAGATGTTGTTGGGCATTGTTAATTCCAGTGAGCAGCCCCAGAACTCTTCAAAGGGCTCCCTAGAGCTCAGGTGATACACAACATAGTTGCCATGGAACATTCTGTAAGGGCTAATGTATTATTGAGGCACAAGGGGGCAGTAGTGTTCTATATGTTAACTGGAAACACAATTCCTGGTCGTTGTTTTTCAAGGATTTCTCCTAAACTTGATGCATATCCAGCTACATTTCTTTCAAGAAAGCAATTTCTTCGGTAAGAAAGGTGAGTTTTAAATTTTAAAGGTGAGTCTTGCTCCTAAATTGAATATCTAGAGGAGTTAACTGTTTCAGCGATAGGAGCTCAGAGCCATTATTTCATCCATTCTAGATTGTTTCAGGGGAGCAGCTCAGCCTAAATTTATGATCTTTGCTGATGATAGAGCCACTATTCATCTTAACGACAACAATATAGTAATAGGTCTTAGGAAACAAGAAGGCTAGCAAGTTAACATAACAACAAAAACCCATGATAAACTCTGAGTGTGAAAATACTGTGGGTATGGAGTCATGTTGTGCAAGCCCACTTTATTGCTTTATAACAGAGTAATTTCAGCTTTTGAAATCAGTATACCCATCTTGTGGATATTTATAAATGACACCTAAGTAAAGATAAATCATACACACACTGTAGCTCTATGGCATTGGGAAGCACCCTGCGTCCACAGCCAAGAAGCGGAGTGCAGATGAATGTGTGCTGCTGATTGTGGGTCTTCCTACCTCGGCTAATGCAATCCAGGTAATTCCTCATAGGCATGCTCAGATGTCCATCTCCCAGCTAAGTCTCAGCTCTGGATTCTGACAAGGTGACAGTTAACAGCAGATGTCAAAAATGTGACTATACAGTGGGAATGGAACCCAGGACTTCAGTCGCTGAGCCACACACCTCGGGGTCTCCTCATTGTGGATTATATATATATAATGTGAGAAGGCATGGATATAATTCAGAATTAAATAAATCTATCTTATGGAGGAAGCCCTTCATGTGGATCTTAGTGTTCTTTTGACATGGCCAACACAAGCTGTACAGATAATCATTTGGCTATTGTTGCCACAGACTAGACCTAGACCCCTCTATACATATATAGATGATAGGTAACTGGGTCTTCATATAGATCTCTTAAAAGTGGGGGGGGCAGTTTCAGTCATGGACTCTGTTGCCTGTTAGTGGGACTCCTTACCCGTAGGTGGACTGCCAGGTCAGGCCCCAGAGCAAGAGGAAGCTCTTAGCCCTCATGGAACTGATGAACTGAGGGAAGTGGATACAGGAAAGCACCCCCCACCCCCACCCCCGCACCCAAGGAGAAGGATAGGAGTGAGAGGGGGAAAAGTGTTGGAGGGTGGGACCATGAGGGGAGAAGGGAGGGGGCTGTGATTGGGATGTAACTTGAATAAATAAAGAAATGTTGGAAAAAGAAAGAAAAGCTCTAGAGACATCCCAAAGCAAGTAAATTTTAAACAGAGTCTTGTCAGATACAGAGAAGTCAGTAAGAGCTTGAGGGCGGGAGGAAAAGTGATAGCACACAGAAAAACTGATATGATAATCAATTAAAGAGAGGGCCAGTGTACCCTAGTACAATGATCTCAGACAAAGTTATGTAACTTAAGGCCAGCCCTTTCTAAGGTAAAGTACACAGTTGGCTATCAATATTTGTTGTATGTATGTCTAGGAACTCAACAAAATACAGATATGGGATATTATCAAAAATAATCCAGAACTTTTCATAAAGCAAACCATGACTTTGTTGCACATTGATCAATGTATTACAACCATATAACTGAGGGTAAAGTAGCTTTCCATCTACTGTCACCTTCCCTCCCTCGGCACTGGAGCGCCTGGTTTGATCATTGTCTGCTTTACAACTTCTGTCTGCATTTTACTCTAGTTAGACCAAGGATGTCTGCTGATCATACTGATCATTATAAACCCTTAAGTCTTGTCACTATTCCCCAAACAATACAACATAACAATTATTTGCATGGTATTTACATTGTCTTAGAGTTGTATATAACTTAGAGAGGATTTAACATATGTGGGGGAATAGTTATAAGCTTTATGTGTAAATAACAGGCCATTTTAAATGAGAGACTTGAGAGTCTTAGAATGTACTAGATTCTCCATCATAGGTCATGGACAATTACACCTGTTATATAGGCCTTTGGAGAGAACTGAGGGATCATTTGCATAAAATAGTCAGTAAAAGTCACATTAGAAACACAGACTAACTTATTCATCCATTAGAGCTGACTTTCTAACTCTTTCACTGTATTTACTACCTGCATTTAATACATATTTGGTTAGCATTGACTCTGTACGAGGCTGTTGATAAACACAACCAATAGGAGTGGAGGGTAGGCCCCTCCTTGCCCCTGTAGATTCTTGCTTCTCATCAATTATAATATTCTGGCTCAATGTGAATTTATCATAGCTGGATAAAAGTTTTAGGAAATCTGAAAATCAAGGTCTCTTCCTCTCATCTCCAAATTCTGAAAAAAAAAAAAAAACAAGCAAGAACACAGAGGAAAAAGTAAAAACATTGTCTTTCTTAACAATATAGATAACTGAGAATTGTTAATCAGTGTCAAAATTGCTGTTGCATCTAGTTCTTTGCTTTTATTCAGGATGGTAGAGATTATTTTGTGATATGTACATGTACAGGATTGAGTTGACTTTGGTGCGTCTGTTTTCTACTGTAAATCCTAGTGAGGCCTTCTTGATGCTATTTTAAGCATTAAAAATATTATTAAGAATTGAACTGTGATGAGAAATACTATATAACTTACAATTGCTCTAATCCTTTGTTTTGATCTTTGGCTGCTCAATTTTCAGGGCTCTTGAAAGGCCATTTCTAAACTTACTACTTCCAATGCTTCTTGAAATATATACATATTTAAGAGGAGCATAAAAGGAGTTTCAAGGGCCAGCAGGACTGGAGATGATGAGAGGCAGGTAGCTCACTGCATTAATGTATTTACCCCAGAAGCTGAAGTTGTATAACTCCTATATTTCTTCTTCTAAGCTAACTACAATAGTTTAAATATATTATATGCATTGGTTTATTTAATACATAAAAGCTGACTTCCCCAAAATGTCTAGCAAATCTAGGCAAATGAAAGAACCATGAAATAACATGAACTTTAACACTTCCACTTCACATCTGCACATGGTTTCATGTTAAGAACTGATGCATGTTCAAGACATTTATTTGCAGATATGGTAAAAATATTATTTCAACAAGCAAGTGATCTGACTAGAAACTCACTGTAGATGAGTCTGACAATCACTTTTTCCCCAAGGGAGGCATATAGTAGAGGGTTTTATATTCTTTAAACCCAAGGAATAAAGAACAATAGTTTTCTTGTAGTCAGTCACAGATACTTTTATTGTCTGGTTTGTCAGTTGTTAGCCCCACTGCTTTCAAGAGACAAGTATTTGAATTTAAATCATTATAGCATTACACTCAGATTCTTGTTATGTTTGTTGGAAGATGAGAAATTCAGGTGTGGTGTGGTCCTTATATAACCTCTCAACATGATGCAATTATCTTCTGCTTTTCTATTCCACAGGGTCCCTAGGAAGATAAAAACAATTTCTCTGGTAGTTAAAATGCTCAGCTGAAAATGGACAATTTTTGTCAAAGAAAAGAGCTGGAGCAATGGTATTTTGTGTATTATTTCTCACCACGCTTCAAATCCCACAACTGACATGACTCTCTAAGGACCATTTCCCTATTCTTACACTTAGAATATTATTTTTTGGAAGGATGTCATGAATATGATTTTCCCTAGTTTATGCCATTGTGTCAGAGAATGCCCATCTTAACAAATTCAGCATTAGTAATAAACAATATTATGGGTTAATTTAATAAATGGGATCACAGTATTCCATGTATCACTGTCTTCCCACAGTATTCTACAATGGTCATTAAGAGAGTAAGAAATGAACATAGGCATCTTTTGTTAGAATCAATTCAGACAAATACATAGACTTTTTTTTTTGTAAGGACATGGTGTGTGATTCTTTGAATGTTTCTGTGTCTCTGAAGGTATATGTTGAAATATAATCCCCAATGTGAGGGCTCTTTAGAAGTCTTTTGGTCATGAAGGAAAGCACTGGTGTCTTTGTGCAAGAGTTCAAGAACTCTTTCTCACCTCTTCCATGAAGACATAGCAAAATTGCAGTCTTCTGTGTGTGAACCAAGGATGCTGAACCTGCTGGTACTTTGGACTTGGAGTGCTCATTTTCAGAATGGTGAAAAATAAATCTCTGTTGTGTGATGCTCAGTTGTATGTCAACTTGACACAAGCTACAGTCATTGTGGAAGAGGGAACCTTAATTGAAAAAAAAATGTCCCCACTGCATTGGCCTGTGGGCAAGCATGTGATGCATTTTATTCAGTGGTGATTCATGTAAGAGGGCACAAGTTACTGTGGTCATTGTCACCCCTAAGCTAGGGATCTTGTGTGCTATAAGAAAACAGGCTGAATAAGCATGAAAAACAAGCTAGTCAGCACCATTCCTTCATAGTTTCTGGTTCAGTTCCTTCTGTTGGAGAAAGGTCTTAGGCATGGTTTTCAAAAGCTGATTTCAATGCTTTGAGATCTGGTTACCAGCCCTTTCTGAGACATTCTCTGATTGGATAATAAAAGTTTCTGATGGCCAATTAGCTGTGCAGAAAGTATATAGGAAGGTAGAACTTCCTGGGAGGTGGGAGAGACTTCCTGGGAAGAAGAATGGAACCTTGGGAAGAGACACAAGAGGCACTCTTTTAGCAAGGATACTCTGAAGAAGACAGACATCTCTTTGGGCTCAGAAGGCTCAGAAGGTTCAGAGAACCACATGGCTGGTTAGGACTAGTTAGAAGGTTAACTCAGGTGAGGTAGTGGAGAGTCTGCCCAACTAAGGCCCAAGTGTGGAAATATTAAGAGGTATTGGTGTATTTATTTATTGGGGAAAAGGTCAGCTCTCTTCATCTGGAGACAAAAGTCTGGTCAGGCATCCAGCTAAGGCCAGCCAGGCTTACCAGGTCTATTACAACATCCTTCCTCCTGCCTTGAGTTCCCACCCTGACTTCCTTCAATAATTGACTGTGATGTGGAAGTCTAAGCTAAATAAACCCTTTCCCATCCAGTTGCTTTTATATAGTGTATTGGTACAGCAATAGATGCCCAAACTAAAGCAGTTGCTACATACAGTCTACGGTAGTTTATAGTAGTGAGGATTGAGGGTTACAGGAAAAGCTGAAACATATATTAGTTTAGTTTCTGACACACTGATATTTGAAATACCTAAGGCTATCACAGTGAATATGGAGTGCAAACATTCAGAAACAGTACTGAGTAAGAAACCAGGAAGTAGGAGTTTATCTTCCAAGGAAGGGGAAATAGAATATATTGTTATAAAGGAACAAAGACAATATTGGAATAAGAGGGCTAAAGGGGAAAAGAATGGGAGTGCAGGGTAGAGAAGGGACTATGGGGGAGGAACAACTAAATGCAATATCTTAAACCTACTAATGTAGATACCTCCTAAATTATATACATATACAAAATTAGTATAAATGGACTTATCCCAAAATGAGGGAGACAGTATCCTAACATAACCTCATATGCTATCAAATAAAACCTCTGGTAACAGGAATGGGTTATATCTTTTTGAATTTTTTCCCAAAAATATGTGTTCTACAGGCAATACAACCCTAAACATTACAAAATATTGCCAATGCTACTAGTTACCTTCAACAACAGCACAGTAAGATTATATTGCTGAAGAAACCACATACTTGAGCCATTGAACAAGAAAAACATTGAGCTAGTACTGAACTAGAAACCTCATTCCTACTGACTAATACTCACAGTAATGGAAGATACTATACATGCTTTTAGAAGAAAAAATTAATCATCAGTCTCACTCAGCTACAAATACTGAGAGCTACAACAGTAATCTGCTTACAAGATATGTTCATTAATGTTATAGAGGCACAACTGTCATAGAAATAATCAACCACTTCTTAATTAAACATTTTGTCTGCTCCACTAGATAGAACTCATCCCTGTTAATGAGGACAAGAACGTGACAATAAATATGTCAAGGGCCCTAGAAGAAAACTTACTACTATTATTTTGCTAAATTAATATAACAATAAAATGACTCCTAATGATATATTGCTATAATCCTAGATCGGTGCATCTCAATCCTCAAAGACACACTTCACCATTCAGTATATGGGAATTACTATAGAGACCCACAACTGGACAATGCCTAGAGAGTGAGAGAGTTTGATCACTCAGCTTTGAACAAGGTATCCTTGTCTCACCGCTTCCCTCAAGGATTAAGGATCCATGTGTAAAAGTGTATAATGGAAGTGCCAGGACATGGAGATGGAGGGACATAGGGAGAACAAGAGAAAGAAGAATGGAGAGAAGGACCAGAAGGAAGGCACAGGGTTAGATTTAGCTACTCAGGCTTATTCAGAAAAAAAAAAAAAACTTTATTTCTCAGATTGCTATAATTGGTCCAAGTCTGTCATGTGACAATATCCTGGTCCTTTGCTTGAGCAATCAGGTCTGAAAAAGAGCGTAGAGAGAAAGCTTCTTGCAGTTGTTGATGGAATCCTGGTCCAAGTGTGTCTGCCAATGTATACTGTTGGAGGAAGGTTTAATGCATTGTTTCTGATAGGCTGATTTCAATGCTGAGATATGGTTACCGCCCCTTCTGAGGCATTCTGTTGATTGGTTAATAAAAGTCGCTGCTCATCCTGAGTGAGCTAATCCAGTCTCAGAAGGATGCACACGGCATCTATTCACTTATAGTCGGATTTTAGCCATATAGTACAAGATAACTATACCACAACCAATGCACCAAAGGGAACATGAACATAGACTTTTTTTCCTGTCAATGAGACACTTTGCCCTAGTGGTGCTGCCTTGTAGGCCCCCAGTGTATGAGACGGCTCTTGGTCCTCATATGACTGCTGAGCTGGGGCGGGGACTGTTATGTAGGGACACTCCACTCCAGACTTGGACCAATTACAGCAATCTGAGAAATAAAGTTTTTTTTTTTTTTTTTTCTGAATAAGCCTGAGTAGCTAAATCTAACCCTGTGCCTTCCTTCTGGTCCTTCTCTCCATTCTTCTTTCTCTTGTTCTCCCTATGTCCCTCTATCTCCATGTCCTGGCACTTCCATTATACACTTTTACACATGGATCCCTAATCCTTGAGGGAAGCGGTGAGACAAGGATACCTTGTTCAAAGCTGAGTGATCAAACTCTCTCACTCTCTAGGGAGAGAGGGTAGAGAGTGGGAGGGAGGGGCTGGGGAGGAAAGAGGACACTGTGATGGAGATGTAACCTGAAGTAATAAATAAATATTAAAAAAAGTCGCTGACGGCCAATTAGTTGGGCAGAAGGAGTATAAGAAGATGGAAGGAACTTCCTGAGACAGAAACAGGAACCCCGTGTTTTTACAAAGAGGAATTTCTCTTTCTGCCAGGAGACATGGAAGCAGACAGACCTGTTTGAGAGTTCTGGAAGGTAATAACAAGCCACAAGACTGTTTGGGATTAGGTGATCCAGGTTAATTTAGATTTGCTAGTTGAAGGTCTGCCCAGCTAAGGGCTAAGCGTTGAAACATTAAAAGGTCTTGGTTGTATTTAATTCTTGAGGAAAGGTCCCCGGCAACTTACAGGCTGCCAGCCCATTGGCCTTCTGCCGAACTCCCCCTCGAATCTCCTGTTCTGTGACCTAATATAACTCCTTATAGTTATTAATTAAGATATTAGTTACCAGAGTTTATGTTGCAGGTGATGAAGGCCACTTTTGGGTCCAGGGCCTTTTCCCAGGACAAGTCAGGCCACTAGTTAAGGTGGGTCAGGCTTGCAGTCTCCCACTAGCCCACTAACTGTTCTGTTGACCTAATCTTGCAGGCTATACTTATTAATAAATGCAATTGATAATTAAATTGCAGTTTCAGTATACATTTTTTTCCTCCTTTAGGCACAAGAGGCAGCTATCCTTTTAAAATTCCAATAAAATACTATGACTTGAATCTTTTTTTTCTCATGGTTCAAAATATCCTATGTTCACCAAGATGCTGTTATTACTGTTTTTTGATCTTTGCAGTATGAAGTAGAATAAACACAGCATTTTGTTTCTATTCTTGGTGAGGTTTAGAGCATATGGAGAAAGAAAGAAGGTAAATGAGTCTCAGTTTTTCTTCTTATTATTTTGTATTTGTATCTCAGATACAAAATGGGTATTGTTTTGTTTCATGAAATCTGTCTTCATATCCTGAAGGTATGGTCTTTAGAGTCCTCATTCAAAGATCAGGATGCCATTGAAATTGTGTAAAATAAATAATAAATAAAAACACAAAATAGAGTATGTAGAAGCTAAGGTAATATTTAGGACATTTAAAATCAAAAGGAATTTCACAGTTATTCTTACTTATTCAAATCAATCTGATCACTGATTTTCTGAGGCCTGTGCAGTAATAAAACCGAGAGTCCCAACCCCTTGCCTGCTATGGGAACAAACCCTGCACCAGTGTGGTCTCCCTCTTGTCTTCCACTCCCAGTCACTCAGGAGCCATCTCTATCTGCAACTCAAGACCCAGGCAGCTATCAGGAACAATTAAGAGAGACTCCAACCCCAATTATTGCCTGCTGGGCCACATGAACAAACCTTGCCCCAGTGCAATATCCCCCTTTCCTGCCACCACCCATTTCCAGAGTGCCATCTCTGCCTGCAACCCCAGACACAGGCAGCCATCAAGGACCAACAGGTGAGGCTCTTCCCCTAACTCCTTCCCTGCCACTCACACAGGCAATCCTGTTTTTTCACCTCCATGCCCCACCTCCCAGGCATCATTTATATCTGCAATCTTAGAACCAGGTGGTCATTCAGGAACCATAAAGTGAAGCTCCTCCCACAATTTTTCACTTGCTAGGTCATGCAGGCAATCCCTGCATCATTGTGGTCTCCCCCCTTTCCCTCTGAGTCCCATCTCCTGGATTCACCTCTACCTGAAACCACAGAACCAGGCAGCCACCAGAAACCACCAGGTGAGGCTCCTCCCCCAACCCCTCACCTACCTGACTGCAAAAGCAAACTCTGAACCAGTCTGCTCTCACCCTTTTTCCTCTGCTCATTACTTGGGAGCAACCTCTACTGGCAACTTCAGGCCAAGGCACCTATCAGGGACTAGCGGGTGAGGTGCCCCTCTGAAGCCATGCCACACTGAGCAAACCCAGCAGTGGAAATGTCTGCCCCCTACCCTCCCTGCCCCCTCTCTCTTATGCCACCTCTCTACCTGCAACCCAGGTTGAAAATGAAAGCACAGCATACCCAAATGTATGGGGCACAGTGAAAACACTGTAAAGAGGAAAGTTCATAGCACTAAGTGCCTTCATAAAGAAATTGGAGAGATCTCATATTACCGACTTCACAGCACATCTGAAAGCTCTAGAACAAAAAAGAAGCGAATATACCAAAGTGGAGTAGAAAGCAGGAAATAACCAAACTCAGGGCTGAAATAAATAATTTAGAAACCAAGAGAACAATACTAAGAATCAATGAAACTAAACCTGGTTCTTTGGGATCAACAAGATAGACAAACCCTTAGCCAAACTAATTAAAAGGCAGAGAGAGTATATCCAAATTAACAAAACTAGAAATGAAAAGGGGGACATGACAATAGACATGGAGGAAATTCAAATAATCATTAGGTCTTACTTCAAAAGCCTGTACTCCACAAAACCAAACAGTTTCAATGAAATGGACATTTTCCTTAATAGATACCACTTACAAAAGTTAAATTAAATTAAGATCAGGTTAACAATCTAAATAGTCCTATAACCCCTAAGGAAATAGAAGCATTTATAACAAGTCTCCCAACCAAAAAATGTTCAGGGCCAGAGGGCTTTAGCACAGAATTCTACAAGACCTTCAAAGAAGAACAAATACAAATACTCTTCAAGCTATTTTACAAAGTAGAAACTGAAGGAACATTACTAAACTCATTCTATGAAGCTACAATCACCCTGATTGCTAAACCATACAAGACTCACTAAGAAAGAGAATTTCAGACCAATATCTCTCATGAACATTGATTCAAAAATGCTAAATAAAATACTGGCAAACTGAATCCAAGAAATCCAAGAATATTTTCAAAACATCATCCACCATGATGAAGTAGGCTTCATCCCAGAGATGCAGGGATAGTTCAACAAAAGAAAAATCCATCAATGTAATCCACCACATAAACAAACTGAAAGAAAAAAAAAACCATGATCATCTCATTAGATGCCGAGAAAGCCTTTGAGAAAATCCAACACCTCTTCATGATAAAAGTCTTGGAGAGATTGGGGACATAAGGCACATACCTAAACATAATAAAGGCAATATACAGCAAGCCTATAGCCAACATCAAATTGAATGGAGAAAAACTCAAAGAAATTCCACTAAAATCAGGTACAAGACAAGGCTGTCCATTCTCTCTGTATCTTTTCAAAATTGTATTTGAAGTTCTAGCTATAATAATAACACAACTAAAAGAAATCAAGGGCATAAAAATTGGAAAAGAAGAAGTCAAAGTATCTCTATTTGCAGATAACATGCTAGTATACATAAGTGACTGCCAAAATTCTACAATAGAATTCCTACAGCTGATAAATGCCTACATCAAAGTGGCTGGATCCAAAATTAACTAAAAAAAAATCAGTGACCCTCATTTACACAAATAATAAATGGGTTGAGAAAGAAGTTAGGGGAAAAAACACCCTTCACAATAGCCAATAATAATATAAAATATCTTGGTATAACTATAACCATGCAAGTGCAAGACCTACTTGACAAGAACTTCAAGTGTCTGAAGAAATAGAAGGAGAAAAAAGAAGATGGAAATGTCTTCCTTGCTCAAGAATCAGTAGGATGAATGTAGTAAAAATGATTATTTTACCAAAAACAATCTACAGATTCAATGGAAATCCCATCAAAATTACAACACAATTCTTTTTTTCCTTTATTTTTTATTTCTTCAAGTTACATCTCAATCGCAGTCCCTTCCATAATCCCCCCTCCAGTGCCACCCTCCCACCCTCAACCCCCCATCCTCTTCCCTTTTTTTTTTTAAGTTTAAGGTATATATTATTTCCCCCTAGAGTTTCCCCTTTCAGTAAAACAAATGTCTCTTTCTCTTTTAAATATAAATACAATACAAAACAACAGAGGTAATTAGGCCACAGTTATGAGGGTTATATGGCTTAGCATACATTCCCAATGTCCAGTCCATATGTATTTGGTACCTGACTTTAACATTCTACTATCTAACCATCTCCACACAATTTAAAAAGCATCTTCTTAGATATATCACACACTCTTGACTCCTAAACAACACAAAATTTATTATGAGACTCTAGCTATCTGTTCTTCAACCACCTCAGAGACCAGAGAGGGATAAATATATCTTATTTTATAAGAAGTAGAAGGCCTGCAGCTTCCAAAACTAAGAAATGACATACCAGTGGCTGCCTGGACAGTTCCCATATTCTCTCCATACATTACAGCATCGATCTTCAGTCATTTGGCCCCGTTTCTCTGACAGACATTGATTGTAGATCAGGGGTTATGAAGGACTTGCCTACCCTGTCTTGGCAGAGTAGGGCTGTCGACTTACCTGCTTCCAGGTTTCGTCCTTTTTGGACAGCATTCTGTCTACAGTTGGAGCAAGGGGCTTTTCCTACCAAGAGATAGGCTTGCAACTAATTCAATCATCTCAAACTGGAGATTCTTCGATGCTCATCTTCTACTTGGGGTATAATAGGGGGTGCTGTCAGGAGTTGATATGTCTCGATATAAAAAAATCTAATGTTACGAAAACATCTTTGAATGACATATTCTGCAGATCTCTTGAGGTTTTAGAAGAGGCCCTATCTATCTCTTATATTAGGGTAAGCAAATGTTGCTTGTCTCTTAGCAGCTTTATTTCTGATTAGCTTAGAAAATAACTATGATAGGCTGTCATAGTACCTAACAAAATGACCGGCTTGCATAACTATTAGTTTGCATTGCTTAATTATCCTAAACAGTTTTTGACAATTAGTAGTAAAAGGCTGAAACAACACATTTCATTTTTTTTCTTTACCTCGTAACACTTCCATCCCATTTCTCTGGGGTGGGGTGTCCTTATATAACAGTCCCTCACCTCAGTTGAGAGGTCGTATGAGGGCCAAGAGCCTCCTCATTCATTGGGGGTCTATGAGGCAGTACCACCAGTGAAAAGTGTCTCATTGCCCAGGAGAGAGAACTGAAAACCAAACAAACAAATAAACAGACAAATAGATAAAAAAGACTAAAATATAGAAAAAATATTTTAAAAATTATAAAAAATAAATAAAATAAATAAAAAATAAAAAGTCTATGTCCAAGTTCCCTTTGGTATGTCAGTTGTAGTATTGATACCTTCTACTATATAGCTAAAATCCTACTATAAGTGAATAGATGCCATATGCATTCTTCTGAGTCTGGATTAGCTCACTCAGGATGAGCTTTTCGAGTTCCATCCATTTGGCTGCAAATTGCATCGTTTCATTGTTCCTGATAGCTGAATAATATTCCATTGTGTAGATGAACCACAGTTTTTTAACCCATTCTTTGGTTGAGGGACATCTGGGTTGTTTCCAGTTTCTAGCTATTACAAATAAGGATGCTATAAACATAGATAAGGAAACTTCCTTATGATTCTGTGAAGAGGCATTTGGGTGTATACCCAGAAGTGGTATGGCTGGGTCCTGAGGCAAGGCTATTCCAAGTTTTCTAAGACATCGCCAAACTGACCTCCATAGTGGTTGCACAAGCCTGCACTCCCACCAGCAATAGAGGGGGGTACCCCTTTCTCAACACCCTCGCCAGCATGTGCTGTCATTTGAGATTTTGATCTTAGCCATTCTAACAGGTGTGAGATGGAATCTCAGAGTCTTCTTGAGTTGCATTTCTCTGATGATTAAGGATGTTGAGAATTTCTTCAGGTGTCTCTCAGCCATTAGGGATTCCTCCTTTGTGAATTCTCTATTTATTTCTGTTCCCCATTTTTTGATTGGATTATTTGGTTTCTTGGCATTTAATTTGTTGAGTTCTTTGTAGATTTTGGATATTAGCCCTCTGTCAGATGGGGGGTTGGTGAAGATTTTCTCCCAGTCTGTCGGCTGCCGTTTTGTTCGAATGACAGTGTCTTTTGCCTTACAGAAGCTTTTCAGTTTCATGAGGTCCCATTTATTGATTGTTGATCTCAGGTCCTGAGCTGTCGGTGTTCTGTTCATGAAGTTGTGCCTGGGCCAATGAGTTTGAGGGTTTATCCCACTTTTTCTTCTAGTAGATTTAGTGTGACCGGCCTTATGTTAAGGTCTTTGATCCACTTGGACTTAAGTTTTGTACAAGGTGATAAGTATGGGTCTAATTTCATTCTTTCACAAATGTTCATCCAGTTGGACCAGCACCATTTATTGAAGATGCTGTCCTTCTTCCGTTTTACGGTTTTGGCTTCTTTGTCAATTATTAGGTGGCCATAGGTATGTGTGTCCATTTCCAGATCTTCAGTTCGATTCCATTGATCTACTGATCTGTTTCTATACCAGTACCATGCTGTTTTTATTACTGTTGCTCTGTAGTACAGCTTGAAATCTGGGATGGCGATACCTCCAGATGTTTTTTTATTGTACAGGATTGATTTAGCTCTTCTGGGCTTTTTGTTCTTCCATATGAAATTGAGGCTAGCTCTTTCCAAGTCTACAAAAAATTGTGTTGGTATTTTGATAGGAATTGTATTGAATCTATATATTGCTTTTGTTAGGATGGCCATTTTTATTATGTTGACCCTACCTATCCATGAGCATGGAAGATCTTTCCATCTTCTGATGGCCTCTTCCATTTCTTTTTTCAAGGGCTTGAAGTTCATGTTGTACAGGTCCTTTACTTGCTTGGTTAGAGTTACCCCCAGGTATTTTATGTTGTTTGTGGCTATTGTGAAGGGGGTTGTTTCCCTTATTTCTTCCTCAGCCCATTTGTTTGTTGTATAAAGAAGGGCTTCTGATTTTTTTGAATTAATTTTGTATCCAGCCACTTTGCTGAAGGTGTTTATCAGCTGTAAGAGTTCTCTGGTGGAATTTTTGGGGTCGCTTATGTATACTATCATATCATCTGCAAATAGGGATAATTTGACTTCTTCGTTTCCAATGTTTATCCCCTTGATGTCCTTTAGTTGTCTTATTGCTCTAGGAAGAACTTCAAGTACTATATTGAAGAGATATGGTGAAAGTGGACATCCTTGTCTTGTCCCTGAGTTTAGAGGAAATGCTTCAAGTTTCTCTCCATTTAATTTGATGTTGGCCACTGGCTTGCTGTATATTGCCTTTATTATTTGTAGGTACGGTCCTGGTATGCCCGTTCTCTCCAGTACTTTTAGCATGAAGGGGTTTTGGATTTTGTCAAATGCTTTTTCTGCATCTAGCGAGATTATCATGTGGTTTCTTTTTCTTTCATCTAGTTTATATGGTGAATGACATTGATAGACTTTCGTATGTTGAACCATCTCTGCATTCCTGGGATGAAGCCTACTTGATCATGGTGTATGATACTTTTGATGTGTTCTTGAATTCGGTTTGCTAATATTTTATTAAGTATTTTTGCATCTATGTTCATGAGGGAGATTGGTCTGAAGTTCTCTTTCTTTGTTGGGTCTTTGTGTGGTTTAGGAATCAGAGTGACTGTGGCTTCATAGAATGAGTCTGGCAATGTTCTTTCTGATTCTATTTAGTGGAAGAGTTTGAAGAGTATTGGTGTTAGCTCCTCTTTGAAGGTCCGGTAGAATTCCATGCTAAAGCCATCTGGCCGTGGGCTTTTTTTAGTTGGGAGATTTTTAATGACTGTTTCTATTTCCTTAGGGGTTATTGGGCTGTTTAATCTGTTAATCTGATCTTTATTTAGTTTTGGTAGGTGGAATCTATCAAGGAAATTGTCCATTTCACTTAGGTTTTCAAATTTGGTGGAATATAGATTTTTAAAGTAGGACCCAAATATTCTCTGGATCTCCTCAATGTCTGTTGTTATTTCTCCCTTTTCATTTCTGATTTTGTTGATTTGGGTTCTTTCCCTTTGCCTTTTAGTTAATTTTGCTAGGGGTCTATTTGTTGATTTTCTCGAAGAACCAACTCTTGGTTTCATTGATTCTTTGTATAGTTGTTTTTTTTTTTTTTTTTTTTATTCTAAGTTGTTGATTTCAGCCCTAAGTTTGATGATCTCCTGCCTTCTGCTCCTCTTGGGAGTGTTTGCTTCTTTTTTTTCCAATGCACCCAGTTTAGCTGTTAATTTGCTAATATGAGCTGTCACAATTTTGTTTTTGAAGGCACTTAGTGCTATGAACTTTCATTGTATCACAGCTTTCATTGTGTTCCATAGGTTTCGGTATGTTGTGTCTTCATTTTCTTTTGATTTTAAGAAGTCTTTGATTTCCTTGTTTATTTCTTCCCTGACCCAGTGGTCCTCTAGTAAAGAGTTGTTCAACTTCCATGTGAGTGTAGACTTTCTGTTGATTCTTTTGCTATTGAAGTCCAGCTTTAATCTGTGGTGGTCTGATAAGATACAAGGGGTTATTTCAATTTTCTTGTATTTGTTGAGGCTATCTTGGTGTCCAACTATATGGTCGATTTTGGAAAAGGTTCTGTGAGGTGCTGAGAAAAAGGTGTATTCTTTTGTGTTTGGGTGAAACGTTCTGTAGATATCTGTTAGGTCCATTTGGTTTATGATCTCTGTTAGACTCATTATTTCTCCGTTTGGCTTCTGTCTTGATGATCTGTCCATAGTTGTGAGTGGGGTGAAGTCTCCCACTATTAAAGTGTTTGGATCAATGTACGATTTAAGTTTTAGAAGCTTTTCTTTTATGAATTGTGGTGTCTTTGTATTTAGGGTATAGATGTTCAATATTGAGATGTCCTCTTGGTGGATATTTCCTTTAATGAGTATATAATGCCCTTCTCTGTCTTTTTTTATTAACTTCAATTGGAAGTCTATTTTGTTTGATATTAGGGTGGCTACTCCAGCTTGTTTCCTGGGTCCATTTGCTTGGAAAACCTTTTCCCAGCCCTTTACTCTGAGATAGTGTTTATCTTCAATAGTGAGATGTGTTTCTTGTATACAGCAAAAAGATGGGTCTTGTTTATGGATCCAGTCTGTAAGTCTGTGTCTTTTTATTGGCAAGTTGAGTCCATTGATGTTGATGGAAATTAGTGACCAGGGGTTGTTATTTCCCATTATTTTGGTATAGCTGGTCGTCCTGTGTTTCTCTTTTGTTTAGTTGCTGTGTAGGTTTCTATTTCCTCTGTTTTCTTGGGTAAGTTATCTTCTCTGTGTTGGAATTTTCCTTCTAGGATCTTCTGTAGGGCTTGGTTTGTGGGGAGATATTGTTTGAATTTGATTTTGTCATGGAATATCTTGTTTTTTCCTTCTATGTTGATAGAGAGTTTTGCTGGGTATAGTAGTCTGCCTGGGCACTTATGTTCTCTCAGGGCTAGTAGGACATCTGTCCAGCCCCTTCTTGCTTTTAAAGTTTCTGAGGAGAAGTCAGGTGTGATTCTGATGGGTCTGCCCTTGTATGTGACTTGGCCTTTTTCTCTTACAGCTTTTAATATCCTTTCTTTGTTCTCTATATTTGGAGTTTCTATTATTATGTGGTGAGAGGAGGTTCTTTTCTGATCTAATCTGTTCGGTGTTCTGTAAGCCTCTTGGATTTTTACTGGCATCTCTTTCTTTAGGTTTGGGAAGTTTTCTTCTATGATTTTGTTGAAGATATTTCCTGGACCATGGAGTTGGGAGTCTTCTCTTTCCACTATGCCTATAATTCTTAGGTTCTGTCTTTTCATTGAGTCCTTGATTTCTTGGAATTGTGGGTGAGAGATTTTTTAGCCTTCTCATTTTCTTTGGATGTTGTATTGATTTCTTCCATTGAATCTTCCATGTCTGAGATCCTGTCTTCCATCTCTTGAATCCTATTTTTGATACTCAAATCCATAGTTCCTGTTTCTCTTCCCTTGATTCTCCATTTCCATTTTTAACTCTGACTGTGTTTTCTTTATTGTTTCCATTTTCATTTTCATTTCTTGAGTGATGTTATTTGTTTTGTACATTTCATGATTTAGTTTGCTTGTCTTTGCCTGGAAGTCTTCCATTGTCCTCTCTTTTTCTTGTTCAATTTGACTCACCTTGTTCTGAAGTTCTCTAATGGTGTTTTCCATCACTTTCGTATGCGCAATTGTGACTTCTTTGAATTCCTTCATAGATTTACGTTCTTCTTGAAGGGACTCTATCACTTTCCATAATGTAGAATTTTCATCGTTTTCATGTGTTTCAGCTGTGGTGAGGTGGTTCGGGCTGGATGGAGTGCAGTTGCTTTCTTTTGTTGGAGTCATTTCACTCTGTTTTTGTTGTTGTTGTTGTTGTTATTTTGTTTGGGGCCTCTGGCCTTGTGGAATTTTTTAGCTGTCTTGTGGACTTGGGTCCAAAGGGGGTGCTTTGGTGTAGGAGTCAAGTTGCCTTACTCCACCCCTATAAGGTGAGTCATTCAGCCCTGCCTCCCAGGTGGAGACCTAACTAATCCAGGGGGTAGAGCTGTGTACAAGTAAGCTCTGGTTCCCTGCCAGAAGGGACAGTACTAGTCCAAAAGTCCAATATAAAACAGTTTCAAATACCTCGCAGTTTGCCCAGGTTTGGTTCCTGTGGTGGGTAAATCTGCCCTTCACCCCCAATAGCCTTGCCTCTCCCACGGCCTGGTAACTGGCCAGTGACATCACAGCAGTGGGTTGCAATCTGCAGTCTGAAGGCACTTTGCAGCCTATCTGAGCTCACTTCCAAGGGTCACAACCTTTAGCCAGATAGCTGGATCGTCTGTTGGAGACCTGGGTGTGCCCAGCAGGGTGGGGATTATCTCTCAGTAGGATCTGAATCTGCCCGCTGGGTATTAGATTGGAACTTACCCAGATTCTTTCCTGGTGGGGGATGGGAGGAGCCTGATTTCCGGGTCCAGGGGCTTCCTTTCATGTCCGAGAGTGGGAAGTTGCATCCTGCCTAGGGACCATCAGTGGTCCCTGGGTTGTTGGGTGAGATCTAGAGTGGGTCGAGCTGTTTGTACAGCGTCCTGCAACACTCGCCGCCCTGTGACTGTTAACCCCGAAATCAAAATATGTCTGTGCAGGCCACCGCCATCTTGGATCTCCTACAACACAATTCTTTACAAACCTTGAAAGAACAATTCTTTACCTCATTTGGAAAAATTTAAAAACCCAGGATAGGGTAACCAATCCTGTACAACAAAAGAACTTCTGGAGAGATCACCATCTCTGATTTCAAGTTGTACTACAAAGCAATAGTAATAATGCATCATGGTACTGGCATAAAGACAGATAGGTTTATCAATGGAATTGAAACAAAGGCCCAGAAATAAACTCATACAACTACAGATACCTGATTTTTGCCAAAAAAATCAAAATCATACAATGGAAAAAAAGATAGCATCTTCTTCAATAAGTGGTGCTGGTTTAACCGGATGAATGCATGTAGAAGAATTCAAAACCCATATTTATCACCCTGAACAAAACTCAAGTGTACATGGATCAAAGACCTCAACATACAATCAGATACATTAAATCTGCTAGAAGACAAAGGGAGGAATAGCCTTGAACCTTGAATGCCATAGGTACAGGAGACAACTTCCTGAACAGAACATCCAGAGCTCAAGGGGTTAAGATCAACAGTTAATAAATGGGACCTTGTGAAACTGAAAAGCTTCTGTAAGACAAAGGAAACTGCCAATATTACAAACTGACAGCCTACAGATTTTGAAAAGATCTTCACCAACCCTACATCTGACAGGGGGATAATATCCAAAATATATAAAGAACTCAAGAAATTAAACACCAGAAAGCCAAATAACCCAATTAAAAAATGAAGAGCAGTTCTAAACACAGAATTCTCAACAGAGAAATCTCTAATGGCTAAGAATCACTTTAAAAATGTTCAATGTCCTGCAAATCAAAACTTTAAAAATGTTCAATGTCCTGCAAATCAAAACTACTTAGAATGGCTAAGATAAAAAACCCAACTGACAGCTTATGCTGGCGAAGATGTGGAGCAAGGGTAATGATCCTCCATTACTGGTGGGAATGAAAATTGGTACAACCACTTTGGAAATTAATTTGGTGTTTCTTCAAAAAATTTGGAGTAGTTCTGCCTCAAGACCCAGATATACCATTCTTGGGCATATATCCTAAAGATGCTCCATCACACCACAACTATTTCTTAATATGACATTTGCTTAGCTATGTTCATAGCAGCTTTAGTCATAATAGCCAGAACCTGGAAACAACCTAGATGTCCCTCGACCAAAGAATGGATAAAGAAAATCTGGTACATTTACACAATGGAAACTACTCAGCTATTAAAAAATAGGAAATCTTGTAATTTGCAGGCAAATGGGTGGAACTACAAAAGATTATTCTGAGTAAGGTAATCCAGACTCAGAAAGACACAGATGGTATGTACTTAGTTATAAGTGTATGTTAGCCATAAAGTACAGGATAACTGTACTATAATCTGTGGACCAAAAGAAACTAATTAATAAGGAAGACTCAAGGAAGGATGCTTGAATCTCTCTCAGAAGGGGAAAAATATAGACATTGGAAATAGAAGAAGAGAGGGAATTAGCTGGGAAAGACGGTAGGGAGGAAAACGAGGATGGGAATCAGGTGGGGGAAAGCAGGAGTGGGAGGTGGTAGGGCTGGGAGACAGAAGGGAAATTGATAAGGATGAGACCTCTCGGACAAACTGGAGACCTGTGAATGGGTAGGCTCCTGTGAGGATATATGGATAAGTCTAGCTGACAATCTAGCAGTAGGAGATATGGAAACTGAAATAGACATCTCCTAAAGTGAGGAAAGACTGCCAGTGGATGGAGGGGGACACCAATCCATATACAAAACCCTTGACCCAAAATCTAATCTGCCTACAAGACATGTAGGGATAAGGTTGGAGCAGAGATTGAGGGAATGGTCGACCAATGACTGGTCCAACTTGAGACCAAACCTATGAGGAAGAACCAAACCCTGATACTGTTAATGATGCTCTGCTATACTTGCAGACAGGAGCATATCATGACTGTCCAGTGAGAGGCTCCACCCAGCAAAGATTCCAAACAGATGCTGAGACCTATAGCGAAACATTGGAAAGAAACTGGGGAGTCTTGTGGAAGAGTTGGGGGAAGGATAGAGGCACTGGAATGGGACAAGAACTATACAACAAGACCAACAGAGGCAACTAACCCAGGCTCATAGGGCCTCACAGAGCATCTAACCATCAACCAAAGAGCTTCCTACAATTAGGAAGCTGAGGGACAGTTTGGTCTTTATGTGGGCCCCCTAGAAATTGGAGCAGGAGCTAACCTTGGCACCTACTCTGTTGCCTACAGTTGGATAACTTTCCCTTAGCTGGGCTGAATTGTCTGGCTTCAGTGGAAGAGGATGCAATGAGTTCTGATGAGCCATGAACTACTGGGGCGGGTTGGTGAGTGGGGTCCCTTCTGCAGAAGAAGAGGAAGGGAGAATGGGGCAGGAGATGGGTGGGTAGAATTGGGAAGAAAGGAGGGAGGGGGCTGTGAGTGGGGTGTTAAAATGAATAAATAAATAAACTTTAAAAAACTAAAAGAGAAAGGTGAACAATATGATCTGTCTTCATATTTCAATATATGACTTAACATTGTATGAAAAAATACCTTTGAGAAACAAAATTTTGTGGAACTTTGAACTTTAATTCTATGATTAATTAAGTTTCTTTCTTGGGCATTTTCTTTATTTTTTTTTAATAATTAATTTTTTATTTCTTCAAGTTACATCTCAATCACAATCCCCTCCCTCCTCCCCCCTCCAGTCCCACCCTTCCACCCTCCTCCCCCTCAGCCCCACCATCCTCTTCCCTTCTTCTTCTTTTTTTTTTTTTTAGTTTAAGGTATTTCTTTTTCCCCCCAACAGCTCTCTCTTTCAGTCCACATAATGGTTCTTTTTCTTATAACTATAAATACAATACAAAACAACAGAAATAAATAGGCCACGATTATAAGAGTTATATGGCTTAGCATACATTCCCAATGTCCAGTCCATATGTATTTGGCACCTGACTTTAACATTCTACTATCTAACCATCTCCATGTGTTTAAAGTTCTATATCTAACTCAGCTTTCATACTAACTTGCCTCATAATTTTAAAAATATCTTCTTAGATCCAGAACACCCTCTTGATTCCTAAACAACTCAAAATTTAACTATGAGACTCTAGGTATCTATTCTTCAACCACCTCAGAGACCTGAGAGGGATAAATATATCTGATTATATAGGAAGTGCAGGGCCTGCAGCTTCCAAAACTAAAA
>CAJQZJ010000841.1:231216-282684 GCA_907164525.1 Lophiomys imhausi | reverse complement strand
ATCTGATTATATAGGAAGTGCAGGGCCTGCAGCTTCCAAAACTAAAAAATGACATACCAGTGGCTGCCTGGACAGTTCCCATTTTCTCTCCATACATTACAGCATCAATCTTCAGCCATTTGGTCCCATTTCTCTGACAGACATTGGTTGTAGAGCAGGAATTATGAAGGACTTACCTACCCTGTCTTGGCAGAGCTAGGCTGTCGACTTACCTGCTTCCAAGTTTTGTCCTTTTTGGACAGAAGTCTGTCTACAGTTGAAGTAAGTGGTTTTTCTTGCCAAGAGAATGGCTTACCACCAATTTAATCATCTCCCACTGGAGATTCTTCGATGCTCATCTTCTACTTGGAGTAATATAGGGGGTGCTGTCAGGAGCTGACATGTCTCGATATCAAAAAATCTTAAGTTAAGGCATTTTCTTGATTAGTGATACTAGTCTTGGGCACAGATTTATGATCCAAAGTAATTCTCAGATACTGCCCTACTTGACTCTTCCTCTTTCCTTTTCCCCTAGTCTTCTTTCTCTCTTTTCTACCTTCATGGCCTCTCCTCTTTTTCCCTTTCCCTTCCCTTCTCATTTCTGTGTTTCTTTCTTTGTTACCCTTGAAGTCCCATTTCTGTAAGGTTAGTCCATCACTATTTCCAGTCCCTAGGATGGTTTTATGACCTAAACTTCTTCTCAAACAGCAATGGGGAAACCATGTGGGAAGTTGGAGTGTGCATTCCCAGATAGAGAAAGAGCATCATTCCAAACCAATTACCTAGGACTATGTTTGCTTATACATCTGGCAAGTATTCAGATCACTGCACGTTATTTGATAACACATGTAATTGTCATGATGCTCTGTAAATTGGTTTGAGACAACTACACAACACATTTGGAAAAGTATATTTTGCGTTTACTTACTGTATCTCATAATAATTTGACAAAATGCCAATATTGTGTTTTTTTCACAGAAAATAACAATGCTACAATGTAATTAACATTTGCTTTTCTTCATTGTAGTCTTCTTCATTTTTCATAATTGTATAATGAGTATGAATTAGTTTCATTGTTAGATCAAATAAAAGAGTTTATTATGTCATGAGGAAAATTGTTACCATCATTAAGAATTTGCCTTGCATTTCTTAATTATCCTAAACAATTTATGACAGTTGGTATCAAAAGGTCAAAACTTCACATTTCATTTTTAAGCATTACTAGGTACAATACCTTTAAGAAGCGTTACCCTTAATTTTGTATCAATATACAAAGATCAATACCAATGTGGCCAAATATACTCTTAATTTTGTATCAATATACAAAGATCAATAACTATGTAGCCTAATACAATCTTAATTTTGCATCAATATACAGGGGTCAATACCATTGTGGCCAAATATAATCTTAATTTTGTATCAATATACAAAGATCAATACCCATGTAGTTCAATACAATCTTAATTTTGCATTAATATACAAGATCAATACCAATTTAGCCAACTATAATATTAATTTTGTATCAATATACAAAGGTATAAGGGCATATTCAATAATCTGTCCTTTTTTCTTGATCTTTCCTATACTATGTCTATGTTCCATTTTTTCTCAAGTCTATTCACTCCTACATAGGAGAGAAAGTAGGATACAGAAAAGAAAAAGATAAAAGTCCCTGGGTCTAACCTCCAAAATCCATTTAACAAGACCATTTAACACCTTGTAGTCTCTTCCCCTAAATAACAAAATTTTCTGTTATCCATCAAATAACCAAAGGGGGGGGGAACACCAGAACACCCTCCCCACCTTCTGGGCATGGGACGGTCACTCTCTTAAAATGACTTCCTGCTGATCTGGGACATAGTAAAACTGTTTGGGGCCAGGTAATATTTTTCCTGAAGCAAATTTGGTTTTTTGACAATATATAAAGTATTCTCTTTCAATCTGGATTGAAGATGAAATTATTTTGTTATTTTGGAGCTAAACAAACCTTTAGTGTATATATTTTGAGATCTCAAAGGACAATTTGTTTGCATTGAGTATGCCTTTTGTAAGTAGGTTTTAAACTTAAATCCTTCCAAATCCTATGTGCCTGTCTCTGCATTCTAAGTATTGGGATCAAAGCCCTGTGGTTCCCAACTGAAGGGATTAAAGATGTGCTCCACCACCCCTGGATCGAAGTTTTTCTCTATTTAGAGATTGTTTTGTATCAGGCTGACCTTGAGCTCTGAGATCTGCCTGTTTCTGTCTCTAGTGTGTTGGGATTAAGGGTGTGCACCATCACCACCTTGTTTCTTGTAACTCTAGTATTTATAAGACAACTAACTCTATAGTGCTCCTCCTGTCTTTGCTGAAGTTAAAGGCATGGGATAACACCACGCATTTCATGTATTTTACCTTAGCTCTAAGTTTTTTCAACTCTTGGAGGTTTATAAAACCAGGTTGAACAGCTCTAACCTTTAATTTATTTACAGTGTTTTAAACCTGTTAGCTGATTTTTTTAAATTAATGCATTTATTTGTTGCTTCAGGTTACATCTCCATCATATTGTCCTCTTTCCCCCCTTCCCAGCTCCGCCCTCCCATCCTCTACCCCCTAACCCTTCCATCTTGCTCCTCTGGAGTGGAGTGTCCCTACATAACAGTCCCTCACCCCAGTTCAGAAGTGATATGAGGGCCCAGAGCCTCTTCATCCACTGGGGGCCTACAAGGCAGTACCACCAGTGAAAAGTGTCCCATTTCTAGGGAGGGAAAACTAAAAAACAGACCAACCAACAAACGAACAAAAATAAACAACAAAAAAAAAGGAAAAAAAAGTCTACATCCATGTTCCCTTTGGTGTGTTGGTTGTAGTACAGATATCCTACAATATAGCTAAAATACTACTATAAGTGAATAGATGTCACGTGCATCCTTCTGATTCTGGGTTAGCTCACTCAGGATGAGCTTCTCTAGTTCCATCCATTTGGCTGCAAATTTCATAATTTCATTGTTTCTGATAGCTGAGTAATATTCCATTGTATAGATGTACCACAGTTTTTTAATCCATTCTTCAGTTGAGGGACATCTGGGTTGTTTCCAGTTTCTAGCTATTACAAATAAGGCTGCTATGAACATAGATGAGGAGACTTCCTTATGATTCCGTGAGGAGTCATTTGGATGTATACCCAGAAGTGGTATGGCTGGGTCCTGAGGCAAAGCTATTCCAAGATTTCTAAGATATCGCCATACTGACCTCCATAGTGGTTGCACAAGCCTGCACTTCCACCAGCAATGGAGGAGGGTTCCCCTTTCTCCACACCCTCGCCAGCACGTGCTGTCATTTGAGCTTTTGATCTTAGCCATTCTGACAGGTGTGAGATGGAATCTCAGAGTTGTCTTGAGTTGCATATCTGTGATGATTAAGGATGTTGAGCATTTCTTCAGGTGTCTCTCAGCCATTAGGGATTCCTCCTTTGTGAATTCTCTATTTAGCTCTGTCCCCCTTTTTTGATTGGATTGTTTGGTTTCTTGGCATTTAATTTGTTGAGTTCTTTGTAGATTTTGGATATAAGCCCTCTGTCAGAAGTGGGGTTGGTGAAGATTTTCTCCCAGTCTGTAGGCTGCCGTTTTGTTCGAATGACCATGTCTTTTGCCTTACAGAAACTTTTCAGTTTCATGATAAATTGTTTAGGATAATTAAGAAATGCAAACTCACAGTCACGCAAGTGTTTCATTTTGTTAGTTTCTATGACAGTCTATCATATTTATTTTCTAAGCTACTCAGAAATCAAGTTGTTAAGAGACAAGCAACATTTGCTTATCTACATATAAGAGATAGATAGGGCGTTTTCAAAAACCCCAAGAGATCTGCAGAATATGGCATTCAAAAATGTTTTCTTATATTAAGATTTTTTTGATATCGAGACATGTCAGCTCAGCTCCTGACAGCACCCCCTATTGTATTCCAAGTAGAAGATGAGCATTGAAGAATCTCCAGTGTGAGATGGTTGAATTAGTGGCAAGCCTATCTCTTGGCATGAAAAAACTCCCTGCTTCAACCGCAGACAGACTGCTGTCCAAAAAGGACAAAACTTGGTAGCAGGGAAGTTGACAGCCTAGCTCTACCAAGACAGGGTAGGTAAGTCCTTCATAATCCCTGCTCTACAATAAATGTGTGTCAGAGAAACAGGACCCAAAGGCTGAAGACTGATGCTGGAATGTATGAAGAGAAAATGGGAACTGTCCAGGCAGTCACTGGTATGTCATTTCTTAGTTTTGGAAACTGCAGGCCCTGCACTTCCTATATAATCAGATATATTTATCCCTCTCAGGTCTCTGAAGTGGTTGAAGAATAGACAGCTAGAGTTTCATAGTTAAATTTTGAGTTGTTTAGGAATCAAGAGGGCGTTCTAGATCTAAGAAGATATATTTAATAGTGATGCAAGTCAGTATGAAAGCTGAGTCAGTTTTAGAACTTTAAACTCATGGAGATGGTTAGGCAGTAGAATGTTAAAGTCAGAGGCCAAATACATATGAACTGGACATTGGGAATGTACGCTAAGCCATAAAAAAAATAGCATTCTGCTCTCAAAGGAAAAAAAAAAAGAATTTGCCTTGGTATACTCCATTCTGTTCATTTGTCAGCTTTCAGAGAAGTATAACAATCCCAAAGTATACTATGGGTTTCTAATATCTGGTCATAGGTGATTTCTCCTTTTTTTGACTCTTGAGTATACTGGATGAGTTTCCAAAAGAGCTACTATTTGTTGGTGAGGTAACTACTAGACTAGAAATTAGGAAATCTAGACTAACGCCTTATCTATCCTTCCCTTATCTCTTTCATGGTCTTGAGTGATCCCCATAAAATCATAGCATTCTTGCAATATTACAGGCTTGATGAAACATCCTCCATCTACCATGTAGGATGACCACAGGGAAGCACGAAAGTGTAAGCTGGAAATTGATTTTGGTCTACTCGTTTTCAAGCACAATGATATGCGTGCGGTTCTTGTTGCTGTGTCGATGGTCCTTGTCCAGAGTCCCATTTATTGTGTCCAAAGGGCCTTTTGAAACATTGACATATAGATGGCAGCTGATCTAGCTAAATTTGGAATGACCAAATTGTAATACCTCTTTGTCTCTGTTTCCACAGGACATCCTGACAGCCAGTTTCCACATTTCATAGTAATAAACAATTTATATCAGGAAATTTCTTTTCAAGCTCTCATATCTTCCAACCAATTTGCTGCTAGAGGTTTATTTCTTAGACAGCTTTATTTGGTTGAAAATGGTCTGTTTGGACATTTTGGTGTTGCTGTCTGAGAAAGTCATATAAGAGTGTTAAATCCCGTGTTATATTTTAATGCCTCCTTAAAGATTTTCTTTCCTGCCTGTGATTTAATTTTCCTTTTAGAGTTTCCATTCTGCTCTTTTCATATTGACTTTATTGTGCAGAATGATTAAAGAAGTTCTCAATGAAAAGCCATTTTAGAATTAGGCAAGTTAAACACTTAACTGTACATAAAGAGATATTTCTAAGTACATTAACTGTACATAAAGAGATATTTCTAAGTACATTAACTTTAAATGCAAAGCTATTATCTAATGATTAATTCACAATCTTCTTTCTACTGCCTGCGGAATCAAAAATAGTCATTTACAATTTAGAACAGTTTATTGATTATTGGCCACACAAGTTATGCTATTAGTAATTTGAGGAATGTAATCCATAGTTTTCTTTATGTTTAAAATTTAAAATTAAATTATTTAATTTTGTTACTAATATAATTTATTTTTAATTGGAATCCTCATATGGAATATTTTTTATTTAAAGCAAATATAGTTTATAAAATAATTGTCTAAGTACTCATATATACTTATAAGTTGCAAGGTATAACTATCTGCTGATGCTTAAAAGCAGTGTATTCTGAAAATTGAGTTTCTTCTCCCATTTTCAAAGGAATGTTAAAGGGATGCTATTGTATCATTTTTTCCCTGAAGTATTTTATTTTTCCCTTAAAATCTTTTCAATACATACTATATATAGTTGCTCATTTGTTTGCATATATGTTGGTTATTGGCTTTTAAACTCTGTGTTGAAAGGAATATTTTGTGCATCTTGTCTACTACTAGATCCCTGTATTTAGCATAGAACCTAAGAAGGAACAGTTTGGTAAATATTTGCGATTGATTAATAAAGAAACTGAAAGAGGAACATTCCAACATTCCTTGTGGGAGTGGAAACTTGTACAATCACTATGGAAATCAGTCTAGCAAAAGCTTAGAAAACTTGGAATAGTTCTACCTCAAGACTCAACCATACCACTCCTGGGTATACATCCGGAAGATTCCTCACCAAACCACAAGGACATTTCAACTATGTTCATAGCAGCTTTATTTGTAATAGCGAGAAACTGGAAACAACCCAAACGTCTCTCAACCAACAAATGGATAAAAAGCCGTGGTACATTTACACAATGAAATACTACTCAGCCATGCAATTTGCTGCCAAATGGATTAAAGTAGAAAAACTCATGATGAGTGAGTTAACCCAGACTCAGAAAGATGCGCATGACATCTATTCACTTATATCTGGATTTTAGCCATATAGTACAGTATAACTATCCTACAACCAATAGACTGAAAGGAACAGTAACATAGACTTTGCTACTTGTTAGTGGGAGATTTTGCCCTAATGGAACTGCTATGTAGGCCCCCAGTGCAAAAGGAAGCTCTTAACTCTCATATGGCTGCTGAACTGAAGGCGACTGATATGTAGGGCCCCCCACACTGTAGGAGTAGGATAGGTGGGAGAAGGGGGATTGATTATCCCTGGAGGGGTTGAGAGAAGGAATTGTGACAGAGGTGTAAATTGAAGTAATAAATAAACAGTAAACAAACAAACAAAAAACAGGAAAAGAAACTACAAAAAGGTATGAGACCAAAGCATTACTATGCATATTAAAGGAGAAAGGTGTGAATTGTGTAACTATGACCACATTACATTGAGTAAAACCCTGAGTGCTTCAGAAAATTGTCAAAGATGTTTTCCAGGATACTCTGTGTCTGGTAGCTTTCTACTTAATGGTGAATACATTTGATTCTAATCCACAATATTTCTCCTATGAAATGAGCATAACACTATGTACCTTCATCAAGAAGACAAGGGGCCTAATACTCTTGGTAGAAACATTTGTGAAAATATATCACCAGTCCTGACACAATAAAACTTGGAGGAACCCAATGTCTCATAGCAGTCATCAAAGGAGAGCAAACTCCAAGCAATGTAGTTATGAACAATTTGAGCTCACAAAGAAGGTTGAGTGATCACACAAGCAAAGGCTATAATCATCTGCCAATATATTTTTTTGCTTTGTTTTGTTTTAATAATTTATTTTTTATTTCTTCAAGTTACATCTCAATCACAATCCCCTCCCTACTCCCCCCTCCAGTCCCACCCTTCCCCCCTCCTCCCCCCCCACCCCCCCCCTCTCCTCCCCTCCTTTTTTTTTTTTTTTTTTTTTTAGTTTAAGGTATTTATTTTCCCCCCCAACAGCTCTCCCTTTCAGTCCAAATAATGGTTCTTTTTCTTATAACTATAAATACCATACAAAACAACAGAAATAAATAGGCCACGATTATAAGAGTTATATGGCTTAGCATACATTCCCAATGTCCAGTCCATATGTATTTGGCACCTGACTTTAACATTCTACTATCTAACCATCTCCATGAGTTTAAAGTTCTATATCTAACTCAGCTTTCATACTAACTTGCCTCATAATTTTAAAAATATCTTCTTAGATCCAGAACACCCTCTTGATTCCTAAACAACTCAAAATTTAACTATGAGACTCTAGCTATCTATTCTTCAACCACCTCAGAGACCAATATTAATAATAGTTCTGTTTTAAGAAACATTTAAAATATTAAATAGTCCTGTTTTTATTTTTTTAACATGTATTTATTTCTCCAAGTTACATCTCTCAATCATAGTCCCCTCCCACATCCTCCTCCTGGTCCAACCCTCCTACCTTCTTCCCCATCACCCTCCTATCTGCTTTTATTTTTTTTAATTTAAGGTATATCTTATTTCCCCCAACAGCTTCCCCTTTTAGTCCAATAAAAGGCTCTTTTTCTTATAACAATAAATACAATACAAAATAATAAGAACAGTTAGTCCACAATTATGAAAATTATAATGTATAACATACATTCCCAATGTCCAGTCCATATGTATTTGTCAACTGACATTAATATTCTATTATCTATCTATCTCGATGAGGTTAAAGTTCTATACCTTACTCAGTTTCCATCCTAACTTACATTGTCAACTTAAAAACATCTTCTTAGATCTAGAACATCCTTTTAATTCCTAAACAAGTTAAAATTTAGATGTGAGACTATAGCTATCTAGTCTTCCACTACATCAGAGAACTGAGAAGGATAAATATATCTGAATATAAAGAAAGTGCAGAGTTAGCAGCTTCTAAAACTAAGAAATGACAGACAACTGGCTTCCTGGACAGTCCCCAATTTCTCTCAATACATTAGAGTATCTCTCTTCAGCCTTTTGGCCCAGTATCTCTGACAGACATTAATTGTAAAGCAGGAATTATGAAGGACTTGCCTACTCTGTCTTGGCAGAGCTAGGCTGTTGATAGTCCTATTTTTAAAAGACCAGTAATATTTCAGTGTCATCAAGGAGAGGAAAAGATATTTCAAAGATAATTAATTAAATAGCTAAATATAGTCAGAAAAAAAGTAAACATTTATTTTCTCCAACATATAACATGTGAATTCTGGAGATTTAAACTGAGCCTCCTATAGTGAAAAAGTAATTATGAAAATTTACTAATCACATGGCAAAATAGTAGGCTACTATAAAAAGCTAAAGACAAATAAGCCACGAGTTAAGCCTTCTCTGCATAGCATGTCTCTGTATAGCATATCTTTAAAACTCCTACAAATAATATAAGCAATTTATACTAAGTTCACAACTTAAACAGTTTATTAAAGCTCTTCTGCAGTTATTACAGTAGCTTTCTGCCTAACTAGCTGACATTTCTCTCTTTAGCATAGCTGTTAGGATGTTGCTCATAATGAAAATTCAAGAGGAAAGGAACCTTCTTTCTTTAAAATCTTATCTCTCCAGTAAACTTAGCAAGTGTTTTTTGTTTATGTTAAAACTCTTTTGTTATGATGTTATTCTTCTAGCTTAAGAATCATCATATTTATCAGTAATATTTTGTTAGATCACTGAGATTTTCTATAATCTAAAAGAAATCTCTGAGAGATGAAGAATTTTACATTTGCATTTGTCATAGAGGGAAAATGGTAAGAGATGCAATTAAAATCTTTACAGATTCAAATATAGATGAGGTTTCAGATAAAAGTGAATCAATAAAACCCTTCAAAGCAATGTAAGAAAATATATTTATGACTTAAAATTGAGCTATTTATAAGAATTACACTGAAAACATTATACACAATTTTGTCTTTTTCCTAAATTCATCTCCCTGGTTAGTTTTCTTCCTTAAGTTCATTAGGCTTGGGCAAGTGATGTGTTTTGAGCAACCATGAAACTTTTTGTGAAACATGAAAGCACACACTTGCAATCCCAATGCCAGGGAAACAGAGTCCAGCGAAAACAGGAGTTCTAGATTAGCATGGGCCACATTGAACTCTGTCTCAGGAAGCCTGCTACAACAATGAGTTGAAAGCTATTAGTAATTATAATGGCCTTCTCCACTCTTCTCCTGCCATGTGAAGACAGATAGGCCGCTGGTCAGTTGCCAACCATAGGACATTTATGAGACTCCAGTTAAGATTATTCAGTATCCAATTTACATAGACACATGAGTAAAGCTGTAAGACAGCAACCGAGACATAAGGAGAAGAGCTGTTGAGGTGGCTCACAAAGTAATGAGCTAAACAAAGAAATATTTGTATATATTCCCTAAATATTAGAATGGTTTGCTGCAAAGAGAAGGCTAACTTTCATTGAAATCTAAACCTGGAAATCCTAGAAGTTAAATCCTGCCTTGAAAAACTTACTAAAATATGTGACTTTTGCTTTTGAGCTAGAAAGTAAATGGAAGCTAGAAAAGCAGTAGTGAAATAGTAAAGTTTAGAAAAATTGCCAGTTGACTGTAAATGGAACTTGAAAAAATAAAACTGAAGTGTTTTATATTACTGGACAGATGAGAAAACTGTCACCTTAAATAACTTGGAGAATATGTTATGTGCCCAGTGAACCTGTGGGTCATAACAAGTTGGTATAGAGATGCAACACTGTAATTGTTATTTAGATTATAGCAATTGTATAAGATAAGAGACATGGAGTGACAGAGACAGAGAGACATGATTCCTAAGATTCATCTCCATCAATCTCAATATGTTCTCATTTCCATTTTAATCTTCATTTTCCTCATTTCTTTTTTCTTTAAAAGTTTTTAAATTTAGACATTTATTTATTAATTCAAGTTACATCTCCATCACAGCCCCCTCCCTCCACCACTCCTGGTCCTACCTTCCTACCCTCTACCCCCTCTCCCACCCATCCCACTCCTCTGATGTGGGGTGCTTCCACATATCAGCCCTCCTCAGTTCATCAGACACATGAGGGCTAAGAGCTTCACCTTGCACTGGGAGCCTACATGGCAGCTTCACTAGGGCAAAGTGTCCAACTAACAGGTAACAAAGATCATGTTTCTGTTCCTTTGGGTCTGTGGGTTATAGAATAGTTATCCTGTACTATATGGCTAAAATCCAGTCATAAGTGAATACATGCCATATGTATTTTTCTGGGTCTGGGTTAGCTCACTCATCATGAGCTTTTCCAGTTCCATCCATTTGGCTGGAAATTACATGATTTCCTTCTGATAGCTAGTTTACTCCTTTCTTAACCTTACTCTCCAAAATGTGATTAATCTCTGAATCACAGTTTTTACATTTTTGACTCAGTGATTCAACCTAGTATGCCAATTTTCTTAAACTTGAAATCCCTATAAATTTTTGTTCAGAGTCTCTTTATGCTTGATTTTGAAGAAGTTCCCTAATAGCACAATTGACAGCTGATGCTGATGAGAATGTGAGGTAAGAGAAACACTCATCCTTTGCTGGTGGGAATGCGAACTCATTCAGTCACTACAGAAATCAGTGTGGCAGCTCCTCAGGAAGATGGGAATCAATCCACCACAAGATCCAGGTATACAACTCTTGGGCACATACCAAATCATGCTCCATCCTGCCACAGAGACACTTGCTCAACAATGTTCATTGCTGTTTTATTTGTAATACCAGAAACTGGGAACAACCTAGATGTCCCTCACCAGAAGGAAGGACAAAGAAAATGTGGTACAATTATAAAATGAAGTATTACTCAGATATTTTTTAAAAGTGCCATCGTGAAATTTTCAGGCAAATAGTTGGAACTAGAAAAAGTCATCTTGAGTGAGGGATCCCAGATTCAGAAAGGCAAATAGGATATATATACATATATATATATATATATATATATATGTGCTTATGTATGGCTATTAATTGTGAAGTTACAAGAGTGGGTATAGAGTAAGAGACTAGAGGGAGCAGGTAGATCTTGTTAGAAAAGGAAAATAAAATAGAAAGTTCTGGATGAAAAGGGTGGGCTGGAACAGGAGAATCAATTGGGGGGAAGAAGGAGGTTGTAAGAGGGACTATGGGGAGAGACAGCTAAAATTTATTGTCATTTGAGGGGTAGTACAGAAATTTAATACAGTTGGAACTTCCTAAAATATATACATATATGAAGGTGATCTAAATGAAATAACCAAATAATAGGGGTGACAGAGTCCCAAAGGTCCACCTCTTGTCACCAAATGAAGTTTGTAGTATTGGGATTGGTCTAAATCAATTGTTGGCCAAAGAAGCCCCATGGGAATCTCCAAACAACCCAGGCCGTTGCCAAGACTACAGACTGCTCTCTATAAAATGACATTCAGGCCCCACTGCTGAATACAATGCGTACACAACTCATATTACATGGTGATATAGAGGCTGGTGCCTACATAGAGTCTTCAGCCCTACATACATCTTTGGCAGAGGATCATACTCTTCACATAAAAAAGAGAAAGTAAGCTAGCCACAAACCCATTATCTATAATGTTGTACTGCCTGCAAGATATGCTATGACAGTGGTGGCACAAAGCTTGTGGGAATATTCACTCAATAACTGATTTAACTTAAGGCCCACTCCATGAAATGGAACCTATGCCAGATACTGCTTGGGTGACCATGAACTTAGAACTAGATAGCGCAAGGACCTAAGATAAAACCAAATATCATTGCTCTAAAACGTGCAATGATAAAATGACTTCTAACGGTATTCTGCTGTACTCAAAGATCAGTGCCTTGTCAGTCATTATCAGAGATGTTTCTTATTGCATCAGAAGATGGGAATAGAACAAATATAGAGACCTACAGCCAGATATTATTCAGAGAGTGAAAAAACACTGGAATACTCTGCCCTAAATGGAATGTCTCCATCAAATCTCTGCCCTCAGAGCTCAGGGAATCCTGTGGAAGAGGAGGTGGGAAGACGTTTGGGTCAGAGGGGATGGAGAACATCAAAAAAACCATGCAATTTGCAGCCAAATGGATGGAACTAGAGAAGCTCTTTCCTGAGTGAGCTAACCCAGACTCAGAAGGATGCACATGGCATCTATTCTCTTACAGTCAGATTTTAGCCATATAGTACAGGATAACTATACTATAACCAATGCACCAAAGGGAACAGGAACATAGACTATTTTTTCCTGTCAATGAGACACTTTGCCCTAGTGGTTCTGCCTTGTAGGCCCCCAGTGTATGAGGAGGCTCTTGGCCCTCATATGACTGCTGAAATGGTGTGGGGGGACTGTCATGTAGGGACACTCCACTCCAGAATAGTGGGATGGAAGGGTTAGGGGGTAGAGGGTGGGAGGGTGGGACTGAGCAGGGTGGAAAGAGAACACTGTGATGGAGATGTAACCTGATGTAATAAGTAAATATTTAAAAAAGAAAACAAATGTGTTTTAATCAGTATGTGAAAAACCCGTATGAACTCACAGAGACAGAAGCAGCATGCTCACAGCCTTTACAGGCCTACACCAAGCCTTCTGCTTATATATTATGCATTACAATTTATTGTTTTTATGAGAACCCTGAGTGAATGAACAAATAGGTCTCTGATTCTTTGCCTTCTCTTGGTCTCTTAACTGCTGAGCCATCTCTCCAGGCCCTCTCTTGGTCTTTTTTTATTTCGTTTTGTTTGTCTTGTCTAACTTGAATGTGATGGGTTTTATTTTATCTTATTATATTTTATTTTGTTATATTTTTAAATGGACTAATGAGTGAATAAATGAATGAAAACCACTTATCTACTTAGATAAATTTTAACAACTAAACTGTCACTGATATATGCTAGGAGAGATCAATAGTACTGATATATCTCTAAAAGAGTGGTAGTGGGTATATCTATCACTCTAGGTCAGGCTTCATGTTCAAGAGTAGTTGACCAAAATATAAAGGACTCCACAATTATTTTAGTGTGTTTATATTTCGTTATAGTTTGGTGGTGTTTTTTTCACTTTTTGGGTGTGGTTTTATTTTCTTTTTTATTATTTATTTGGTTCCTGGGGAGTTGTAGTTTCATGGCTTTTTTGTTTTCTGAGGTTTGTTTTTGAGAAAGAACTTAAAGTTGGATCAGTACAGAGAGGGAGAGGATTCAGAAGGTCTTGGGGGAGAAGAATATGATCAAAATTTATTTAAATTTAAAAATTGTTTTAAGTAATAAATAGGAATAAAAGAAGCACATTGATTTTGCATCTTTCAATTGTTGTGATGTTGAGTAGTTTATCTTTTTAAATAGTCTGCTCTTTAGTTAAATATCACAGCACTGTTAAATGTAAATGACACAGCATTAAGTAAGCATTTGTCATTGTACCTGTCTGTTATATATCCAATAATTTTAGCTCTTGTGAATGGTTTATTATTCACTATTGAACTTTTTCTCTTCTTCTTGAACATAGGCCCTAACATCACAGAAGAACACTAAATCTAACTTTTAACTAAAGTACCTCACTTAAAAATATGGTATATAAATGTGCATGTGTAGTTGGAGTGGCAGATATCTTGAGTTACCCTCATATACATGTATTATTAAAACCTACAATGTTAGTTTAGTACTGTAATATTTAGCAATCATTGAAATGTGTCTTTTATCATTTTGTTAGAATGAGCAAATGCATACAATGTGTTTAGAGTAAAGTCTAGGAAATTAAGTGAGGCTTTTTTTTCCCTTTAAGTATTTCTTTGCAGACAAAACTTACCAATTTAGTATTCATAATATACTTTCTTGTTCAAAATAATGAAAACTCAAATTTTACATACTTGGTAATTTAATATTCATTATGACTCAGAAATTTCAAAGCTTTAAGTAACTTATTGCTTATTTGTACCACCCACTGAGACACAGCCAACGGGTTTCTAAACTTTATTTTGGGACATAATACTTCACAGGGATTCTGAGTGAGCAAATTAAATGTGCAGAGTTTTGGTCTTTATGCTGAGTACTGAACAGTGGGATATAAAGGCAGATAATACATCTTTATCCTTTTTTTACTACTACCATTAACTAAAATAATGATGTATGTATAGAATATTTCAGGTAGCAGAATAAGCAAGAAATACATTCTCAAACACTTTAGGATCCCCAATAGAAATAGTTTCAATTGAATATAAAATTCACAATTCAGGTACATGAATACTGACGGATGGCCATAGTCTAGATTGCATCATCAGTTGGCTATGTTAATACTGAATTTTTCAATAAATAGCTTTAATAAAAACATCTGTACTCTAAGAACCTCACACATTGTGTAAATGCTACATTTTCAAATAAACAGCAACCTCATATTTTCCATCTCCCCTAAGTTATAAGATGACCTCTGTTGCTCTGATACTGAAGGTGTGAGGACCGGCCCTCTAGCCCTAGCTGGCTTTTGGTTATGTAATAATATTTCCCATTGCCAACTTTTACAATAAATATAAAAATTCAATTTCAGTTCTACAAGCTGGGAAGGGCTCAAGGGTCACTGAATTTTTCTCAAAGGCTATTTTCTGATTTTTGTCTACATTTGTATTCTGTTCATTCAATGGAGAGAAGTAATAGCATTTTTCTATCTGCTAGAGAAGCTATTATTACAGAAGTACATAGATGTAAGATCATAAAATATGTTTCACGAACTACAAAAAGGAAACAAAGATATTTATTAGTTTTGAACTATTGGGTCTTCTATCATGGTAATCAAAAATGCCTGGGAAAATCAAATGGTGACTTCAGAAAGGGTTATGGATGATAAGGGAGTCCACTGTGAAAATTCTTTCTTCTATGGCATGACAGAATGAATTCATTACCCAATTGACTTTGTAGGCACATTAAATCTCTTCTCCAACTATGTTAAGCAGAGAAGAGAGGCCATCCACTGTCCTTTCTGGGAACAATTGTAAACAACTAATAGAATTATTTTATTCAAAATGCCTATTAGTGTTGCTTTTGTTCTATTCTGAGTCTTCATTTTTCTGCTTCATATATTCTCTCTTTTTACCTATAAAATTCCTATCCTATTGGCGATCTGACTCCTAATGACTGTAAACTTTATTGTTAAACCTGGATGTCACTGATTATCTATAAAATGTGTTGTCTTCTTCATAACTCATCATCATCACTGTCATCATGATTATTGTTTGATCTTTGGCCAATGGTTCTTACTCTGTCATTCCTATCTTGTTAATCATGTAACAGACTCAGAATGTAGGAGGAGTTAGCCCTAACTTCTGTCATCTTCATCCCTTCTTGCTTCTTCTATGTGGTAGCAAAATATTTGCTTCGTTTTCTCATCTTTCTTTTTATTGTTCCAACCCAATACTTTTCATACTGTAACTGCTTACCAACTACATCCACACACATGTAAACTAAAGAATCAAATACTTAGGCCCCAACCACACTTAAAAGTAAGAAACTCTAGGGCTTTGGTAAGTGGCCCTATCAAATTTACTGTCCATCGATTGATCAGCTATTATAATCATGTCTTATTTTGGGTCCTTAAAATAATTTTATATATTTAAATTTATATATTATAAATTTAATATACATTTGTCATATGGTACGTGTCTGTGTGCATAAGTAAGGAATAAGACTTTTAAAGGTAAAAAATAACCTTAATTTCTAATGATGAGGCTGGAGATAAATAAAACTTGAAGAAGGAAAAATGGAGATCATTTTGTAAAGAACAACTTCTTGTGGATAAAACAGGGCTTACCATATGAGGGGCAAATACTTCCTTACTGAGCCACACCACAGGTCCCATTAAAATCAACATCTAAATGGCTGTTATTGTTATACTCAACTTTAAAAAATGTACGGGAAGATTTTAGATGTATCATTATCTTTTGATCACCCATCCTTGTGTTTTGATATTATTTTCACCATTACTTCTTTAACTATGTATATAGAAGCATATGTTCAGAGAATTCCACTTGTAAGTAATTAATTTTGCTTCAGTAACCAGAGCAGAAGCACCAAGATAATGAAGGGAAGAAGTGGGTTTTGAACCAAGGCCATGGTTATGGACCCTGTCATGTTCCTCCATGAATACAAGACTGAGTCACACTACCAAGTTATTTAGGAGTAAACTTACAAAGCTGGTTGATATCAAACTAGTGTATATATTCACCATGCAGAATGATTCTGCTTTCTGAAATGTAGTTGGCCTTCACAGTGTGAACATAAACAGAATTCCACTCCAGATATATAGATCCACATCCCTGTGAGTTTGTATGGTTCTGTCACACTGGGGCCACCCCATTTCTCACCATTTTCTAAAAAACTGTGAGACCTTGATTTGCATAATGACCTTCGTAGCATTTGAAATTCATTTAGACCACACATGTAATTCACAGTTAATGTTAGTTTTTGTTTTTTTTTTTTTTTTCATTAGCTGAGGTCAACCCAAACAGAATTTGCGAGGAGGATGACAATTCAAGCATTAACACAACAGTGAACTTCCCAGAATCATATAACAGGTTTCAATATAGCTGGCAAGTGATATCAAACCAAATCCAGCCTACAATGATCTGTAAGGCCTATGAGTCAGGAACAGTTTTTATAATCTTGAGTCTTGAAATTTGAACAAACAACAACAAAAAAAATAAAGTACACTAGAAAGACATGTGACCCACAGAGTCTAAAATATTTTCTATGTAGCTCTTTATAGAATAAATTTACTGATCCCTGTCATGAAATATCTCTATGTATGTTTTGTATGAAAATACAAAGTTAAAAATATCTTTTAGAAGGTTTTAGGACACTTAAAACCACATCTTTATAATCTTGGGGAAAAACACATTTATATCTCCCAGAAAATATGGTCAGCCAATTGTTGCCCAATATTTGTGATATAAAAGCACAACTATTACTCAAGAGAGACACAACCATTCCTGATAATAATACCTGATGGAAATTCCTCCCAGCACTGGTAAAAAACAGAATGGCAAGGAAAAGAATGAGTTTCCTATTGGAATGCCTGCCATGGGTGTAACAGCAGGTTTCTGAGGGAAAAGTTATGTAACAACTTCAAATGCATCCCTATCATGTCATACAAAATAGAAACCCAAACACACTTTCTGGAAACCTTGGAATACAGATCAGCTATTTGGCTGTCTGTGGATCTGGTGTGAGGCAAAGCTACAGTGTGGACTCTGCATGGCGAGGTTGGGGGGCTTTTCTATTCTTTTAAGGATATGGTGACGAACATATTCATCAATGCTTTGCTGTTCACCTGAAAGTCCCTTGCTCTGTGCTGCTGGCTGAGTTCACACTCATCTTATGTTCTCACTGTGAAGGACAGAATGTAATAAGGAATGTGACAATGTAAAGTCCTGCAGGTAAGACTAAACATGTGAAAGACCACTTGCTACAACAAAGGCAGTGGCTCTAATGCTTGAGGCTGTGTTTCTGCTCACATAATACTACTACAAAATTAACAGGAGACACACCAGGGATTGCAAACTAGCAATGAAATTACATCAGTAGGCAGTAAGGTAACATTTCTGATATGATGTAGTTAGCAACTGGATGCAGTTTTTTCCAAGAGAAAGGCCTAAAGATTCATCAAACTTTGTATTTTAAAAGAGGGCAATAATTTACATTTATACAATTATATTCAAAGTATGTCCTGACTAAATTAATTAAAGCGAGACAGTTAAAGAGGGTTACCATTTGGAGGCACACATTCCCACCTCCAAATATTTTGCCAGCAGTTCAACTCACATTAGATGTTTATATCAGCTGTCAGTCATTTAGCTACAGCACCTGATTTCTGACTTATGACCTCTCACCCACAGCAGAACTGATAAGTGTTTTAGGGCAAGAAACTGATATTCCTTCTTTTTGATGTTTCTCTTTTGTTTTTACGATTATGATGTGATCACAACTAACCTAGGCCCTTAGAGGCTTATAGAAACTGAAACACTAACCAACCCAAAAAAAAAAAAAAAGAGGAAGAAGAAGAAGAAGAAGAAGAAAGCTTAGGCTTGGCATAGACCCTCCTAAACAAATATAGAGGATAGGCAATGTGGTCCCCCTACAGATCCCTTAGCAAGGAGGAGTGGGGCATTCTCAGTCATGGAATTTGTTACCTGTTAGTGGAACAATTTACCCTAGTGGAGCTGCCATCTCGGGACCTAGAGCAAGAGGATGCTCTTAGCACTCATGTTATCATAAACTGAGGGGAGCTGACATGTGGATATCCCCCACACAGGAAGAATAGGATAGGTGGGAGAAGGGGCAGAGGGTAGGAGTGTAGGATCTGGAGGGTAGGAGGGAAGGGACTGTGATTGAGATATAACTTGAATTAATAAATAAACATATAAAAATAATATACTACAACATTTCTCACTTCCCTTCTCTCCTTCCAAGCCCTTCCACAAAACTTCCCTTTCTCTCTTTCAAAGCCATGGTTTCTTTATTCATTATTAGTTGTTACATGCATGTATGCATATGCATATGCATATACATATATATTCCTACATATAACTTGCTCAGTCTGTATAATGTTAATTGTGTGTGTGTTTTCTTCTTTACAGCACCTAGCTTGTGGATGGGATGAAGACACATTTGTTGCACCAGACCTTGTGCACCGGTGTGCAGTGGGAGACCTAAAACAACTTGCGTATGATATTGTTATGGACACTGTTTGTGGAACAGACACTGATTTACGTGCCTGACAACTTTATAACCAGCAACCATCCATACTCTGCAATTATTGGAAACCAAGAACCTGAGTTAGCTTTCCCACTCTAACAAATGAAAGGGGGCCAGCTTTGTTTTGGCTAAGGATTTCTGCAGGGGTGAAGAGGAAGAGAGCTGCCTCATCCAGCCAGCTTAGAAGCAGAGGGAGACAATGCTTCTATCTTAAGGGTGTTGGAGTGAGGGGCAATGTCTACTGCTTTCATTCATTCCAGAAACTTAGCCTCTGGGTTGGTGCTGCCCACATTCAAAATGGGTTTTCTTTTCTTTTTTTCTTTTTTTTAATACTTTATTTTTTTTTCTTCAAGTTACATCTCAGTAACAAACCCCTCCCTATTCCCCCTTCCTATCCCGCCCTTCCACCCTCTACCTCCCAGAAGTTTCCCCTTTCAGTCCAACAGATGGTTCCTTCTCTTATTACAGTAAGTATTATACAAAACAACAGATATAAATATGCCACATTTATGAGAGTTAAATGGCCCAGTATACCTTCCCAATGTCCAGTTTATACATATTTGGCCCCTGACTTTAACATTCTACTATCTAACGATCTCCTTGAGTTTAAAGGTCTATATGTGACTCAACATTCATACTAACTTGCAACACACTTTTAAGAGTATCTTCTTAGATCTATAACACCCTCTTAATTCCTAAACAACTGAAAATTTAACTATGAGACTCTAGCTGTCTATTCTTCAACCACCTCAGAGACCTGAGAGGGATAAATATATTTGCTTATATAGGAAGTGCAGGGCCTGCAGCTTCCAAAACTAAGAAAGGACATACCAATGACTGCCTGGACAGTTCCCATTTTCTCTCCATGCATTCCTGCATCAGTCTTCAGCCTTTGGGTCCTGTTTCTCTGACAGACATTTGTTGTAGAGCAGGGATTATGAAGGACTTACCTACCCTGTCTTGGCAGAGTTAGGCTGTCGACTTCCCTGCTACCAAGTTTTGTCCTTTTTGGACAGCAGTCTGTCTGCAGTTGGTGCAAGGGGTTTTTTCATGCCAAGAGATAGAGTCCTTGCTAGAGCAATAAGACAACTAAAGGAGATCAAAGGGATAAAAATTGGAAATGAAGAAGTCAAATTATCCCTATTCGCAGATGATATGTTAGTATACATAAGCGACCCCAAAAACTCCACCAAAGAACTCTTACAGCTGATAAACAACTTCAGCAAGGTGGATGGATACAAAATTAACTCAAAAAAATCAGAAGCCCTTCTTTATACAACAAACAAATATACCGAGAAAGAAATAAGGGAAACAACCCCCTTCACAATAGCCACAAACAACATAAAATACCTGGGGGTAACTCTAACCAAGCATGTAAAGGACCTATATAACAAGAACTTCAAGCCCCTGAAGAAAGAAATGGAAGAGGCCTTTAGAAGATGGAAAGATCTCCCATGCTCATGGATAGGTAAGATCAACATAATAAAAATGGCTATCCTACCAAAAGCAATATATAGATTTAATGCAATTCCTATCAAAATACCAACACAATTCTTTATAGACCTGGAAAAAGCTAGTCCCAACTTCATATGGAACAACAAAAAGCCCAGAATAGCTAAATCAATCCTGTACAATGAAAAAGCATCTGGAGGTATCACCATCCCAGATTTCAAGCTGTACTACAGAGCAACAGTAATAAAAACAGAATGGTACTGGTTTAGAAACAGACCAGTGGATCAATGGAATCGAATTGAAGACCCAAACATGGATCCACACACCTATGGCCAACTAATCTTTGACAAAGAAGCCAAAAACGCACAATGGAAGAAGGACAGCATCTTCAACAAATGGTGCTGGTCCAACTGGATGTCCACTTGCAACAGAATGAAATTAGACCCATACCTATCACCTTGTACAAAACTTAATTCCAAGTGGATCAAAGACCTTAACATAAGGCCAGCCACACTAAAGATACTAGAAGAAAAAGTAGGAGAAACCCCCGAACTCATTGGCACAGGTGACAACTTCCTGAACAGAACACCAACAGCTCAGGACCTGAGATCAACAATCAATAAATGGGACCTCATGAAACTGAAAAGCTTCTGTAAGGCAAAGGACACTATCATTCGAACAAAACGGCAACCAACAGACTGGGAGAAAATCTTCACCAACCCCACATCTGATAGAGGGCTATTATCTAAAATCTACAAAGAACTCAAGAAACTAAATGCCAAGAAACCAAATAATCCAATCAAAAAATGGGAGATGGAGCTAAATAGAGAATTCACAAAGGAGGAATCCCTAAGGGCTGAGAGACACCTGAAGAAATGTTCAACAACCTTAATCATCAGAGAAATGGCTAAGATAAAGAGCTCAAATGATAGCGCATGCTGGTGAGGGTGTGGAGAAAGGGGAACCCTACTCCATTGCTGGTGGGAGTGCAGGCTTGTGCAACCACTATAGAGGTCTGTCTGGCGATATCTTAGAAATCTAGGAATAACCTTGCCTCAGGACCCAGCCATACCACTTCTGGGTGTACACCCAAAGGACCTCTCATGGAGACATAGGGAAGTCTCCTCATCTATGTTCATAGCAGCCTTATTTGTAATAGTTAGAAATTGGAAACAACCCAGATGTCCCTCAACTGAAGAATGGATTAAAAAATTGTGGTACATCTATACAATGGAATATTACTCAGCTATAAGAAACAATGAAATCATGCAATTTGCAACCAAATGGATGGATCTAGAGGAGCTCATCCTGAGTGAGCTAACCCAGTCTCAGAAGGATGCACATGGCATCTATTCACTTATAGTAGGATTTTAACTATATCGTACAAGATATCTGTACTACAACCAACACACCAAAAGGAACATGGACATAATTTTTTTTATCTTTTTCTTTTTCCTTCTTTTTTTTCTTTTTTCTTTTTCCTTTTCCCTTCTCTTTTTCCTCTCTTTTTTTGTTGATATTCTTTGTTTTTGTGGGTTTGTGTGTTTGTTGGTCTTTTTTTTTTTTAGTATACCCCCAGTAGCAAGGAGACACCTTTCACTGGCAGTACTGCCTCCTAGGCCCCCGGTGAATGAAGAGGCTCTTGGCCCTCATATGACTCCTGATCTGTGGTGTGAGACTGTTAAGCAGGGACACTCCACCCCAGAGGAACAAGACGGAAGGGTCAGGGGGTAGAGCATGGGAGGGTGGGGCTGGGAAGCGGGAAAAGAGGACAATATGATAAGGATGTAACCTGAAGCAACAAACAAATAAATTTATTAACTGAAAAAAAAAAAAAAAAGACAGGGAGCAGGGCTGAAACACTGTGAATGGAATAGAGGATACAGCCATTCGGCCTGGTTTTGCAGACCTCCAGGTGTAGAGAAGACGTGGAGCTAAGGTAAAATACAAGAGAATTGTGGTATTGGCCCATGCCTTTGACTTCAGCGGAGATGGGGGGGGGGTGGAGCACCGTAGAGTTGGTGGTCTTATGTATTCTGGAGTAATATGGAGCAGTTTGGTGAGGGTGCATACACTTGGTCCCACCATTCAAGAAGAGTACACCCTTGGTCCCAGCTCCCAGCACACTGGAGACAGAAACTGGCAGATCCCAGATCTCAGGGTCAGCCTGATGCAGGGCAAACTCTAAATAGAGAAAGACTTCGATCCAGGAGTGGTGGAACACATCTTTGATCCCTTCAGATGGGAAACACAGGTCCCTGATCCCAATAATTAGAGTTTAGAGACACACACATGGGATTTGGAGGGACCTAGGTTTGGAGGCTACTTACAAAAGGCCTTCTCGATGCAGGCAGACTGTCCTTTGGGATCTCAAAATATATACACTAGAGCTGGTTTAGCTCCAAGGTAACAGAATGATTTCTTCTTTAACCCGGATTGAAAGATAACACTTTGTATGTTGTCAGAAGGCCAAATTTGCTTCAGGAGAAGTACTACCTAGCCCCCCCCCACCCCACCCCCAAAAAGAGGGCAATTGTCCTAGGGTTGGGATTGGGTCAGGGCTCTGTTCTTATCATTCCAGGAGAATCGAAGCGTTCATTAGGGGAGCCCAGGGACGGCTGGACAGTGGAAACCTCAGTAGAGAGCAGAATCAGGCACCAAGGAGGACGAGTAACCCAGTTGATTCTGCCTGGCAGACTTCCTCAATAGCTGTCTCCATCAGGGGCCTGCAACCACCACAGCAATCCAATGTAACTGGGACCATTCAGCTCTACACAATGCCCCAGCAGGAACCTCAGTGAAGCCTGAAAGATCAGCTTCTGCCTACAAACCCCTTAGGTCATCTAAACAGCTGAGAACAGAAGGACTGAACATAAAAGGAGTGTACTAACATTTTTAACCATTTTTCCCATTTGGGTTCGGGCTCCAAACAGGTCTACTACGACCCAAATCAGCAGGAAGTCACTTTAAGAGAGCGACGTCCCATGCCCAGAGGGGTGGGGAAGGTGTTTCTCCGCCCTTCTTTTTGGTTATTTGAAGGATAACTGAAAACTCTGTTATGTAGGGGAAGAGACTACAAGTTGATAAATGGTCCTGTCTTAATGGGTTTTGGAGGTTAGCCCCAGGGATTTCCTACTTTTCCTTTTCTGTATCCTTCTTCCTCTCCTATGTAGGAGTGCATGGGCTTGAGAAAAATGAGATATAGACATAGCACACGAAGGTCCAAGAAGAAGGGGCAGATTATTGAATATGCCCTTATACCTTTGTATATTGATACAAAATTAGTAGTTTATTTGGCTAAAGTGGTATTGACCATTGTTTATTGTGCAAAAATAAGATTGTATTGGATTACATCGGTATTGATCTTTGTATATTGATACAAAATTAAGATTATAGTTGGCCACAATGGTATTGACCCTTGCATATGGACGTAATATTAAGATTGTTTTGGGCTACATAGGCATTGATCTTTGTATATTGATACATAATTAAGAGTATATTTAACCACAATTGAATAGATCTTTGTATATTGATACAAATTTAAAGGTAACGCTTCCTAATGGTATCATACCTAGAGATACTTAAAAATAAAATGTGAAGCTCTGACCTCTTGATACCAACCGTCTAAAATGGTCTAAGATAGTTAAGTAAAACAAACTCCTAGTCATGCAAACATGTCACTTTGTTAGCTACTATGATAGTCTATCACAGATATTCTCTAAACTACCCAGTAATCAAGTTGCTAAGAGACAAGCAACATTTGCTTATCTAAATACAAGAGATGGATAGGGCATCTTCAAAAACCCCAAGAGATCTGCAGAATATGGCATTCAAAGATGTTATCTTAAATCAAGATTTTTTTTTTGATATCGAGACATATCAGTGCCTGACAGCACCCCCTATTCTACTCCAAGTAGAAGATAAGCATCGAAGAACCTCCACTGTAAGATGGTCAAAATGGGTTTTCTTGATCCTGTCAATTCTTTTTAGAATCATCCTCATACACAGACTCAGAGGAGTGCATCTGAATCCATGCAAAGTGATGATAGAGACTATTAGCAGTCTCTGATAGGCCAGAGCTTCTAAATTTTATTAGTGTGAATTCCCTGTGATCTGGATGCATAAATTCTGTCTTCTCTAGCTGTCAATTGCATATCAAGATGTACTGCAAACTTTGTGATTGACAGTGAGGAGAACTATCCTGCTTTTCTGTTATCAGGCATGGGTGATAAGTGAATTTTCTAGCAAATTTTTTTCTTATTTTTTCCTTTATTTTTTATTTCTTCAAATTACATGTCAATCACAGTCCCCTCCCTACTCCCCCCTCCAGTCCCACCCTCCCACCCTCAACCCCCATCCTCTTCCCTTTTTTTTTAAATTTAAGGTATATCTTATTTCCCCCTACAGTTTCCCCTTTCAGTACAACAAATGGTTCTTTCTCTTATAATAATAAATACAATACAAAACAACAGAGGTAATTAGGCCACAGTTATGAGGGTTATATGGTTTAGCATACATTCTCAATGTCCAGTCCATATGTATTTGGTACCTGACTTTAACATTCTACTATCTAACCATCTCCATGAGTTTCAAGTTCTATATCTAACTCAACATTCATACTAACTTGCAACACAATTTTAAAAGTATCTTCTTAGATCTATAACACTCTCTTGACTCTTAAACAACTCAAAATTTAATTATGAGACTCTAGCTATCTGTTCTTCAACCACCTCAGAGACCTGAGAGGGACAAATATATATGATTATATAGGAAGTGCAGGGCCTGCAGCTTCCAAGTCTAAGAAATGACATACCAGTGGCTGCCTAGACAGGTCCCATTTTCTCTCCATACATTACAGCATTGATCTTCAGTCGTTTGGCCCCATTTTTTTATGGTGTTTATTTCACCAGACACTTGAAAGTATGAAGAAGTCTTGCCAAGTTTGTGTTCTTTGAGGAGTTGTTCTGTGTTTGCCGTGTTCTTACCCTCCTACTCAGCAGCCTGCTGGAACTCAGCCCTTCCTCTTAAATCAGCCTGTGGCACTGACAAGTGTCCTACGTAGATCAGGCATGCAGAAGCAGTCAGAGAACCCTGCTTTCCCCAGGAGTGCAGCCTGGTACAGGAACTTGTGTGCACTCGGCATGACTCTCTCAGACTGCACTAGTCCAGAGAGAACCACAGTAACTGTAGCAACTTGGCAACTGGGGCCATTCTAGCTCCCAGCACAGGCAGTCCATCACCTGAAACGATTTTCCTCATGGTTGCTGTCACTGGGGGAGAAAGACCACAAAAGCAAACCATCGTTCAACCTGAAAGTCATTTTGTGCATAAAAAGAGATGCTTGCACGCATCGTTTTGTGTTTTTATTTTATTGTACCTTTGGCATCTATTTATAGATCTGATTTGATTTGTTTTCATTTTACGTCTTCTCTGTGACCTCAGGTCAGAGACAATATCAATGTCAATGTGGTTTGATGGGCTTATTTGTCTGAGTCCGTGGGCAAAACCTCAAGAAAGAGATAGGACAGTGGAAGTGTCTGGTCAGGGGTTGGGAAGAGAACAATATAGGCTAGAATGTGAGGGAAAGGGTAGGGTAAGAGAGGATACCAAGAGAGGGGAAGTGGGAATAAAGAAAGAAAGATATAGATCAACTGACTGAGACAAAAGCCTGGTTTCTATACAAAAGGACTGTACTTCAATCTGGAATTCTGACCATCTTCCCTACTCCTCAAGTGCTGTTGACATTCGGCTTCACTATTCCATGTAATCAAGGATGCTGTGCAGATCCAATCATGCTTATTTTACACCTATGGGTTCTGTGGTAGATGAATGCATTTAAGCTGGAAGAGGAGAATGAGTGGAAAATAAGCAAGAATGAATCAGTTGTCTTTTACCATCAAAATAGCAATTTTAAAATAAAAAGTCAGACATTAAATATCTTTTGTTTTTATGGAGTTAACGCTTCTGAAGGAATTTTACCTACAGCTGTGAAATAGTCTCATGAAATTTACCTGTGTACTTGTTTAGTTCCAAAGTACTGATTCTTTGTGATTTTGGGACATTGGATGTCATTACAGATAACTGAGGAACGTAAGTAGGTGAATAAAATGAACTTGGTAAAATTGGAGAGTATTCCAAGTATCCATCTGGAACTCATACACTGATAATGCCATCAAAGAAATTCATGATAGTCAAAGGAATGAGGGGGCAGTACTTCTCCTCCAGGTGAGTTAAGGTGCTAATAGAACACTCCTTTATAGAAGGTGTATCTAGTCTACTAATATTTAGTCCAGTTCTTAACCTGATTATATAGGTTCTAATATGTTCATGAATGAAGATATTTAAGTAATAAATAATCATTAATGTTCATAATAAAAGGAGTAGAAGTCATATGTATTTGATAAGTTTTATTTGGTAGGAATGACATAGAGTCATGGCTGTAGAGGTCAGTATATATCCTAGAGGCATGCTGAGAATATACATAATCAGCTCACACTAATTTTAATGACTCTGATTATGGTGATATTACATGAAGCCTAGGAATTTCAGTTTAACTATGAGTTTTGATGCAGGTGGTGTGCTTGTGTTCATGTGGGTCACCTATATGTGTAGAAAGAAGATACATTATAAAATTGTTTCAAGTCATCCTGTGAGAAAACTTCAATAAAATACTAAAGAACTTATATTTTTAAATGAGGAACCAATGCTGTCAAAATTCATTTATAAAAATGTGACTGGTCACACTGTAGAGAGAGACACAGAGGTCAAGTTGAGTTTTTAAATAGGTGAAGTCTTCAACTATAATTCTGCACCTTATGGTGGGTAGGAATGATGAGATACATATGGTCTGCCTCCCAAAATGACTCACATTATAGTGAAAGAATATCCAAATACACAATCTAAAGATGGAGAACAAAGAGAGGTGGCCAATAGGAGGTGAGGGGTAGATAGATGTACAGCTTGCAGAGGAATAGGAGCTTAGGATTAAGAACTTTCCCAGAAGAAAACAGAGCTTGGAAGAGAAAACACGAGATCAAAAAGAAAAGTCATGTGTTGCTTTCACTTCATTGGAACTGGAGACCTGTGTGAGTCATGAAAAGTGAAAACACGGAGTATTGAGAAAAGAAAGACAGAGCTCAGATAACAGTTTGAATATTTCTTGAGTGTAAGGAACGTCCAGTTTCTGTTTGGATTTGATTTTATTGTGGTGAGTTTTTGTGTGGGGAAGACTGTAATCCATTTAAAAGACGTTGTAAAAGAGAAGCTGATCCCTGAGGGGGCAGAGAAAAATAGAGTAAAAGCAGCACCAGGAATCCTGGTGAGGTAGAGACACTGGCCTGGAAAAGGAGGCCAAAGCATTGAAAAATACTAAGCATGCATTTTAAAAGCAGGGAATTAGGAAGAGGTGGATACTACATGATCATCTCCCTAGATGCTGAAAAAGCATTTGACAAAATCCAACACCCCTTCATGCTAAAAGTCCTGGAGAGAAGGGGCATACAAGGATCATACCTAGAAATAATAAAGGCGATATACAGCAAGCAAGTGGCCAACATCAAATTAAATGGAGAGAAACTTGAAGCATTTCCTCTAAACTCAGGGGCAAGACAAGGATGCCCACTTTCACCATATCTCTTCAATATAGTACTTGAAGTTCTTGCTAGAGCAATAAGACAACTAAAAGAGATCAAGGGGATACAAATTGTAAATGAAGAAATCAAATTATTCCTATTTGCAGACGATATGATTATATATATAAAAGCAACCCCCAAAAGTCCACTAGAGAACTCTTACAGCTGATAAACACCTTCAGCAAGGTGGCTGGGTACAAAATTAATTCAAAAAATCAGAAGCCCTTCTTTATACAACAAATAAATGGGCTGAGAAAGAAATTAGGAAAACAACACCCTTTACCATAGCCACAAACAATGTAAAATACCTGGTGATAACTCTAACCAAGCAAGTGAAAGACCTGTACAACAACAACTTCAAGTCCTTGAAGAAAGAAATTGAACAGCCCATCAGAAGATGGAAAGATCTCCCATGCGCATGGATAGGTAAGGTCAACATAATAAAAATGGACATCCTACCAGAATCAACATACAGATTCAATGCAATTCCTATCAAAATACCACCATAATTCTTTATAGACCTGGAAAAACCAATTCTCAACTTCATATGAAATAACAAAAAACCCAGAATAGCTAAATTAATCCTCTACAATAAAAAAAAAAAATCTGGCGGTATCACCATCCCAGATTTCAAGCTGTACTACAGAGCAATAGCAATAAAAACAGCATGGTACTGGTATAGAAACAGACCAGTGGATCAATGGAATTGAATTGAAGACACAGAAATGAACCCACACACCTATGGTCACTTAATTTTTGACAAAGAAGCCAAAACCAAAGCCGTACAATGGAAAAAGGACAGCATCTTCAACAAATGGTGCTGGTCCAACTGGATGTCGACATGTAAAAGAATGAAATTAGACCCATACTTATCACCTTGTACAAAACTTAAGTCCGAGTGGATCAAAGACCTTAACATAAGGCCAGCCACACTAAATCTATTAGAAGAGAAAGTGGGGGAAACCCTCAAACTCATTGGCACAGGTGACAACTTCCTGAACAGAACACCACCAACTCAGGATCTAAGACCAATCAATAAATGGGACCTCATGAAACTGAAAAGCTTCTGTAGGGCAAAAGTCACTGTCATTCAAACAAAATGGCAACCTACAGATTGGGAAAAAATCTTCACCAACCCCACATCTGACACAGGGCTAATATCCAAAATTTACAAAGAACTCAAGAAATTAAATGCCAAGAAACCAAATAATTCAATCAAAAAATTTGGAACAGGGATAAACAGAGAATTTACAAAGGAGGAATTCCTAATGGCTGAGAGACACTTGAAGAAAATGCTCAGCATCCTTAATCATCAGAGAAATGCAACTCAAGAGGACTCTGAGATTCCATCTCACACCTGTCAGAATGGCTAAGATCAAAAGCTCAAATGACAGCATATGCTGGTGAGAGTGTGGAGAAAGGGGAACCCTCCTGCATTGCTGGTGGGTGTGCAGACTTATGCAACCACTATGGAGGTCAGTCTGGCAATATCTTAGAAAACTTGGAATAGCTCTCCCTCGGGACCCAGCCACACCACTTCTGGGTATACATCCAAATTATTCTTCACCGAATCACAAGTAAGTTTCCTCATCTATGCTCATAGCAGCCTTATTTGTAATAGCTAGAGACTGGAAATAACCCAGATATCAAACCAAAGAATGGATTTAAAAAACTGTGGTACATCTACACAATGTAATACTACTCAGCTTTCAGAAACAAAGAAATCATGCAATTTGCAGCCAAATGGGTGGAACTAGAGAATCTCATCCTGAGTGAGCTAATCCAGACCTAGAAGAATGCACATGGCATCTATTCACCTATAATCGGATTTTAGCCATATAGTACAGAATAACTATACTACAACTAATGCACCAAAGGGACCATGAGCATAGACTTTTTTCTGTCAATGAGAAACTTTGCCCTAGTGGTGCTGCCCTGTAGGCCCCCAGCATATGAGGAGGTTCTTGGCCCTCATGTGACTGCTGAACTGGGGTGGGGGACTGTTATGTAGGAACACTCTACTCCAGAGGAGTGAATGGAAGGGATAGTGGGTAGAGGGTAGGAGGATGGGACTGGAAGGGGTGGAAAGAGGACACTGTGATAGAGATGTAACCTGAAGTAATAAATAAATATTAAAAAAGGAAGAGGAGGGCAAAGAAAATGATTGAAATGAATTAAACACTGTAGTCTGCTCATACAGTAGCTGTTCTATGTCTCTTTCCTTAGGATGTAGAAGCCAAGCTAATACATTTTGCCCATGGAGCATGCCCTTAGGAAAGGGTGCTACCTTCCCAAGTTACAGAAGAAACTAAGATCAACTGAATCAGCTTGTCTGTTCCTTTCCCTGTGAGAGTATAGTTTGTGGATAGAAAATAGACCAAGTTTGGGTCAAATGTTCCCTTAGTAAATCTCTGTGGATGGCTCTTCTGGGATTATTTTGTTCTATGTTAAACAGATTTACCCTTAAACTTGGTATTTTAAGTAAGTGCAGAATATCTGGGATCAAGGTGACATCTGGTAACCATGAACTGCAAGTCTCGTAATGATTAGGGTGGAGGATAATAGGAAATATGACGATAATGTCTAATGTTGAGTGTCCTACCTCTGAAATGGTTTTTCTTCGATTTCCTGTTTGTAGATAGACATATTTTCACTGTTTTAACCACTTCCATTTGTATTTTCTGATATTTCATTCATAAGCATGTGCACTCACGGGAGATTATGGAAGAAAACCATCTTCATCCTCTCATTAATGCACAGAGGAAGTAATCTTCTGGGAGGAAATCAAAACACATCTGCGATCAATATGGGACTGAGCTGTGTGGAAAATATTAAGAGGTACTCCTGAGACATTGCAAGCATTTGTAAGCTAACAGGCTAACACAAAGGAAGGTAACACTAAAGACATAATTAAAATATAGAGGAATTGAATGTGACCAGAGGGGCTTGTAACATTTCTACTCTGCCCTAAGAGGTAAAAGAGGAGAACAATGTGTGCGGAGAATGGACTCACTTTTTGGTTGGACAATGGAACACAACACCATGTGCAAGCTAAGAAGTCAAATGAATCAATGGGGACAACAAGGGCCATGGGGTCTTGAGTCAATATAAAGAAGGAATGGGGCTGGGGAGGCTGCTCACTGGGTAGGGTTACTTACTGTGCTATCATGAATATGATCTTGGATCACCTGTAAAAAGACCCAGTGTGGACATGCCTTATCTGTAACATTATCTGTAACTGGCACTGTGAAAGGCTGATAACTAATATGTCCACTGACAAAAAACTGCTAATAGAATGATAACTGATATATCTACAACATAACTCCTACATATAAGGCTCAAGAAACATTGTGGAAGAGGGGACACAAAGACTGTAAGAGCCAGAGGATCAGAACATCTGCTATGAGATGTCTTCTATATATGACAGGGAAATCATACCTATGAAATCTCAATAATTTTCTTTAGTTATTAGTGTTGCATATATACATATTTGTGTATACGTGTATATGTGTATATATACGTTTACACACATATACGTATATGTAAATACATGTAGCTTTGCTTTGGTACATGTTTGTACTATGTAAACAAAAAGTGTACTTTGGTATATGTTTGGAGATATCTGTGTTCATCTTTGTCTATTGTCTCATTGCTTGTGGTGAACCAGAGCATCATGGGAAAGGGATGGCAGTGCAAAGCTACTCCCTTTATGGTAATCAAGAATCAGAGAGTATATAAGTGGAATAAAGACTTCTTTCTGCTCTCTGTTTAATTCCTCTTAGGTCCCCACCCTATTGGATGGTGCTATACACATTCACAATAGTCCTTTGCACTTAAATCAACTCTACAAATGCCCACTTGGTGTTTTTCTGGGCTCTTAGGTCCTTCTCAGTCCAACCAAGGTGATGATACAGATTAACCATCATAACTGTGATACACTCACTAAAGCCTTGGTATTCAAAGAGTTACGGTAAAAATAATTATAACCATCAATCAGCGACTTTTCATTCACATTTTAGAAGGCATTCCTGATACTGTAGAGAAAATGAATTGTAGCAGCTTTGAGTCTGTGGAGCTTCAGATGATGACTGCAGTCTCATAAGGGATCTAACAGAAGTCTAGCAGAGAAACTCAGTGGCCTAAGTAACAAAAGAATCCCTGGTCCTTCTGGCTGCCATGAATCTCATAGAGAAATTCCATTCCAAGGCCAGGGGGATCTTTACCTCAGCTGGTAGTCAGTCTTGCAAACACCATTATATCCATAACACAGGGTCTCTCACGGAACTAGAAGCTTGCTTATTTTGGCAAGGTTGGCTAGCCGGTGAAATATTGGGAATCCATGTGTCTCCATCCCAAAACAGTGCGGTTATTGGCATATGCAACCAAGCTCAGCTTGTTTATTTGGATTCTGGGCATTTGAATTCTAGCTCTTCTGTTCATGCTCACAGAATACGTGCTTGTACCCACTCTCTCAACTCCTCAAATTTGAAAACGTCAGGGTCTATTCAGCAAAATATTGAAGTGGTGGCATTGTTTATTGGAATATACTTATCCTTGTCAACATTAAGATTAAAAAAAAAGATTAACCTTGGGATAGAAAGACATTCTCCTTTCAAAAATACAGCAGCACCTTAAGTTACTTATTACTCTTCACCCTTTAGTAATGAGACATAGGGCGATTTGAAAGTCAAATAACTTTCCAGCTCATGTCTCCAAACCCACATTGTTCTGACACCTGTAGACAGTTCGGTTCAAGGAACACTTTTACAGCTGTTTTCAGGAAACAGTAGAGAAGTGAGAGCCTCTCCCAAGATACCTTGAAATTGCAATTTCACTGTGTCCTTTCCAAGAAGGCAGAAAGAATGCTTTCAGGAGTTAACAGCCTCATCTTCAGAAGTGTTACTGACAAGAGAAGTACAGACACCTAGGACAATTCCTCACATAGAATGTCTTTGAAGGAGCAGCTTCAGGGCAGCAGAAAGCTCCTCCAGGTGTCATGGGATGTGAACTCAAGTTTCCTTGCCCCCGTAGGTATCTAGCTGCAAGGTCTCATTCACTGTTATTATAATCTTCCTGAGCTGGGAAAATATATTCAAGGGAGAAAGACTAGTCCCTAGATGTCAAGCTGAAGACCTTGTAGCAGTTCTCAAATCTTAAGGATGTGTCAGCTCAGTAAGTTTGTATCTAGTCTAAGGTAGGGTCAAGTTTGTCTTTTCAGACTAACTAGAGATATTTTTTTTACTTGAAACTCTTCAGCAAAAGAGAAAGGGACATGGAAATTTTACAAAACTTTTGGGACATTCCATAGGTTGGTATCACCAAAAAATATTCACTTTTTAAAAATTATACACACTTTCAAAATTTTTAGATAATATAATTTTATCTTCTGCAATGTGATTTTTTAAAAATTCAAATATGTTGTAAGATACTTAGTTTCACATAATGAACAAGTGCATTGCCACATTCAATTGTCATTTTTGTGGTGGGCTCTTATTAGATCCACTGCTAATTTTATTGTATACTATTTTTAAATAGAGTCTCATGATGTAACACAGGATAAATTTAAATTCATTCATGTTGCTTCAACCTCCTATGTGTTAGGATTATAGACATTTACCACTATGCCCAGCTTCTCCTTAAAAATTTTAGGAACAATATATATAACCCTTAATAATAGTCATTTGAACATATGATAGATCTCTAGAAATACATTTTTCTTGTTATAAATAATTTAACCAAATGTTCCCATATCATCCTCTACTGACATATTTTAGCCTTTGATGACCACTGGTAGACTTAGTACTTTTAAAAACTTCATCTTTATTAAAATCAAGCATTCACTATTTGGGATTATTTAACCTCTATTTTCTTTCTTGGTAAACTGAATTTGTGTTGGCCTAGAGGACAGAGAGATATGACTGTGGAAATACATTTGTGCAGAAACAAAAATGATGCTTTGATGTTCAGATAAAGTTAGCAGAATGTTTTAATTTGGAAGCATTCAAAGGAATTTCAATGGACAAGGAAACGAGTCACTATTTTATTCGTGCCAAATGTTAGCAAGTAGCATTAGATCAGCCACATTTTCTGCTGAGAAAATACTCTTACAAAAGATCAGTAAATCTCTGAGGGAAAGGAAGATCAACAAAGACTGAAAACATACAAACAAGAAACATTATACAAATGGAGAAGATTGTATTTATGTATTTAGAAACACAAACCCACCCACCCACACACACACAAACACACAGACATTTACTTATTAACAATGATTAAAAAAGAGAGACCATGAATTTTAAAGAGAAAAATGAAAGGCACAGGGGAGAATTTGAGTGGAGGAAAGGGAAGGGGGAAATTATGTAATTATAATCTCAAAAAATTAAAAATATTGTAGTCCATTTTATATGACTATTTTAGTTATAATAATTTTAAAATTGTTTACACTTTTACACTTTTTATGTTTATTCAAGAAATAGGCAATGAAGCATGTTCATATCCACTCCACAGTTCTCCTCCCTTCAACTCTCCACACTTCTCAATTTCAGGTCTTCTACTTAAAAAAAATACACTAAATCTATTTAGTGGTACCCATAAATGGGTGGGTGTGGGGCCATTCTCTGAATCATGGACAGAATACAAGTATCCATATTGCTTTGCATACTTCTGCAAGCAGCTCCCAACTGTTTGTAATTGTAATTTTTGGCATTTCATTATACCTGCAGAATTAGTATGTTTCACCTCTTTAAGCATCTTTAATCATTGTTGTTGTTTTGTTTTTTGAGACAGGCTTTCTCTGTGTAGCCCTGGTTGTCCTAGAGTTGCTTTGTAGACCAGGCTGGCCTCTAACGCACAGAGGTCCATCTGCATCTGCTTCCCAAGTGCTGAGACTAAAGGCGTTTTTCACCATGCCCATCTTTAAGCATCTTTAATCTTTTTCTTTTTTTGGACAATAGATAATTAAATTATTTATCATGAAGCAAAACCAAATCTTAAGTTGCTTTATAAAAGTGTTATCCAGATATAATTGGTACTTCAGATATGGCAAAGGCATTTTTTTTGTTATTGAACAATACATCAAATAAATACAATATGCTGAACTTCAATTGGAACATTTAAAAATTAAAAGACAGCCTCTAACAATATTTATGGTATTTTTTTATTTTGACAACCGTTTTACCAATTAAGTATCATTTTGATACTTATTGCATCTTAAGTTTTGTTTGGATTAGAGGAATGTGAATTTGAACTATGATCAGAACTATGGTTGTGTGAATTTTCTTGTGGAAAATAACTAGTCCACACCACTGTAAATAATACTCAAGTGTCAAATCCTATGTATATCTGGAAAACATGTAATTCCTGCTGAGTTCAGGCAAGCCATGAGCATCTTTAATCTTAATCTAGGATTCTAGATGGATTTCAGACTCCACATTTAGAAACTCCTACACCTCCATTTGGCACATAACACCATGCTAGTCCAAGACCTTCTTTATCTAGTAGTTGCTTTCTTCACTGTGAACCATGCTTTGTTCTTAACCCAGCTGCTGCATGCTGATCTCATGTTTTCTTTATTGGACTTAGGTCCTCACAATGACTACAATGTGCCTACTGAGGTCTGTTCTCAGATCTTCTAGGCTCCTGAGTCAATCATCACTCCCATAGATTCTGTTTTATCCCTTTCACCCTGCCCAGGAAACATTATTCTCTTTTCCCCCCGTAGTGCCTTTATTCTCACCTTGCAGCTATTTATGACAGTAGCCCATTTTATCATTTTTGCTTGACCTTCTTAATTACAACTATTTAAGGGCTCCTTTCTATCCATCTGGTCAATCTCAAATAATTCAGAAATTATAAATATGCATGAAGATTGTAACTACCATTGAATTTAAAGTTCAGATGTTTTCTGTCTTTTTGTCCATTAAACGACTCCTTCAAGGGTTCATGATAGGTGATGGGTAGTAACTGAAGGAGCAATTGAATCTGCCAAAATCATTGCAAAATCAACCATTTTAATTATAGGAAAACTATTATGTTTTTAGATGAATCCTCAAGTATTTACAGTGGGGGTGTGTTCCCAGGAATCACTGAGTATAAAGGGTACAACTACTATTATACACTATAGTTTGGGAAAAAGTTACATGTTGTCCATTATATGTAGCGGAAACACTTTGGGATGCATGTAAGGAAGGAAACCTTCAGAAGAATGAACCTCCTAATTAGTGTGTCAGGTGGTACAGCATAGAAATTGAGAGCAGAGGTGATTCTGGGTGGACAGGATACCTATTTTATGCTGTAAAAATGTTCAATTAGATAAACACTAAAATACAAAATATAAATACTATAGATAAATATTAAAAGATTTCATTACCATGAAACAAGAAATATTTTCCTTTTTCACGTGAACATTTTTAATGAATTGATCATTTATACATGTATACTGAGCTCAGAGCATTTACAGCCCATTGCCTTCTCTTATCCCGCTTCTCATCTAAATCTTTATGCTGAAACATTTTTTTCTATTTTATTTAAAAAAACCCTTTATTACTTTACTAATAATAAGTTTTTCTAGTGAAGTGTTAGCAGTAAAAGGCAATTTGCATAAAAGTGAAATCTGAGTTCTAGGAAATGATTAAAATAAAGAGAATAAGTTTTACTCTCATAAACATTTCATGAGAAAATTGAGAATATACTAAGATAATTTGGGGGGGGGGGATTTAGGCCAAGATTGGTACATACTCAGGGACTAAGTGAAAGAAACATTTACTTATTTATAGACTGAGACAGAACTTCAAGAAAGTGGAGAGGAGAGGAGAGGAGAAGATAATAGAGTGAGAGAGAATAGGAACTACGATGATGAGGAAAAAAAGAAAGTAGATTCTGCCATTGATAAAATTTATAGCTTAAAAATGTGATTTATACCAGTCAATAGCATTCATGTCTCACTGAAGTGGAAAACAAAGTCTAGCAGTGAATACGACAGATTTAAGAATCTTTTTTAAATTAGATTTTTTATTGTCAGCAAAAATTAAAATGACAATAATTTAATGGGTCACATACAATTAATTAGTTAAGTTCTAAAAGTGAACTCCATCGCAGTACAAAGAATTTAAGTGTGAGTGTGTGTGTGTGTGGGGGGGGGGAATCCAGATGGCAATGGCCTGCAAGGACACATTTTGAATGTGGAGAAAACAGCTAAAACACAGAGTTATAAGACACTGAGCAATGATCTGAGTGGCAAAAACCTGCTGGGTTTCACCCCCAGAAACCATTAAAAGTCCCTGGGCAGGACTCTCTGCCTTCTCTCAGACACTCAGAAAAACAGACCAGCAGAAACCAAGGAAGCATCAGAAGCCCTTCTTTATACAACAAACAAATGGGCTGAGAAAGAAATAAGGGAAACAACCCCCTTCACAATAGCCACAAACAATATAAAATACCTGGGGGTAACTCTAACCAAGCAAGTAAAGGACTTGTACAACAAGAACTTCAAACCCTTGAAGAAAGAAATTGAAGAGGCCTTTAGAAGATGGAAAGATCTCCCATGCTCATGGATAGGAAGGATCAACATAATATAACGGCCATCCTACCAAAAGCAATATATAGATTCAATGCAATTCCTATAAAAATACCAACACAATTCTTTATAGACCTGGAAAAAGCATTTCTCAATTTCATATGGAACAACAAAAAGCCCAGAATAGCTAAATCAATCCTCTACAATAAAAAAAAAAAAAATCTGGAGGTATCACCATCTCAGATTTCAAGCTGTACTGCAGAGCAATAGTAGTAAAAACAGCATGGTATTGGTACAAAAACAGACCAGTAGATTAATGGAATCGAATTGAAGACTCAGAAATGGACCCACACACCCATGGCCACCTAATTTTTGAAAAGAAGCCAAAACCACACAATGGAAAAAAGACAGCATCTTCAACAAATGGTGCTGGTCCAACTGAATGTTCACTTGTAAAAGAATGAAATTAGACTCATACTTATCACCTTGTACAAAACTTAAGTCCAAATGGATCAAAGACCTTAACATAAGGCCTGTCACACTAAATCTACTAGAAGAAAAAGTGGGAAAAACCACCAAACTCATTGGCACAGGTGACAACTTCCTGAACAGAACACCAACAGCTCAGGACCTGAGATCAACAATCAAAATGGGACTTCATGAAACTGTAAAGCTTCTGTAAGGCAAAAGACACTGTCATTTGAACAGAATGGCAGCCTATAGACTGGGAAAAAATCTTCACCAACCCCACATCCGACAGAGGGCTAATATCCAAAATCTACAAAGAACTCAAGAAATTAAATGCCAAGAAATCAAATAAAAAAAAATCAAAAAATTGGGGACAGAGCTAAATAGAGAATTCACAAAGGAGGAATCCCTAATAGCTGAGAGACACTTGAAGAAATGCTCAACATCCTTAATCATCAGAGAAATGCAACTCAAGACAACTCTGAGATTCCATCTTGCACCTGTCAGATTTGCTAAGATCAAAAGCTCAAATGACAGCACATGCTGGCGAGGGTGTGGAGAAAGGGGAACCCTTCTCCATTGCTGGTGGGATTGCAGGCTTGTACAACCACTATGGATGTTAGTATGGCAATATCTTAGAAAACTTGGAATAGCTTTGCCTCAGGACCCAGCCATACCACTTCCAAGTATACACCCAAATGACTCCTCATGGAATCATAAGGAAGTTTCCTCATCTATGTTCATAGCAGCCTTATTTGTAATAGTTAGAAACTGGAAACAACCCAGATGTCCCTCAACCGAAGAACTGATTAAAAAATTGATAGCTGAGTAATATTCCATTGTGTAGATATACCACAATCAGAAACAATGAAATTATGCAATTTGCAACCAAATGGATGGAAATAGAGAAGCTCATCCTGAGTGAGCTAACCCAGACTCAGAAGGATGCACATGGCATCTATTCACTTATAGTAGGACTTAAGCTATATAGTATAGGATATCTATACTACAACCAACGCACCAAAGGGAACATGGACACAGACTTTTTTTGTTTGTTTGCTTTTTAGTTTTCTCTCCCTGGCAATGAGACACTTTTCACTGGTGGTACTGCCTTGTAGGCTCCCAGTGTATGAGGAGGTTCTTGGCCCTCATATGACTTCTGAACTGGGGCGAGGGACTGTTAGGTAGGGACATTCCACTCCAGAGGAGTGAGATGGAAGGGTTAAGGGGTAGAGTATGGGAGTGTGGGGCTGGGAAGGGCGAAAGAGGACAATATGATGGAGATGTAACCAGAAGCAACAAATAAATAAATTTATTTATTAAAAAGAAAGAAAGAAAGAGAGAGAGAAGGAAAGAAAGAAAGAAAGAAAGAAAGAAAGAAAGAAGGAAGGAAAGAAAGAAAGAAAGAAGGAAAGAAAGAAAGAAAGAAACTGAGGGAGCTGCTGAATCCGGGAATCATCACCAGGAGAGGGACAAGGTAAGAGCCACTCAAATACCCAGCCGGCAGCTCCGAACCCTAGACAGGGTTACTCACAAGTCTCCTGGGCTCCAAGATTCCATGCAGCAGGCATTCCAGCTGTTTAGTATATTAGTGGAGCCCTGGGAATGGGATATACTCTGAGTGGAATCATTGTGGCCACGAGCCACAGCACAATCTGAGAGGCAGGGCAGCAGCAGGTCCACAGCGGCGTTTTGACAAATACAAGCATATTTGGGCTTCCCCAGAGGAGTTTTGGACATACATACAGGCCCCTCTATTGGATTTGCAGTCACTGGAAAGAACACTGCAGCTAGACAGAGCAGTGGGATACACTTACGGCAGTGGGTTATGCTGCGGCTCCACTGTAGTGTACCGGAACTTGGAAGAGAGTGGCTCCAATTGCCAGTATCCAAAGTCAGCTCCAGACAGACTTAGGAGGAGTGGTGAGAGTGGCAGAAAGGTGTGCGGCCCGGTTGGAAGGCATGGGTCCAAGCCCTGGGCAGGTTGTGGGGTTAATATCTGACTCTTTTGCTAGTGTTGGCCCTTCCAGCAGGAAATCAGAGCTTCAGCATATACAGTTCCACCCCTGGAGCAGTGAGATTTTGGCCTGGGGGCACTGCTGAGTGACTCAGCCTAAGGGCTTAGTGCTTAGGGGTGAGAGGCACAGAGGAGCCCTGGGGACAATCTAGATAGCGCAAGCCCATTTGGGCCAGCCCATCAGGATTGGAAACACCACATACTAACAGTGAGTGCCTCCCACCAGAAAATGGTACTCTCTACCTGTCGAGTCTTTTCACGACTCCAGCTGGCAGACTCCTTAGGACCTCCAGAGTCCAGAGCATCTGTGCCTGGACACCCAGGACCAAACCAGCAGAGCCACTACATGCTGAATACCCAGTCAGCAACAGAGAGAGCTCTGACTCATGAACCCCTTGAGAGCAGCTAGGGAGGACTACGAACACAGTCCGGCAAGTTAGCTGAAGGGGAGCTACAGCCCCACCCAATAATCTGTGGCCTGCCAACCTGCAATATCATCTATATGAGGACCAGTTGAAGCCCAGGAACATACAGGAGCACATCCCACCACAACCCCTCACCTGAATCCCCAATTAGGACAAAACAGGATGGGGTGAGCTCTGAGAGACACACTGAGAATAAACCTCCACACAAGGCCCCATCCAGCTGGTGGAAAGCTACAGATCACCAAGCTATATGACTTCCACACCAAAGTGCCCCTCTTGGCACCAAGCCCAGAAGGCACCAGGAACAAACAGCTAAGAACAACCAAAATGCTAAAGGTCAGCGAAAGAACAGATCTACCAAAAGTCAGGAAAATATGACTCCAACAAAATGCTGTACTATGCTAGTACAGCAAGCCTTGACCACTCCACCACAGCTGAAACACATGAAAACTATGACAAATCTATATTCTGGAAAGTGATAGAGTCCTTTCAAGAATAATTTAAATCTCTGAAGGAATTCAAAGATTCTGCAACTTTACAAGCAAGAGCAACAGAGAATAACATTAGAGATCGCCAAGCCAAAGTGGCTCAACTTGAACAGGAAAGAGACAAGGCAACAAGCAAATTGGAGCAGGAAATGTATAAAATGAATAAAATGTTTCAAGACTTGAAACTGGAAGTGGAAGCAATAAAGAAAACACAGTTAGAGATAAGAGTGGAAGTGGAGAATCATGGGAAGAGAACAGGAACTACAAACATGAGTATTAAAAATAGGATACAAGAGATGGAAGACAGCATCCCAGGTGTGGAAGATTCAATGGAAGAAATCAGTACAATTACCAAAGAAAATGAGGAAACTAAAAAAGTTCTCACTCATAACATCCAAGAAATCAAGGACTCAATGAAAACATGGAACCTAAGAATTATAGGTATAGAGGAAAGAGAAGACTCCCAACTCCAAGGTCCAGGAAACATATTCAACAGAATCATAGAAGAAAATTTCCCAAACCTAAAGAAAGAGATGCCAAGAAAATTTCAAGAGATATACAGAAGACCAAACAAATTAGATCAGAAAAGAAACTCCTCTTGCCACAAAATAATTGAAACTCCAAATGTACACAAAAAAGAAAGAATATTAAAAGCTGTAAGAGAAAAAGATCAAGTAACATATAATGACAGACTCATCAGAATTACATCCGACTTTTCCTCAGAAACTTTAAAAGTCAGAAGGGCCTGGACAGATGTCCTACAAGCTCTGAGGGAACATAGGTGCCCAGCCAGACTACTATACCCAGAAAAACTCTCTATAAACATAGATGGAAAAACAAGATATTCCATGACAAAATGAAATTTAAACAGTATCTACCCACAAATCCAGCCCTACAGAAGATCCTTGAATGAAAATTCCAACCCAGAGAAGATAACTACACCCAAGAAAACAGAGGAAACAAAAAACTCCACTGTAGCTAAACCAAAAGAAACACAGAACCACCACCAACACCAAAATAATAGGAAATAACAACCTTTTGTCATTAATATCCATCAACATAAATGGACTCAACTCCCCAATACAAAGACACAGACTTACACATTAGATCCATAAACAAGACCCATCATTTTTGCTGCATACAAGAACCGCATCTCACTAAAAAAGATAGATGCTACCTCATAATAAAGGGCTGGAATAAGGTTTTCCAAGCAAATGGACCCAGGAAGCAAGCTGGAGTAGCCATCTTAATATCAAACAAAATAGACTTCCAACTGAAGTTAATCAAAAAGATAGAGATGGGCATTAAATACTTGTTAAAGAAAATATTCATCAAGAGAATATCTCAATATTGAACATCTATGCCCCTACGTTTGTAAATGAAACCCTTATAAAGCTTAAATCACACATCAATTTCCACATATTATTAGTGGGAGACTTCAACACCCCAATCACAACAATGGACAGGTCATCAAGACAGAAACCAAACAGGGAAAAAATGACTCTAACAGAGGTCATTAACCAAATGGACCTAACAAATATCTACAGAACATTTCACCCAAACACAAAAGAATACATTCTTCTCAGCACCGCACAGAACCTTCTCCAAAATCGACCATATAGTCGGACACAAAACAAGCCTCAACAAACACAAGAAAATTGAAATAACCCCTTGTATCTTATCAGACCACCATGGAATAACGCTGGACAACAGAAACAACAGAAAGCTTACACACACATGGAAATTGAACAACTCTTTACTGGATGACTACTGGGCCAGGGAAGAAATAAAGCAAGAAATCAAAGACTTCTTAAACTCCAATGAAAATGAAGGCACAATATACCCAAACCTATGGGACACAATCAATGCTGTGCTACTAGGAAAGTTCATAGCACTAAGCGCCTTGAAAATGAAAAGTGTGACAGCTCATATTAACAAATTAACAGCAAAACTGGATGAATTAGAAAAAAAGAAGCGAACACTCCCAAGAGGAACAGAAGGCAGGAAATCATCAAACTTAGGGCTGAAATCAACAACTTAGAAACAAAGATACAAAGAATCAATGAAACCACAAGTTGGTTCTTCGAGAAAATTAACAAAATAGACAAACTCTTAGCCAAACTATCTAAAAGGCAGAGGGAAAAAAACCCAAATCAATATAATCAGAAATGAAAAGTGAGAAATAACAACAGATATTGAGGAAATCCAGAGAATCTTTAGGCCTTACTTTAAAAACTTGTACTCCACCAAATTTGAAAACCTAAGTGAAATGGAAAATTTTCTTGATAGATTCCACCTACTGAAGCTAAATCAAGATCAGGTTACCAGATTGAACAGCCCTATAACCTCTAAAGAAATAGAAACAGTCATCAAAAATCTCCCAACCAAAAAAAGCTCAGGGCCAGATGGTTTCAGCACAGAATTCTACCAGACCTTCAAAGAAGAGCTAATACCAATACTCTTCAAAATCTTTCACAAAATAGAATCAGAAAGAACACTGACAAACTCATTCTATGAGGCCACAGTCACCCTCATTCCCAAACCACACAAAGGCCCAACAGAGAAAGAGAACTTCAGACCAATCTCCCTCATGAACATAGATGCAAAAATACTTAATAAAATACTGGCAAACCAAATCCAAGAACACATCAAAAGTATCATACACCGAGATCAAGTAGGATTCATCCCAGGAATGCAGAGGTGGTTAACCATACGAAAATCCATGAACATAATACACCATAAAAACAAGTTGAAAGAAATGATAATCATCTTGCTAGATGCAGAAAAAAGCATTTGACAAAATCCAAAATCCCTTCATGCTAAAAGTTCTGGAGAGAACGGGCATACAAGGACCTACCTAGAAATAATAAAGGCGATATACAGCAAGCCAGTAGCCAACATCAAATTAAATGGAGGGAAACTTGAAGCATTTCCTCTAAACTCAGGGACAAGACAAAGATGTCCACTTTCACCATATCTTATGAATATAGTACTTGAAGTTCTTGCTAGAACAATAAGACAACTAAAGGAGATCAAGGGGATACAAATTGGAAACAAAGAATTCAATTATCCCTATTTGCAGACCATATGCTAGTATACATAAATGACCCCAAAAATTCCACCAGAGAACTCTTACAGCTGATAAAAACCTTCATCAAGGTGGCTGGATACAAAATTAATTCAAAAAATCAGAAGCACTTCTTTATACAACAAATAAATGGGCTGAGAAAGAAATCAGGGAAATAACACCTAACACCCTTCACAATAGCCACAAACAATAAAAATACCTGGGGGTAACTCTAACCAAGCAAGGGAAAGACCTGTAGGACAAGAACTTCAAGTCCTTGAAGAAAGAAATTGAAGAGGACATCAGAAGATGGAAAGATCTCCCATGCTCATGGATAGGTAGAATCAACATAATAAAAATGTCCATCCTACCAAAAGCAATACACAGATTCAATGCAATTCCTATCAAAATGTGAACAAAATTCTTTATAGATCTGGAAAAAGCATTTCTCAATTTCATATGGAACAACAAAAAGCCCAGAATAGCTAAATTAATCCTCTACAATTAAAAAAACCCAAAAAACAAAAAACATCTGGAGGTATCACCATCTCAAATTTCAAGCTATACTACAGTGCAATAGTAATAAAAACATCATGGTACTGGTATAGAAACAGACCAGTGGATCAATGGAATTGAACTGAAGACCAAGAAATGAACCCACACACCTATGGTCACTTAATTTTTGACAAAGCAGCCAAAACCAAAACCGTACAATGGAAAAAGGACAGCATCTTCAACAAATGGTGCTGGACCAACTGGATGTCGACATGTAAAAGAATGAAATTAGACCCATACTTATCACCTTGTACAAAACTAAAGTGCAAGTGGATAAAAGATCTTAACGTAAGGCCGGCCACACTAAATCTACTAGAAGATAAAATTGGGTAAAACCCTCAGTCACATTGGCACAGGTGATAACTTCTTGAACTGAACACCACCAGCTCAGAACCTGAGACCAACAATCAATAAATGGGACCTCATGAAACTGAAGAGCTTCTGTAAGGTAAAAGACACTGTCATTCAAACAAAATAGGCAACCTACAGATTGGGAAAAAATCTTCACCAACCCCATATTTGACAAAGGGCTAATATTCAAAATTATCAAAGAACTCAAGAACTTAAATGCCAAGAAACCAAATAATCCAATCAAAAAAGTGAAAACAGGGCTAAACAGAGAATTCACAAAGGAGTAATTCCTAATGGATGCGAGACACTTGAAGAAAACCTCAGCATCCTTAATCATCAAAAAAATGCAACTCAAGTGGACTCTGAGATTCCATCTCACACCTCTCAGAATGGCTAAGATCAAAAGCTCATATGAGAGCACAGGCTGGTTTGGAGAAAGGGGAGCCCTCTTCCATTGCTGTTAGTTGTGCAGGCTTGTGCAGCCACTATGGGTTAGTCTAGCAATATCTTAGAAAATTTGGAATAGCTCTGCCTCGGGACCCAACCATATCACTTTTGGGTATACATCCAAATGATTCCTCAATGAATCACAAGGAAGTTTCCTCATCTATGTTCATAGCAGCCTTATTTGTAATAGCTAGAAACTGGAAACAACCCAGATGTCCCTCAACTGAAGAATGGATTAAAAAACTGTGGTACATCTACACAATGGAATACAACTCAGCTATCAAAAACAACAAAATCATGAAATTTGCAGGCAAATGGATGGAACTAGAGAAGCTCATCCTGAGTGAGCTAACCCAGACCAAGAAGGATGCACATGGCATCTATTCACTTATTTTCAGATTTTAGCCATATAGTAAAGGGTAATATACTACAACAAATGCACCAAAGGGACTATGAACATAGACTTTGTTTCCTGTCAGTGAGACATGTTGCCCTAGTGGTGCTTCCTTGTAGCTCTCCAATTTATGAGGAGGCTCTTGGCCCTCATATGACTGCTGAACTGTGGTGGGGGACTGTTATGTAGGGACACTCTATCCAGAGGAGAGGAATGGAAGGGATAGTGGGTAGAGGGTGGGAGGGTGGGACTGGGAGGGGTGGAAAGAAGACACTATTGTGGAGATGTAACTTGAAGTCATAAAATTTTTTTTAGGTGAATTGTAATCTAGATATAAGCCATATCACTTCCTTTAGAAGCCAACTGGTCCGTTAAAAATATATCAGAAACCAACACAAATAAAATTCAGAATATACCCAAAAGATTGGCCTGAAAGCTATGCCATTAATAAAAACCAACTGATTTTGAAGCATAGAGGAGGTAGAGACATGATGATGATCATCAGTGTGGAGTCAGAGTGATGTACATACAAATGCCAGGAGTGGAAAGAAGTGTGTGTCCCTTGACTAGTATTTTAACTAGAGATACTCATTAATGATGGCAGCTATTGCCAAGTGTGGCAGTGCATGCCGTTAATCCCAGTAATCAGGAGGCAGAGCTGGGCAGAGCTCTGAGTACAAGGCTATCCTATCCTACATAGTGAGTAATAGCTCAGATAGGGGTACGTAGTGAGGTCCTTTCTCAAAACAATCACACAAAATCAAACAAAACAAAACCCTACCAAACAAACAATATGTTGACTGTCAATTTCTTCTCTCTCTAAAAACATACAACACCATACATTAAGAGACTGAATCAAAAACCCTGAGCATTAAAGAATCTCCCATGTGAGATGGTTGAATTAGTGGCAAGCCTATCTCTTGGCAAGAAAAACCCCTTGCTTCAACTATAGACAGAATGCTGTCCAAAAAGGACAAAACTTGGAAGCAGGTAAGTCAACAGCCTAGCTCTGCCAAGACAGGGTAGGTAAGTCCTTCATAATTCCTGCTCTACAATCAATGTCTGTCAGAGAAATGGGGCCAAATGGCTGAAGATTGATGCTGTAATGTATGGAGAGAAAATGGGAACTGTCCAGGCAGTATGTCATTTCTTAGTTTTGGAAGCTGCAGGCCCTGCACTTCCTATATAAGCAGATATATTTAACCCTCTCAGGTCTCTGAGGTAGTTGAAGAATAGATAGCTAGAGTCTCATAGTTAAATTTTGAGTTGTTTAGGAATCAAGAGGGTGTTCTGGATCTAAGAAGATATTTTTAAAATTATGAGGCAAGTTAGTATGAAAGCTGAGTTAGATATAGAACTTTAAACTCATGGAGATGGTTAGATAGTAGAATGTTAAAGTCAGGTGCCAAATACATATGGACTGGACATTGGGAACATATGCTAATCCATATAACTGTCATAATTGTGGCCTATTTATTTCTGTTGTTTTGTATTGTATTTATTGTTATAAGAGAAAGAACCATTTGTTGGACTGAAAGGGGGAGCTGTTGTGGGGAAAAAGATATACCTTAAACTAAAAAAAAGGGGGGAGGTAGAGGATGGGGGAGTTGAGGAGGAAGAGGGTGGAAGGGTGGGACAGGAGGGGTTAGTAGGGAGGGGATTGTGATTCAGATGTAACTTGAAGAAATAAAAAAATAAGTTATACAAAAAAAGAAAAAAAAAACAACCCTTCTTGTGCCACTGCTGAGCAACACAGTGGAGCTGGCCCTGAGGGAAGCATAGCTTGGGGAAGGTGTGGACAAGCCTGCCTGAGGTTGTGAGAGCAGGAGAGCTGTCCCAGCCCCTCTAGTGTCAGTGCTTGAGAGACTGGACCTCCTACCTTTATTGAGCAGCATTGTCAGCTGGCTTTGGAGATATGGGAGAACCAAGTTGAGGGCATGAGAGCAGAAGAGCTTGACTCTGCCTCCTGCAGATGGAAGCATTGAGAGGCCTAGCTGAAGCAGTGCTGGGGAGTTTGCCCTGGTTCTGCAGATGAGAAAGACCCAGCTCAGCTGCCAACCAGGCCCAGATCCAGCGCTTTGAGTTGGCCTACCCCCAAATCGACATTATTTGTGAACTGTTGGGGTATAGGAAAGGGTCATCCTACTGATCCAAAACTTCAGGATTTACACGACACAGGGCAACAACAGAATAACCAGGAAACTCCCAGAGAGCATTCAATATTGATGGTGTCACCGAATCCAGAGATCTTGAACCAAGTCAATGAATCATTGCTATGAACATTTGAAAGTGAGGATGTGTGGACAAAGGGGTATACTATGTACCACACTGTGCCACAGTACAGTTTCCACGATGAGATGTTTTCTATGCTTTGTCTGTTTGTGTTTTTTGTTTGTTTGTTTTGTTGTTGTTGTTTTTTCTTGTCTGTTTCTGTGTTTTTTATTTCCAGGATGGGAGGCAGTTGCAAGATCAGATACAAGGGGACTGGGAGAAGAGTGGAGTCAGGGTGTATGGTATGAAACTCACAAAGTATCAATGAAAAGTTAAAAAAAATCTCAGCAGGTTTATCTTCATGCCACCCTTATAACACTGATCAGTAAATGTTTGTTGAATTAAAAAAAAAAACAAACTTCCCTTGTGGGCTCATGAGCTGTGTGATATGCTTTAGTTTACACAACACTGAAAATAGATACTCCAGCTTCTGCTTTTTATAAGAACTAGTGCATTTCCATTTATTTTTACATAAAATTCACATATCATGTAAGCAATATAACTAGGTTGAATTCCCCATGCTGTGAGCAGTTTCAACGTAGCTGTATTAGTTTTTTATAATGTAGCATAGTGTGTGGATTAAACAACAGACATTTATTTCCTCAAAATTCTGAGCTCAAAGTCCCAGCAGGACTGGTTTACTTTGAGTCTTCTCATTTTGATTGCCAGTTTCTTCTGCTTGCTGCTTCTTCACAAAGCTGTAACTCTGTATGTGCATATACTTCATGTGTCTCTCATATGAATATCAGAAATATGTGAAATGTGTCTCTGCCTAATGTTTTCTTTTTAACTTAATTCTATGAAGTCTTTTCTCAAAACATGGCTGTATTCTTTTTTATTATAATGTTTATTTATTACATCAAGTTACATCTCCATCCTAGTGCCCTCTCCTCTTTCCACTCCTCCTGGTTTGACCCTCCCACCCTCTCCTCCATCTCCTACCTATCCCACTCCTTCAATGTGGAGTGTCCCTACATATCAGCCCCTCTCAGTTCAATAGTCATATGAGGGCTAACAGTTTCCTCTTGCACTGGGGACCTACATGGTAGCACCCCTAGGGCAAATTGTCTCATTAATAGGTAACAAAGTCTACGTCTCTGATCCTTTTGGTGAGTTGGTTGTAGGATAATTATCCTGTGCCATATAGCTAAAATCCAATTATAAATGAATAGATGCCATGTGCATCATTCTGAGTCTGGGTTAGCTCACTCAGGATGAGCTTGTCTAGTTCCATCCATTTGGCTGCGAATTGCATGATTTCCTTGTTTCTGATAACTGAGTAGTATTCCATTGGGAAAATGTACCACAATTTTTTTTTAATCCATTCTTCAGTTGAGGGACATCTGAGTTGTTTCCAGTTTCTACCTATTAAAAATAAAGCTGCTATGAACATAGATAGTCACTGGGTTGTGGCATTGATGTATGAATGGGAAAACACCAATCAGCATACAGCCCTAGCTACTAGTAGAGATAATGAGAACATCTCAACTAGGTTTTAGCTATTCCAACTTTCTCAACTGAACATCCAGCTTGCGAACAAACAAGCCAAATAGGAAATTGGCCATCCACAGATACCACATGCAGAATACCCCAGTAGAATCCTGATACTTTGTAATGTGAAGACAAGTCTCTGGAAACCAATGTTTCTGCATCCCTCTTGTTTTAGGCCATCAAGCTTTAAAGTAGGCTGCTTGATACAGAGAAATATTCAATGAAAACAAGGAATGAGGCTAATAACAAGGACTTCATATGACAGGCAGAATGTATTTTCTTCTTTTATTAGATATTTTCCTATTCTAAGCAAAGTGTGCTTCAATTTCTTCTATTGAATCCTATATTTTGCTACGTGCGTTATTTGTTGATTTCTCTCTCCCTCTCTTTCACTTTTTTATCTCTTTTTTTGAGGTTTCTTCTTTTTTTAATAATTTATTTTTTATTTCTTCAAGTTACATCTCAATCACAATCCCCTCCCTACTCCCCCCTCCAGTCCCACCCTTCCACCCTCCTCCCCCTCAAACCCCCATCCTCTTCCTTTTTTTTTTTTTTTTTTTTAGTTTAAGGTATTTATTTTCCCCCCAACAGCTCTTCCTTTCAGTCCAAATAATGGTTCTTTTTCTTATAACTATAAATACAGTACAAAACAACAGAAATAAATAGGCCACGATTATAAGAGTTATATGGCTTAGCATACATTCCCGATGTCCAGTCCATATGTATTTGGCACCTGACTTTAACATTCTACTATCTAACCATCTCCATGAGTTTAAAGTTCTATATCTAACTCAGCTTTCATACTAACTTGCCTCATAATTTTAAAAATATCTTCTTAGATCCAGAACACCCTCTTGATTCCTAAACAACTCAAAATTTAACTATGAGACTCTAGCTATCTATTCTTCAACCACCTCAGACACCTGAGAGGGATAAATATATCTGATTATATAGCAAGTGCAGGGCCTGCAGCTTCCAAAACTAAGAAATGACATACCAGTGGCTGCCTGGACAGTTCCCATTTTCTCTCCATACATTACAGCATCAATCTTCAGCCATTTGGCCCCATTTCTCTGACAGACATTGGTTGTAGAGCAGGAATTATGAAGGACTTACCTACCCTGTCTTGGCAGAGCTAGGCTGTCGACTTATCTGCTTCCAAGTTTTGTCCTTTTTGGACAGAAGTCTGTCTACAGTTGAAGCAAGTGGTTTTTCTTGCCAAGAGAATGGCTTACCACCAATTCAATCATCTCCCACTGGAGATTCTTCGATGCTCATCTTCTACTTGGAGTAATATAGGGGGTGCTGTCAGGAGCTGACATGTCTCGATATCAAAAAATCTTAAGTTAAGAAAACATCTTTGAATGCCATATTCTGCAGATCTCTTGAGGTTTTTGAAGATGCCCTATCTATCTCTTATATTTAGATAAGCAAATATTGCTTGTCTCTTAGCAACTTGATTTCTGAGTAGCTTAGAAAATAACTGTGATAGACTGTCATAGTAACTAACAAAATGACACGTTTTCATGACTATTAGTTTCCGTTTCTTAATTATCCTAAACAGTTTATGTCGGTTGGTAGCGAGAGGTCAAAACTTGACATTTCATTTTTAAGTATTACTACGAACAATACCTTTAAGAAGCGTTACCCTTAATTTT
>CAJQZJ010000841.1:202762-226216 GCA_907164525.1 Lophiomys imhausi | reverse complement strand
TCAGCTTCTGTCTATGAACTTCGTAGGACATCTAAATAGCTGAGCACCAAGGGACTGAACATCAAATGATTCTATTAACCTTTTTAACCATTTTTCCATTCTTATTTGGGACCCAAACAGGTCTACTACGTCCCAAATCAGCAGGAAGTCATTTTAAGAGAACAACGTCCCATCCCCAGAAGGTGGGGAAGGTGTTCTCCCCCTTTGGTTATTTGATAGATAATAGAAAATTTTGTTATTTAGGGGAAAAGACTACAAGCTGTTAAATGGTCTTGTTAAATGGGTTTTGGAGGTTAGACCCAGGGACTTCTCTCTTTTGCTTTTCTGTATCCTCCTTTCTTTCCTGTATAGGAGTGAACAGACTTGAGAAAAATGGCACTTTTTATCTCTTTATGATCCAACTCTCCCCACATAAAAGATTTTTGATGTATGAATGTTGTTCACAAGTAAGAAAAAATTACAATTATAAACTTGAACAGAAGTGATGAAAAGTGGAGAATCACATTTTCATGGATATTTAAATATCTAGACTGACCTGAAAAGACAAAATGTCACAAAGGAGATAAACATCAGAAACCTTGCATACAGCTTCTTTTGTTACCACCATAGTCTTCTCAGTATGGAGGTAAGGTGTGCCGGCAGTAGCAGGGATACAGTGAAGGCTAAATTAATATGGGATTGGAGATGATGGACTACAACAACAAAAAAGTTGCTTTTCTTTGAAATATTAAGATTACTGAACTCTGCTTTAAGATGGGACCTAAGTTTTCCTTATGGGGTTGTGTAGTTACTTGAATGAGAACAGCCCCAACAGAATTATATAATTGAGTGTTTGGCCCCATGTTAGTAAAACTGTTTGGAAAGGATTAGGGGGTGTGGCATTGTTGGAGGAAGTGTATCACTGGGGGCTTTGCATATCGCACATCAGCCCCAGTGCCACACTCCCTATCTGCCTGCAACTTGCAGATCAGATGAGAGCTCTCAGCTACCGTTCCATTCCAGCATCATGCCTGCTGCTGTGCTTCCCTCAATGATGATCATGAACCAAGCTTATGGAACTATAAGCAAGATTCTAATTTTATGCTTTTTTATGAATTACCATGGTCATGGTATTTCATGACAACAATAGAACAATAACTAATACAGACAAGCAGCATAAGGTTCATAGACCTTCCATCTGCTGTACTTTCAGATCACAAAGTTAAAGAAAAGAACTACCCTTGTATCATTTTGCTATATTTGTATTTTAGCTGCAATTACATTCCTATGTATGATTCACATTTTGATATTGTCATGGCTACATCTGTTATCCTAAAAAATCTGAAGCTTGAACTACAGCAATATAGTTCCAGCTGGTCTAACTGCTTCCATTCTCATTTCTCTTACTCTGTTTGAATGATATTTCTAAAGTGTCAGGGTGACCTTATCTTAGCCTGCTTGCTTGATGATCTCACCCAGGCTCATGGATATCAATTCAGTCTAGATATTGATGTCACAATATTTATTGGCCAGCAAGAACTCTTCCCTGAACCCTAGACATGTGCTTGTGTTATTACCTACTCCCTATCTCTTGTAGCCTAAAACAATACCTTAAAACCTCAAATAAAATGAGGTTCTTTATCTTTTCAATTTTGTCCTTCACTTTTTTCTATTTCATAACATCAACTAGTTCATTTGATTCCTTAAACAAAAAGGCAAACACTGAATTTTCATTGGAGGTATGAAAGATGCTAAATAGTGTCCTCAGAAATTAGAGTATAAACTCCGCTGTCACCTTCAGATACTTCAGACTCTATATGCTTTATCCTCTTTTGAGATGTTCTGGTGCCTTGTAGATCACTGAAACTCCAGATAGCAGGTATATGGCAGATGCTGATAGCTAATATAAGGTCAAGCATGCTGATAGGAACAGTAAATTATGGTTCTACCTATTTAATCTATAGAAGAACTTTATATTCTTTCCCATTTGGGTCAAGATTTTTGATTATTTACTCTATATTTTGTTAGACATTCCCTATGTTCTTATTCTCATTCTAGGCTGGGGTTTAAGACTGGAACACTAGACTGTTATAATTTTGTCTCATTTATTAATAACTGTACATCCCTGGGAAGTTTCTATGCTAGTGAAGATACGATTTTTACATAAAATAAAGCTCCCTGGAAGTAGTACATGCTCCATAGTAATAATATAGAAAATATAGACAAATAGGTATGGTATTTAGATCTTTACTTCTGGAGTGCAAATGTCATATCTACTGTCTATCTACTTCCCAAATGTTTAATGGAATTATAATTTCATAAGAAACTCAGTAAATATGTGTGAACTCCCAGTTGAAGGTGTGTGGCCTTGGAATTTCAGAGGCAGTTTAGTGTAGCACAGAGGATCATGAGTTGTGATACAGGGGAGACCATAAAGCCACTTAATTTCAACTTCAAGGATCTTAATAGCATAAGTTTGGCTTCTTCATTTGCCTCTAATATAATGAAAGGATAGGTTTTAATTGATACTGATAGTACCTTGAGAGAACACTGACTGTAAGTTTATCTTCACTAGGGAACATAAAGGGTATCTGCACAGTTTTGATTTTGTTGGATGTTATTAATGTAAGGTCTCAGGCCACAGCATCCTCATGGAAACATCTCTATCTCAAATGTTATTTCCTATGCTCCTGACATAAATATTGTGAAGTGGTTAATAAGAACTCCATCCACAAATAAGTATAGTACTAGGGAATTTCTCCAGGATAAAATGTCCAGTATCAGAGATGAGATGGGAATCCAGGATCGAGTATCTGGCCAACCTACTTTTCTCTGCATTGGACCACATCCCTTCTAAGCCTCTAGGCCTAAGGATGCACATGGAAAGACAGTGCCCAAGCCTGGTAGGAAACAGTCTTGCTCCTTGAACACCAAGTTCTTCCAACTCCAGGAGAGAGTGCTATGCTCAGTTAAAGAATAGTCTACTCACACAAAATACTAATTAATTTTTGAAAGGGTAATTAACCGCATGATCCCATTCTGTTTTCAAGAAACAGAATCTGTCCAATCAATCAGTAGCACTTATTAATATAATACAAAATATTCTCGCTGATGAGCTTGTTTTGTATATGGGAACTACCATGTGGTTTTATGTGGAGTTTCAGAAAAAAGTAACCATTATTCATGCTTGTTTTATTGCATAAATTACACGGTGCCTTGATTTTGATTCTGACAAGCAGCAAATTGCTCACTTGTATATGTTTGCTTTAGATATATTTAGTCTGCTATTAATTTCATGAGGACTATTACTGCCTACCCTCATACCACCTGCACTATGGTAGAGGACTTACCAGGACTGTAACATAATTACAGACCACACTCTGTAACTGTAAGCCACGAAGATAATAATCGTACCCTTTCCTGGAATTTACTCATTGCAAATGATGTTTGGCTATTTGTTTTTTTCTCAGAGATCTTTGTGTTGGACTATGTTTATCGGAAGAGGATCTAACTTGGATTTTAAGTACACAAATTATGCTATGTGCTCTTGCTCTCTTGGGATAGGTACAAAATTGAGGTTTGGATTATGTTTCTCTTTCTTTCTCTTAGCAAATAGTAGGTTCTCTCTGTTGTGCACAGCAGGATGAAGTAACTTAGAAAGCTGGGCAGACCAAAACCTAGATAATTGCCTAGAGTTGTCTGATATGTCTAGGAACCACTGTGTGTGGGGGGGGAATATTAAAAGAAATCATAAAACAGGAAAAGTATGGTTGGTATAGTTATATAACAACATGGAACAAAAAGACATCTAAATATTTATTTGACTTTTAACCAGGTAAACATCAAGTTGGATGTGAAATAGCAGTAATCCTCTCACACCAAATTTTGAATAAATTCAGTTGTCTTCTTTCTTAATGTTGTGGAATTTATAATATGCATTTTATTGACTGTTTTATGCAGATTTCATCCAGACATATTTGAAAATCAAAATAAAATAGGTTTAAAATACAAAAATGAATTTGGTGCCATATAGAGTTTATTTTAATCACACATAATATTTCTTCCTTCCCTATTCTCCCTCTAAACCCTCACATATACCCCTCCTCACTCTCCTTCAAACCCATGCCTCTTTTTTCATCAATTGTTATTGCATGCATATATGTATTTGCATATACACTTATATTCCTAAATATACATCAATTAACTGTAGGTGCTAATTGCACATACAAAAATCTACACAGTAACAATTGAACTGGCCTTTGACTTAAAAATGAGCACCATAATTTAGTCAACATAATTGACCTTCAAATACTTTCTAGGTTTCCCTCATTGGATTTTGCTTGTATTTGTATGTTAATTTTCATTTCTTTCATGGGACTTCCTTATCTGTGGGCCAACCCTGTTTCTCATTGGTATATATCTATGAGTAGGAAAGTCACTGAAGCATGTTAACTACTTAAAAAAGCATTAGTGCATACAACATGCTTATGGGAAATGATTGAAATTAGAGGAAGCATGAGGTAAGAAGTGTTGATTCAGCCTAAAGTTCTACTAGACTAGGAATACTTCATGTTAAATATAATTAATTATAAAGTGCAGTGGTAAGGGAATAACCCATTTTTTTTCCATTTCTTTTGACACATTTTCTTCCCTCATATTTTTGTCAAATTAGATCAATCAGTACAGAGTTAGGATAATTTACAGTCTTACGAACTCAAACCAAATGTAAGATTATGCAGACTCATGAAGCTTTGGCAACTTATTTTAATGGAAATTTGATTGCCTGTCAGAATCATTGAAATAATTGCTAGTTAGAATTATATTAATGAACACATTTAGGTAGATATTATTAAAAAATGGAAAATTATATTCTTTTTTTTTTTCTGGAGTGATTCTTTGCCAGGAACTTGCAGTGATAAATAGTGCCCAAGATTTGTTTTTAGTTTTAACCACAAAATATGTACTTGCACAGCAGGCTTTTTAAGGAATGCACACTGAATTTGAAAAATAATTTATTAGGCTCCTCACAATACATCCTTTGTGAACCAATTATTATGTCTAAAAAAAAAGTGAGAAAGATAAATCCTGTTGCAGCTGATATACACAGCAGTCTCCTTCTTGTCTATGTTTGAGACATGTGCTGTATGTGTTGCATCCATGTTAACATCCAGCTTATGTTAACAATCTCCTTAGATGAAGTTGACCATACAATAGCCAAAGTGACACTCCATATTTGAGATCTCTCTCTCTCTCTCTCTCTGTCTCTCTCTGTCTCTGTGTCTCTCGGCGTGCATGCATGCGTGCGTGCGTGCGTGCATGCATGTGTGTGTGTGTGTTGCCCCATGGACTACAACTTATGTTAACAGTCTCCATAGATGAAGTTGATCCATACAATAGCCAAGTGACACTCCATGTTTGAGATCTGTGTGCTGTGTGTGTTGACTTCCATGGACTACAGCTCATGTTAACAGTGTCTTTAGATGAAGTTGATCCATACAATAACCTAACTGACACTCCATGTTTGAGATCTGTGTGTGCTGCTCCATGAATGACAACTTGTGTTAGCAGCCTTCTTGGATCAAGTTGGTCCATATAACAGTCTACCTGCTGCTCTATGTTTGAGATATGTGCTGTGAAGTTTGAGTTCCATGGACAACAGTTTTTTACTAGCCCCCTTGGAAGAATTTTGCCTGTTTGTGGATCATCTTACCCTAGCGGGGCTGCCTTGTCTGGCCTCAGTGGAAGAGAATGCTCTTAGTCCTGATGTGACTTGAAGAGTCATGGTGGGTGGATAGGGAAGGGGTCCTCTTTTCTGAGAAGGAGGGGAGGGGGAAAGGGGAGGAAAAATTAGGAAGGTGGAAACAGGTGGAGAGGAGGTGAGGCTGCAAAATGGGATGTAAAATGAATAAATAAATTACAATAAAATAAAAATTAAAAAGTACTAAAAGTAGAAAAAGAAAAGAAAGAACTTACCCTGTGTTCAGTACTAGAACCTAGTGCTAAGAAAAACAGAAGCCCTCAAAGCATCCATAAAACAGCAATTTATTGTTTTAAATATTTGTCCTTCAAGTGACACCTGAATTTATGATATCAGTTGGAATGTTACACTCAGACTGAAGCAAAAATTTGGGAGATTAGATGAAATTTGGGGAATCTTTAGAAACACTAACCACACCCAGAAGCTATTGAAGCAAGTTTTACTGACTCCATAATGTAGCTTCCTCTGAAAATTTAGTTTGTCTTTGTCATATATATATGTATATATATATATATATATATATATATATATATATACATATATATATATATATATAGTTGTTCAGTTAGATTGCAAGCTCCATATGACTAAATATGATCTATTGATGCAAATAAAAGTGATGCATCAAATCTTTTCATTACCTTGATATAAAAATGTCGTTTTAATTCCTCCAAATGCTGAGTCTTACCTTTCTGCTGGTTTGGAACATGGGAGTAAATTAGTTTACACAATACAGCGGTGAACTGTATTCTACATTAGACAGCAGGACACTGTAAAAGAAGGAACTTGGGTCTTTGAATGAAGTTCTGGTAGAGTAAAACTAACTTGTCAACCTAGCCTAAAGCAACTGTGAGTTAAAAGATAATTAAAGCATTATCTTATTTACAGGATTTGTTTAGAGGAATGACTAAATATCTTTAGAAATGTTTGTGGTCCCTTCTAAATCTCACCCAGCTACAAAAGGACCATGGAAGATGCCTGGGCAGGACGCCCCTTCCAACTCTCTGACACGCTAGGAAGCCTCTGGACCCAGGAATCGGGACAACCCATCCCCCAAAAGGAGAAATCCCCAGTAAGTTCCAACCTAATACCCAGCCAGCAGATTCAGAAACCACGCAGAGATAATCCCCACCCTGCTGGGCACTCCCAGGTCTCACACAGATGATCCAATTATCTGGTGAAAGGTTGCAACCCTTGGAAGTGAAATAGGTAAACTGCAAAGCGCCTTCAGATGGCAGTCTGGGAAGTCACTGGCCAGTTTCCAAGCCATGGGAGCCGCAAGGCTATTGGAGCTGAACTGCAAATTTACCCCCTACAGGAACCAACCCTGGGCAAACTGCGAGATATTTGAAACTGTCCTATATCGAACTTTTGTACTAGTAAGAGCCCTTCCGGCAGTGATTCAGAGCTCACTTGTACACAGCTCCGCCACCTGGATTAGTTAGGTCTCCACCTGGGAGGTGGGATGGAATGACTCACCTTATAGGGGTGGAGTAAGGCAAGTAGAATCCTACACCACAGTGCCCCCTTTGGATCCAAGTCCAGAAGACAGAAAAAAAAAAATTTCACATGGCCAGAGGCCCCAGACAAAAAAAAAAAAAAAAAAAATACAGAGTGAAATGTCTCCAACAAAAGAAAGCAACGCTATTCCGTCCAGCCTGAACCACCTCACCACAACTGAAACACATGAAAATGATGACAATTCTACATTATGGAAAGTGATAAAGTCCCTTCAAGAAGAACTTAAATCTATGAAGGAATTCAAAGAAGCCACAATTTTACAAGTCAAAGCAAGGAATAACATCATTAAAGAGCTCCAAGCCAAGGTGACCCAGCTTGAACAGGAAAAAGATAAAGCAATGAATGATCTCCAGACAAAAACAAGCAAACTGGAGAAGGAAATGTACAAAACAAACAATACCATTCAGGACATGAAAATAGAAATGGAAACAATAAAGAAAACACAGTCAGAGTTAAAAGAGGAAATGGAGAATCAAGAGAAGAGAACAGGAACTATGGATGTGAGTATGAAAAATAGTATGCAAGAGATAGAAGACAGGATCTCAGGCATGGAAGATTTGATGGAAGAAATCAGTTAAACATCCAAAGAAAATGAGAAGGCTAAAAAAATCTCTCACACACAACATCTAAGAAATCAAGGACTCAATGAAAAGACAGAACCTAAGAATTATAGGCATAGAGGAAAGAGAAGACTCCCGACTCCATGGTCCAGGAAATATCTTCAACAAAATCATAGAAGAAAACTTCCCAAACCTAAAGAAAGAGATGCCAGTAAAAATCCAAGAGGCTTACAGAACAACAAACAGATTAGATCAGAAAAGAAACTCCTCTCGCCACATAATAATAGAAACTCCAAATGTAGAGAACAAAGAAAGGATATTAAAAGTTGTAAGAGAAAAAAGGCCAAGTCACATACAATGGCAGACCCATCAGAATCACACCTGACTTCTCTCAGAAACTTTAAAAGCTAGAAGGTCCCAGACAGATGTCCTACAAGCCCTGAGAGAACATAGGTGCCCAGCCAGACTACTATACCCAGCAAAACTCTCTATCAACACAGAAGGAGAAAACAAGATATTCCATGACAAAATCAAATTCAAACAATATCTCCTCACAAAACCAGCCCTACAGAAGATCCTAGAAGGAAAATTCCAACACAGAGAAGATAACTTACCCAAGAAAACAGAGGAAATAGAAACCTCCACAGCAACTAAACAAAAGAGAAACACAAGACAGCCAGCTATACCAAAATAATGGGAAATAACAACCCCTGGTCAGTAATATCCATCAACATCAATGGACTCAACTCGCCAATAAAAAGACACACACTTACAGACTGGATCCATAAACAAGACCTATCTTTTTTGCTGTATACAAGAAACACATCTCACTATTGAAGATAAACACTACCTCAGAGTAAAGGGCTGGGAAAAGTTTTTCCAAGCAAATGGACCCAGGAAACAAGCTGGAGTAGCCACCCTAATATCAAACAAAATAGACTTCCAATTGAAGTTAATAAAAAAAGACAGAGAAGGGCATTACATACTCAATAAAGGGAATATCCACCAAGAGGTCATCTCAATATTGAACATCTATGCCCCAAATACAAAAGCACCTACACTTTTAAAAGAAATGCTTCTAAAACATAAGCCGCACATAGATCCAAACACTTTAATAGTGGGAGACTTCAACACCCCACTCACAACTATGGAAAGATCATCAAGACAGAAGCCAAACAGAGAAATAATGAGTCTAACAGAGATCATGAAACAAATGGACCTAACAGATATCTACAGAACATTTCACCCAAACACAAAAGAATACACCTTTTTCTCAGCACCTCACAGAACCTTCTCCAAAATCGACCATATAGTTGGACACAAAGATAGCCTCAACAGATACAAGAAAATTGAAATAACCCCTTGTATCTTATCAGACCACCATGGAATAAAGCTGGACTTCAATAGCAAAAGAATCAACAGAAAGTCTACACTCACATGGAAATTGAACAACTCTTTACTAGAGGACAACTGGGTCAGGGAAGAAATAAAGAAGGAAATCAAAGACTTCTTAAAATCAAAAGAAAATGAAGACACAACATACCGAAACCTATGGAACACAATGAAAGCTGTGATACAAGGAAAGTTCATGCACTAAGTGCCTTCAAAAAGAAAATTGTGACAGCTCATATTAGCAAATTAACAGCTAAACTGGGTGAATTGGAAAAAAAAGAAGCAAACACTCCCAAGAGGAGCAGAAGGCAGGAGATCATCAAACTTAGGGCTGAAATCAACAACTTAGAAACAAAAAGAACTATACAAGGATCAATGAAACCAAGAGTTGGTTCTTCGAGAAAATCAACCAAATAGACAGACCCTTAGCCAAATTAACTAAAAGACAGAGGGAGAAAACGCAAATCAACAAAATCAGAAATGAAAAGGGAGAAATAACAACAGACATTGAGGAAATCCAGAGAATATTTGGATCCTACTTTAAAAATCTATACTCCACCAAATTTGAAAACTTAAGTGAAATGGACAATTTTCTTGATAGATTCCACCTACCGAAGCTCAATTAAGATCAGATAAACAGATTAAACAGCCCTATAACCCCTAAGGAAATAGAAACAGTCATTAAAAATCTCCCAACCAAAAAAAGCCCAGGGCCAGATGGCTTTAGCACGGAATTCAATCCGACCTTCAAAAAGGAGCTAACACAAATACTTTTCAAACTCTTTCACAAAATAGAATCTGAAAGCACATTGCCAAACTCATTCTACGAGGCCACAATTACCCTGATTCCTAAACCATACAAAAACCTAACAAAGAAAGAGAACTTCAGACCAATCTCCCTCATAAACATAGATGCAAAAATACTTAATAAACTACTAGCAAACCGAATTCAAGAACACATCAAAAGTATCATACACCACGATCAAGTAGGCTTCATCCCAGGGATGCAGGGATGGTTCAACATACGAAAATCTATCAACATTATTCACCATATAAACAAGATGAAAGAAAAAAAAAACATGATAATCTCGCTAGATGCAGAAAAAGCATTTGACAAAATCCAACACCCCTTCATGCTGAAAGTTCTGGAGAGAACAGGCATACAAGGGCCGTACCTAGAAATAATAAAGGCAATATATAGCAGGCCAGTGGCCCATATCAAAATAAATGGAGAGAAACTTGAAACATTTCCTCTAAACTCAGGGACAAGACAAGGATGTACACTTTCACAATATCTCTTCAATATAGTACTTGAAGTTCTTGCTAGAGCAATAAGACAACTAAAGGACATCAAGGGGATAAACATCGGAAACGAAGAAGTCAAATTATCCCTATTTGCAGATGATATAATAGTGTACATAAGCGACCCCAACAATTCCACCAGAGAACTCTTACAGCTGATAAACACCTTCAGCAAAGTGGCTGGATACAAAATTAATTCAAAAAAATCAGAAGCCCTTCTTTATACAACAAACAAATGGGCTGAGAAAGAAAAAAGGGAAGCAATCCCCTTCACAATAGCCACAAACAACATAAAATACCTGGGGGTAACTCTAACCAAGCAAGTAAAGGACCTGTACAACAAGAACTTCAAGCCCTTGAAGAAAGAAATGGAAGAGGCCTTTAGAAGATGGAAAGATCTTCCATGCTCATGGATAGGAAGGATCAACATAATATAATGGCCATCCTACCAAAAGCAATATATAGATTCAATGCAATTCCTATCAAAATACCAACACAATTTTTTATAGACTTGGAAAGAGCTAGCCTCAATTTCATATGGAAGAACAAAAAGCCAAGAATAGCGAAATCAATCCTGTACAATAAAAAAACATCTGAAGTTAATACCATCCCAGATTGCAAGCTGTACTACAGAGCAATAGTTGTAAAAACAGCATGGTATTGGTATAGAAACAGACCAGTTGATCAATGGAATCGAATTGAACATCCAGAAATAGACCCACACACTTATGGCCACCTAATTTTTGACAAAGAAGCCAAAACATCACAATGGAAGAAGGACAGCATCTTCAACAAATGGTGCTGGTCCAACTAGATGTCCATTTTTAAAAGAATGAAGTTAGACCCATACTTAGTACCTTGCACAAAACTTAAGTCCAAGTGGATCAAAGACCTTAACATAAGGCCAGTCACACTAAATCTACTAGAAGAAAAAGTGGGAGAAACCCTCGAACTAATTGGCACAGGCGACAACTTCCTGAACAGAACATCAGCAGCTCAGGACTTGAGATCAACAATCAATAAATGGGACCTCATGAAACTGAAAAGCTTCTGTAAGGCAAAGGACACTGTCATTCGAACAAAACGGCAGCCTACAGACTGGGAGAAAATCTTCACCAACCCCACATCTGACAGAGGGCTAATATCCAAAATCTACAAAGAACTCAAGAAATTAAAGGCAAAGGAACCAAATAATCCAATCAAAAAAATGGGGGACAGAGCTAAATAGAGAATTCACAAAGGAGGAATCCCTAATGGCTGAGAGATACTTGAAGAAATGCTCAACATCCTTAATCATCAGAGAAATGCAACTCAAGACGACTCTGATTCCATCTCACACCTGTCAGAATGGCTAAGATCAAAAACTCTAATGACAGTTCATGCTGGCGACGGTGTGGAGAAAGGGGTACCCTACTCCATTGTTGGTGGAAATGAAGGCTTGTGCAACCACTATGGAGGTCAGTCTGGCGATATCTTAGAAAATTTGGAATAGCTCTACCTCAGGACCCAGCCATACCACTTCTGGGTGTACACCCAAATGCCTCTTCACGGAATCCTAAGGAAGTTTCCTCATCTATGTTCATAGCAGCCTTATTTGTAATAGCTAGAAACTGGAAACAACCCAGATGTCCCTCAACCGAAGAATGGGTTAAAAAAATGTGGTACATCTACACAATGGAATATTATTCAGCTATCAGGAACAATGAAATTATGAAATTTGCAGCCAAATGGATGGAACAAGAAAGGCTCATCCTGAGTGAGCTAACCCAGAATCAGAAGGATGCACGTGGCATCTATTCACTTATAGTAGGATTTTAGCTATATAGTATAGGATAACTATACTACAACCAATGCACCAAAGGGAACATGAACATAGACTTTTTCTCCTGTCAATGAGACACTTTCCCCTAATGGTGCTGCCTTGTAGGCCCCCAGTGTATGAGGAAGCTCTTGGTCCTCATATAACTGCTGAATGTGGTAAGGGGCTGTTATGTAGGGACACTCCACTCCAGAGGAGTGTGATGGAAGAGATGGGGGTAGAGGGTGGGAGGGTGGAACTAGGTCAGTGTGATGGAGTTGTAGCCTGAAGTAATGAATGAAAACAAAAAAATAAAGTTCTATACACTTTGCCTTTTAAATCCCAGAGAAAGAATAATAATGAGAAAAGTTCTATTAGTTTCTCCAGAAATTCAAAAGGCGGAATGAAAACCACTACAATAGAGTATACAATGTCTATATTTGTCTTTAGGTAAACTTATTTATGCCTTATAATTTCTTAGCAGGGAGGAATGGTTATAAAAAAGGTAAGTCAAAGTTTGAATGTGAAGCAAAGACAAATCTAGGAAGAGCTTTTAGAGGGAAACAAAATTCAGAGTCGCAGAGAGGTAACAATGGTGCTAATGATGATGATGATAATGATAGTAGCAATAATAATAGCATCCACAGTTTGCCCATTATGACAGCTGGTCTGTGTTCTTTGCTTTATATTCATTTTCTTTGCAAAGAATTTGTGAGGTGCTATTCCTACAATTTTATACAGTAAGATAAATGAAGCCCAGATAGAGGGTGTGTCTTCCCTCAAAGTAGCCAGAACAAGGATCTAGTTACCTTAAAATTATACTTTGCAATAGACAAACCTTTGTGCAGAAAAAAATTTCCATAGCAGACCTGATACTACCTCCATCAGAAAGGCCTGCTTGTAAAGTTTGCCCTTGGTTTTTGTTTGAAAAGTTGAGTTTTGAGAGTTTCTAGAACTTCTTATGAGTAGTTCATTCTGATAAAACTGTTTGTGCGAAGGATAAGGTTTATGCTGAACACCTGCTTTGTTTCCTGAATTCCAGAATTTGGGTATTCTAGGTACTGCATTCCTAACGAGCATTCTTGCTAGACATTTTATGAGTGTTATCATGACTCATGGCTGCAAGAATTAAGCATATTTCATGTGACTAAGAAAGACGTCTTATAGGCTTGCATTGGACTTCCTCCTAATATTACCCTGCATGCATTTTTCCTTTGTCAGTTTTTTACCACCTTGATATAATAAAAGTATAACTATAAATAAGGCCTTGTTAAGCCCCATAATTTCTCTGAGCACTTCACCCAAATTATCAAAACTGTAGATAAGCTTGTAACTCTTGATATATTTTTCACAACTGTCATTTTTTGCTTTGGAGGAAAGATGATTTCTTTTTCTTCTCGTGCACATAGGTAGACTCTATAACCTTACCATTTCTTGACATCAGGGGTCTGAATGAAATCAGGGTCCTGATGTTAGCCAGTAAATTGGAAGTACAAGTGATGTGTACTCATCAAATGCCCACATAATCTACCTTGATTTCTTTCCTCTTGATTGTGAGTCAATTGCAGAAGATGCAACCGCAAGTGATAACATGATAGGCAAGAATGAAATGAGTAGAGGAAATGAGTGTCCTCCGTAAATTTAGAGATCAGAACACTTACGCAGTATCGCAGTGACCTACAGGAGACTAAGAGGCATAACATGAATAAACATTGTTATCTTAAGCCATTTAAATTGCTTAAGTTGCAATAATGAATCTGATATAAAACATATGACAGGTAGGAACTATCACTAGAGGAATGCTCTCTTGCAACCATTGAAATTTGTTGTATAGGTAAAAGAAATTCTAAAGTCACAGTAATTTCAGAGTGATAGATAAATGGATAGATAGTTGATAGATAGATATATACATATATAGATAAATAGACAGATAGAGATATATGATAGGATGGATGGATATATATATAGTGGTGTGTGTGTGTGTGTGTGCGAACACGTGTGTGCACATAGGTTCCTATATGGGTACACAGGCATTTGTTTACATGTACATAAGGCTGTGGAGGCCAGGTAGGTTTGTTTGAAGAAGAAAAAGTGTAACTCAAGTCCCATGAGGAGAAAGCCATGAGTTTGAAGGAATACCTATGACTGCAGCAATACTAACCGGGCACAGCACAGGTGGCTGTGTAAAATCAGAACAGCAGACAGAGTGATCATGGTCACTGATGCACAAAGAATATCTAGCTCCCCCAATATCCAAAATCTACAAAGAACTCAAGAAATTAAATGCCAAGGAACCAAATAATCCAATCAAAAAATGGGGGATGGAGCTAAATAGAGAATTCACAAAGGAGGAATCCCTAATGGCTGAGAGACACTTGAAGAACTATTCAACATCCTTAATCATCAGAGAAATGCAACTCAAGACGACTCTGAGATTCCATCTCACACCTGTCAGAATGGCTAAGATCAAAAGCTCAAGTGACAGCATATGCTGGTGACGGTGTGGAAAAAGGGGAACCCTCCTCCATTGCTGGTGGGAGTGCAGGCTTCTGCAACCACTATGGAGGTCAGTCTGGCGATATCTTAGAAAATTTGGAATAGCTCTGCCTCAGGACCCAGCCATACCACTTCTGGGTATACACCCAAATGATTCCTCACCAAATCCTAAGGAAGTTTCCTCATCTATGTTCATAGCAGCCTTATTTGTAATAGCTAGAAACTGGAAACAACCCAGATGTCCCTCAACCGAAGAATGGGTTAAAAAACTGTGGTACATCTACACAATGGAACATTATTCAGCTATCAGGAACAATGAAATTATGCAATTTTCAGCCAAATGGATGGAACTAGAAAAGCTCATCCTGGTGAGCTAACCCAGACTCAGAAGGATGCATATGGCATCTAGTCACTTATAGTAGGATAGCTATATAGTAGAGGATATCAGTACTACAACCAACACACCAAAGGGAACATAGATATAGACTTTTTATTTTTTATTTCTTCATTTTTAATTTTTTTCTATTTTTTTATTCTTTTTTATCTGTTTGTCTGCTTATTTGTTTGTTTGTTTTTTAGTTCTCTCTCCTGGGCAATGAGACACTTTTCACTGGTGGTACTGCCTCGTAGACCCTCAATGAATGAGGAGGCTCTTGGCCCTCATACGACCTCTGAACTGAGGTGAGGGACTGTTATATAGGGACATCCCACTCCAGAGAAATGGGATGGAAAGGTTAGGGGGTAAAGAAAAAAATGAAATGTGAAGTTTCGACCTTTTGTTACTAATTGTCATAAACTGTTTAGAATAATTAAGAAATGCAAACTAATGGTCATGCAAGCCAGTCATTGTGTTAAGTACTATGACAGTCTATTATAGTTATTTTCTAAGCTAATCAGAAATAAAGCTGCTAAGAGACAAGCAACATCTGCTTATCCTAATATAAGAGATAGATAGGGCATCTTCAAAAACCTCAAGAGATGTGCAGAATATGGCATTAAAAGATGTTTTCTTAACTGTAGATTTTTTTTATATCTAGACATATCAACTCCTGACAGCACCCACTATTCTACTCTAAGTAGAAGATGAGCATCGAAGAACCTCCAGTGGGAAATGATTTAATTAGTCGCAAGCCTATCTCTTGGTAGGAAAAGTCCCTTGCTCCAACTGTAGACAGAATGCTGTCCAAAAAGGACAAAACCTGGAAGCAGGTAATTCGACAGCCTAGCTCTGCCAAGACAGGGTAGGCAAGTCCTTCATAGCCCCTCTCTACAATCAATGTCTGTCAGAGAAACGGGGCCAAACGACTGAGGATTGATGCTGTAATATATGGAGAGAAAATGGGAACTGTCCAGGCAGCCACTGGTATGTCATTTCTTAGTTTGGGAAGCTGCAGGCCCTGCACTTCCGATATAATCAGATATATTTATCCCTCTCAGGTCTCTGAGGTGGTTGAAGAATAGATAGCTAGAGTCTCATAATTAAATTTTGAGTTGTTTAGGAGTCAAGAGAGTGTTATAGATCTAAGAAGATGCTTTTAAAATTTTGTTGCAAGTTAGTATGAATGTTGAGTTAGATATAGAACTTTAAACTTATGGATAAGATTGTTAGATAGTAGAATGTTAAAGTCAGGTGCCAAACATGTATGGACTGGACATTGGGAATGTTCGCTAAGCCATATAACCCTCATAACTGTGGCCTAATTACCTCTGTTGCTTTGTATTGTATTTATTGTTATAAGAGAAAGAGCCATTTGTTGGACTGAAAAGGGGAGCGGTTGGGGAAAATAAGATATACCTTAAACTTAAAAAAAAAGGGGAAGAGGATGGGAGGTTGAGTGTGGGAGGGTGGGACTGGAGGGGGCATTAGTGAGGGGATTGCAATTGAGATGTAACTTGAAGAAATAAAAAATAAAGTAAAAAAAAAAAAGAAAAAAAGGTAGGCTAAGCAAGTCATAAGAGCAAGCAAGAAGCAGCACCCCTCCATGGCCTCTGTATCAGTTTCTACCTCCAGGTTCCTGCATTGAGTTCCTACTCTGCCCTCCCTTTATAAAGTGGTCTGTGATTGTAATGTGTAAGCAAAATAAACCTTCTTCCTTCCCCAGGTTAAAAAATGAATATCTAGCTCAAGGTTTTTAACAGCAATATGTTTCAAACAAATAATTTTTTGGATGAGTACATGCCTCATGCCATGAATACAACGGAACACAACAGGCAGAGCAAAAAGAATGCATATGTCTTTATGTATATATGTCTTTTTATTGTCCCCCACCCCACCCTTGACTCTTTTTATTCTGTTTGTTTTGTCCTATCTGTTTTGTTTTTATATTATATTATTTTATTTTAGTATTATTCTTTAGGTGCTTGTTTTCTAATGAGAGATAGAAAGGGTGTGGATTCAAATGGGAGGGGAGGTAGGGAGAATCTCAGAGTTCTGGGTGCGACAATATAATCAGAACATAGTGTACAAAATGTATTTTCCATAAAAGAAAAATAAATTAGAAGATCAAAAGCTTATTTGGCTTGTGATTCTGAAGGATGGGTGGCCTAAGGTAGTGTAACTTGAGTGAGGTCTTTCATGTTGAAGTGGGTACTATGTGTTTCCAGGACCATGAAGAGCATCCTTACAGAAAGACAGGACATCTTGGTTCAGATTTGTATTCTTGTAAGGCTACTTTCCTTTGATTATGACTGAAGCCTGAGAGATTCATTTAACCTTAATTATTCCCATGACCATACTTCCAATGCCATAGTTGATTTAACATCATGCTCTATCAATAAGGAATAAAGGGATAATATTTTCACAAGTGTTTTAGTGGGGGCATTAAAATGTTTGTAAGGTATAAGGGTATTGGGTTTATTGTCTAATGGCAATAGAAATTTACTAATTAGTTTTATCTGGGAACAAACAGGATCCTATTTGTTCTGTAGAATACTCCCTTCAGGTTTACTAGGGAGAACTGTCCAGAGACCGACAAGAGTAGGACCAGAAATACCATAGCAGTATGGCATCTAAGCACAGGGGTGGGTATTGAAAACAACCAAGGGGCAATGAGAGACTGGAAGTCTGGATTACTAACCATGTTTCTGATTAATTATATTTGGGAGGTTCTGAAAAATTAGTCTAGGAGTCTAGAAAGATGCCCTTGTTTCAGAGTTTTTATAAATTTTAGACTCTACAATACAATATCTACAATGTAGTGGACCATTTACTAAAGTCAGTCAGAGATGGAGGCAAAGATGATGAACAATATGTAAAAGGCTAGACCCTGTATGAGTGAATCTAGTCCACACAGATGAAGCAGAGCAAGTGTCCTAAGTCAACGTCTCTTTCCATTTCTAGAGGTGAATAGGGAGCGGTGAAGAGTTACATGGGAAAGATTGCTCCTACAACATTCAAAGATAATTTTGTCCTTGGAACAATGGTAGGGGAGAACAGCAGCATGGTCATTCTGCCATCCCCAAAGAAATTTCCAAGGTGGCAAGAGAAGTTGAAAGGAGATGGAGTGTCAACTCACTAGACCACCTGACAGGCCAGATTCGACATGTCCAAGAGCAGGGCACTTGACCAATAAAAGCATGCTAGTTGCTTAAATATCAAATTAAATGTTTATGATTAATTGTTGATGGTTAAGAAAGAATAGTTAATTTATAGAATACAGGCATTATTAACACATTTGTGTCAAATGAATCCTCCCCACAGGGTGGGGAAAAGTGGATTGTATACATGAAAGATTGAGGATGTAGCTTGCTAATTGAATACTGGCCCAGCATGTGCCACACTCTGAGTTTGATCCTTAATGCTGCTCTATAAGAGTGTGTGTGTGTGTGTGTGTGTGTGTGTGTGTGTGTGTGTGTGTGTGTAAACATATACATTTACAAAAATAAAAATAAGTTAACTGGTTAGAAGTGACTGACACTGTCAAGGTGTAATGATAAATTTATGTTGGTAAGAGAGGTACTTTTATTTATATCCCTCCATATGTTCTTACATACTTAATATGACATTTTATTAGTTTAAAATAAGAAAAAAGTAAGCCAAGAGGAATATAAATACTGTAGAATATCCTGAACATTAACTCTTGCCAGAGTGAACATTTTTCAAGATGAGGCCACACAGTTTTCACTGTGAATTTAAAACAATATGAAGAAGTAACTAACATGCTGTAAGGTTTATGGTCAACACTCAAAACTTATGATACTCTGCAACATGAGTTCCCATTCATCGTCTCAGGCACTTGGACATTGACATCCTGAGCCAAGACACATCAGTTTTCTGAAAGTCAACTTGAAAAGCCTTCTATGATATGATACAACATATACAGAAGCCTATCCATGTCAGAGGGCTTGATGATGACTGTTGAAGGGCTTGGGTGAGGGAAGCACCCATGAACTCTAGTCAGACCTACAGACTCCCCTCTCCCCAGTTCTTCTTCTTGGAAATTTGACAGAGAATTCTGCTGTGGTGTTGGAACAGCGTTTTAACTGTGCTCTTACACTTAGCAACTGAAATGCCTGAGTAGCACTGTGCTTAACTTTTATGTGAGTTTCCCAAGAGATGAAGAAAACCAGTTATTCCCACCTCCTTCGATGGTTGGAAGAAAACGTAATCACTAATGCACTGACAAGAAGACAGAAGTCACCTAGTGAAATGAGTTTCTGAAGGTTGTACAATCAGCCTGTGAAGGCTTTTCTCGGGAACCACTGAGGAGTCATGAAAAAAGACCAGTTGCATTCTTTAATCAGCCTTGTGTGTCTCTATCCTCATTACTGTGTCTTCCTCTTCATGCTTCTGCTAACCTCTCCTTTTCTCTTTCATGCCACAAGAGGGACTAAGTGTTTCATGCAAATGCACTTTGTCAAAAACGTAGAGCCCTATCATTTCACCTTCAACTAATTTAAAAGTCCTACTGCAGGAGTCATCATGTTCCTAACGTAGGGGTGGATGGGCTTCATAAAGAACTCTCAGGTCCTATTAGTCCCTTTGGCAACAATATCAAATGAAATTCTTGTAGTGATCATGGAATAAAACTGATGACTGTCTAATGACCTCCATAAGGAGATACCTGAATTACAGAGGCAAAGTAGTAAGCCTCAGGACTTCATTTGATGTGACTCCAGCCTGAATTCAGGTCTTTTCTCAATAGTCACCCTTGCTCCTGCTCACTCATAAATCCCACAAATATGAAATGCCCACTGCTGTCTCAATGAGACACATCTTTTTGGGTTTCCTCATGATGAGTGTAGAAGTACACAAAGGTGATGGTATGATATATTACACACTATGATTATACTCCAAGTATCTTTCTTACCTGGATCTAAAGAAGTGTTCAGACATGGTAGAAATGAATCTATGAAAGGAGCATTTGGCAAGGGAGTAGAGAAGCTGCTAAAATCTGAGTGGCCTTACATGATGAACAGCAAGGGACTGCACTTTCAAACTACAACCACGAGAGATTTAATTCAGCCAGTTACCATGGAGCTTGGGAGTAGTCCCATGATTTGAAAAGAAATGCAATGCACACAATGAAATCCTGTAGCCCTGAAAGACTTTTATCAGAGAGCACTGCCAGGTAGTTGCTGGGCTCCTGAGGCCCAAAACTGGAAGGATGAATGATGTGTTTCTAAACCACAAAGTAAGTTACAATTATTATGTTTCAATTAAAATAGAATGCAAATATCTTACATATTTAATTAAAAATAATATTAATGCAATCATTTTAATTAAAAAAGATATTAAATAATATTAAAGTGATGACTTAAAATGTATTTGAATTTACTGAATAATCTGACCTGTTAGATTTCAAAGCATTTGAAGAAAAGGAAGGTGGAAGATATCTAAGAGAAGGAACTAAGTAACTGAAGCAGAGAGGGTGACCTCTATGTTCAGATCTCATCTTATGCTTTTAAAAACAGGAACCTCGGCTGTTAAAAAATGCCATCATGCTGAAGATTGATGCTGTAATGTATGGAGAGAAAATGGGAACTGTCCAGGCAGCCACTGGTATGTCATTTTTTAGTTTTGGAACCTGCAGGCCCTGCACTTCCTATATAATCAGATATATTTATCTCTCTCAGGTCTCTGAGGTGGTTGAAGAATAGATAGCTAGAGTCTCATAGTTAAATTTTGAGTTGTTTAGGAATCAAGAGGGTGTTCTGGATCTAAGAAGATATTTTTTAAATTATGAGGCAAGTTAGTATGAAAGCTGAGTTAGATATAGAACTTTAAACTCATGGAGATGGTTAGATAGTAGAATGTTAAAGTCAGATGCCAAATACATATGGACTGGACATTGGGAATGTATGCTAAGCCATATAACTCTTATAATCGTGGCCTATTTATTTCTGTTGTTTTGTATTGTATTTATAGTTATAAGAAAAAGAACCATTTTTTGGACTGAAAGGGAGAGCTGTTGGGGGGAAAATAAATACCTTAAACTAAAAAAAAAAAAAAAAGAAGGGAAGAGGATGGGGGGGTTGAGGGGGAGGAGGGTGGAAGGGTGGGACTGGAGGGGGGAGTAGGGAGGGGATTGTGACTGAGATGTAACTTGAAGAAATAAAAAATAAATTATTTTAAAAAAAGGAAAAAAAATGCCATCATGACATTTCAGGCAAATGGATAGATCTAGAAAACATCATCCTGAGTGAGGTTACCCAGACCCCAAAAGAAAAATATGGTATGCATTCATTTATAAGTGGACATTAGCTGCTAGGTCAATGATAATCATGCTACAATCTACAGATCCAGAAAAGGTAAGCAACAAGGAGATCTCTAAGGGGGGATGCATAGAACTCTCTTTGAAGGGAAAATAGATTTTATGGATGGATGGAGTGGGGTGTGGTTTAAGATGGGAACAGGAAGGATCAGACAGAGGGAGGAAGGAAGGCATGTAGGGAGAGACTGGTAGAAATGACAGGAATTGGAGGGTATTTGGGTGGTAATGTGGAAAGCCCTAGTCTACTAGAGATTTTCATAATTCTATGAGAGTGACTATAGTGAGGATTCCTAGTAATGGAGGATTCAGAGCCTGAACTAGGCTAACCATATTCTGTAATCAGGCAAGCATTTTCAGAGGTGGGTCTGGGACACCAACCTAGTCACAAAACCTTAGACATACAACCTGTTCTGCCTGAAAGATGTGCTGGGGCAATGGAGGTGCAAAACTTGTGGGAGTGGCCAACTGGTCTAACTTGAAGCCCAGACCATGAGAGGGAGTCCATGTCCAACATTGCCTGGATAACCAGGAACCAGAGCCTAGATAACCCAGAGACCTGTGATAGAAAATATTTCAATAAAATGAATAAGGGTATTCCTAAGAATATCCTTATAAACTTGTAGATCAGTGACTAGCCCAATTCTCATCAGAAAGGCTTCTGCTGACAACTGATGGGAGCAGATGCAGAGACTCACAGCCTAACATTATGCATAAAGCCCAAATTGAAGACCTTCATTTGGTTCCTCCTCGTAGATATTGAAGAACCCCATGAACGTTGGGAAGGAAGGATTGTAGGCCCCAGAGTGGTCAAGGAAACCAGGAGAATACAGTACACAGAATCAACTAAACTAGGCTCTTGGTGGCTCACAGAGCATTCATGGGTCTGTGATAGGTCCTCTTCAAATATTTATGGTTGTTAGCTTGATAATTTTGTTGGACCTTAACAGTAAGAGTGGGTGTGTTTCTGACTCTTTTGTCTGCTCTTGAGACCCTTTTCCTCCTACTGGTTGCCTCACCAAGCCTTGATATGAAGGTTTGTGTCTAATCTTATCTGATCTTGTTATGCCTTGTTTGGTGGATATTCCTGAGAGGCCTCTTCTTTTCTGAAGGGAGTGGATCTGGGGGAGAGAGCAGGTAGGGTGGTGGTAATGAGACAGACAGAGGGAGGGGAAACTGTGATTGGGATGTATTGGTAATAAAAACAGCATGGTGCTGGTATAGAAACAGACCAGTGGATCAATGGAATCAAATTGAACACCCAGAAATGAACCCATACACCTATGGTCACTTAATTTTTGACAAAGGATCCAAAACTTTACAAGTAACATACTCTATGTTCCTATTCCTTTTGGTCTGTTGGTTGTAGGATAGTTATCCTGTACTACATGGCTAAAATCCAATTGTAAGTGAATAGGATGCCATGTGCATCCTTCTGAGTCTGGGTTAGCTCACTTAGGATGAGCTTCTCTAGTTCCATCCATTTGGCTGCAAATTGCATGATTTTGTTGTTTCTGATGGCTGAGTAGTATTCCATTGTGTAGATGTACCACAGGGTTTCTTTTTTTCTTTTTTTTTTTTGTTCATTCTTGTTTGGTTGATATGATTTTTTTAAGGTAGGATTTTGGACATACAAAACAAACAAAACAAGAGCATAACCTAATTGCAGAATAAATAGTACCAAATCACCAAAATCTGAAAATTCCTTCAACCCATCTAGACACTAAACACACACACACAAATACAAACCATAAATACCACATACAGACACACACACAAAAAAAACAACACATACCACCCACAGACACACACACCCTACACACACCAAACACATACCCCCCCACACACATCACACACACAACAAATACACATACACACCACACCCACACACCACACATACAAATCACACATACCACCCATAGCCACACACACCCCACA
>CAJQZJ010000841.1:141977-202752 GCA_907164525.1 Lophiomys imhausi | reverse complement strand
ACCATACACACATACCATACACATGCATACACACACACACACACACACACACACACACACACACACACACCACACAAACCATACAGACCACACATACCATACACCACACCACACCACACACACACACACACACACACACACACACACACAAATACACTGCACAGATAACTGTTCATATCACACACACACACCACACACACACACTGGACACCTCGTTGAATTCCAGTGTAACCTCTAGAATCATTGACATTAGACAGTTTAGGGCTCATCACAATTAGATCAAAATGCTTTATATGATAGAATAACCTTTTAGATCCTTATATTTCACTCCATGGTTCTCAGTTTTGCCTGCATATCCTAATTACAAAGAGCTGTGTAAATGTGGATGCTCAAGTCCCTTCCCCCTCCCCAGAGCAATTATATCAAAATCACCAAGCACAGTATCCAACACTTTGTAAGTTTTAAAGTTCCCCAGATAATTACAATATGCAGTGAGATTTGAGACTGCTGATTTGTAGATAATACTTTGTATGTTTTTTCTACTGCACCCATCTTCATGAATAATCATAAAGTTGAATATTCAAGAGACTACCTGGGAGTTATGGAGACCAGGCCTGAGTACCCCACACCCCATGTCGATGGAGTACACCACAACTATGTGAGGATGCATTATGTATTTCATTGATTCCTTTAAATTTTATACTTAGTTTCAAGATAAATTCAATGCTCTAATCATTGTCCCAGTTTATGAAGGCATACAGTTCACCGAGGCTGAAGGAGCTGCCCAAACAACTGAACTGTAACTCTTTATTGTGAATGACCCCCAAACATATGATGTGTACAGTACTGCAATGAAAAGTGTGCTCCCCAGAGCAGCAGTAACAACACCTATGAAATTATAAGAACTATAAATATATGCTCCTCCACCCTCCAGAACTACTAGATCTTAATCTTTCAGGCGGGGGCTGGGCAGTGTGTTCCATAACACAGTAATGGCAGGCAAAAGCCCTGTCATGCCCTTTCCCTCTCCAGCAGATGCTTGCCTTTGAAGACTCAGTATGTGTCAAGATAAAAAAGAATATATGGGAGACTCAATTAGTCTATCATGGAGAAATCTGTGCCTCCCCTTTCTCCAATTCTCCATTTATTTTCACCATGTATACTGACAATGAGGAGGAACACTCAGGTGAACTACAAGTAAGAAAATATGTGCTCATAGCAAACTGGATTTGCAGGGGTGACTGTAACCGAACTTTTAAATTATTATTTATTTAACTCTTATTTATTTATTACTAAATTCACTTATAACAAACACCAACAATTTCTTAACTATTAATCCTATAAATTCCTACAACCCCTTTAACCTATCCACTAAACCTATTGATAATCATAACAACACTTTCATACCCTTTTAGAATGATACAGTCTCTGGGGCAGGTCCTCAGTCGTCAGGAAACCAGTCTCGGGGGTAGACTCTTTAACGCACTTAGCAGTCCTTTTTCTGGATCTCTCAGACGCAGGTTCCTCCGGGTAAATTGGCTATCGAAGTCTCACTTTAAATAAGGCTTGAGGCTTTCTTCTCTCTGGGAGACCTCAGCGTCTGTAGGCCACCTTACTTCCTTCGTATCAGCAACTCTGCCGTTCTGCCTCAGTCTTTAAAGCTGGCCACAGTTCCGTTCAGGCCACTGTTCGGACAGGTCAAACCCCTCTAGGCAAAAGCTGAGCCACAGGGTTTAGTCCTTGGCCTTTTGCTGTCTTGCCGAGGCTTTCTCTGCTCACCAGCTTCCTTCTGCCTCAGGGAGATCTGGCCATTGGTCTACCAGAACTTTCTCCAGCAGGACTCTCGGAGCTCTCTCATATCGGGGGCCCTTAGCATGCAGCTCTCTGGGCTCATCCACTTGTCCTTAAATAGGATCACTCCTTGATCCACCTGCTTCAGCTTAATTTGGGCTCTGCCCACTTAGCAGTTGAAAGCAATGCCAGGTCATAAAGTCTTTCCTTGTTTCACCTGGCTTCAACCTTGTTTTTCAGTCCAAAGAGACTCCCCTCATTTCACCTGACTTCATCCATAAGCTGATAAGCTAATTGCTCACAGCAAAGTTGATCTTCATGCCCCGAATTAAAAGACTGTATCAGAAACCTGTATATTCACTAAATCTAACTTATATTAATCTATCAGCCCCTACAGGTGACTACCATTTTGAGCCACTTTTAAACAAGTGTGACTAGTTTCGGTGTGGATGAATGGTTTATCCTTTTCAATCAAAATATGGAGTTATTTTTTAAGGTTTCATTAAAAAATATGTCTTCCCATTATGTACGGGGAAATGGATTTCTGGGCTTGAGGGCTTAAGATAATTAATATTCAGGAAGCAAGGGTAGTTGGTTTGCTTTCTCTGATGGAAATGGTTCTGGTTGATGCCATCCAATAACTTGTGAGCCTTTCTGACCTTCTACTGTGTGTGCGTTGCTATGATTTAGGGCACATCTCTTACAGTTGTGCATATTACTAGAGCTACACAAAACCCAAAAGGTCACTGTTGTTTGAGTTTCTATTACTACATTTTGAGCAAACCAACCTTCTTTGTTTGAAAGAAATTTGTTAAATGCATGTTGGGTGCATTCAGATTAATGAAAGCTTATCTAACATTACATCAGATGTGAAAGACAAGACAAGAAAGAGAGTAGAGAAAAATACAGACTAAGAAAGGCTGAGAAACAAAAACAGAAAATAATTGAATTAGGGAAACAATACAAAGATAAAAACGAAAGAAGAGAAAGAAATGAAGAAACAGAGATGGAGACAAGGATATAATGCTGGGAAATGAACATAGTCAGGGTGGTAGTGGAGAAAAGAGAACATGTAAGAGAAAATAAATAAATAAAAGTCAGGCAATTTATTTTGAAGTGCCACTTGTGTAAGACATGCTGCAGAGTAGCTGGCTGCAAAGGTTAATGATGGGAGGAATCTTGATTCCAATTTGCTCCAAATGGGATGAAAGGCATCTAGACCTCAGAGGGAGAGATCTGCAGTGGCGACAAGAGAATAAAAACATAGCTGCAGCTGAGGGACACAGAGATGCCAGTGGTTACATTATGGAGTCCTTTGTGCACAACCAATTTAGTTATACCCTGCTGTTTTTAAAACGTCTATTATGAGACCTCTGAGAAAAAAAAGTTAAAATGTTTCTATAATTCAGAAGTGAACATATATAAAACTTAATTCTGTGTTTTACCTTCTCTGGTATTGACTTTTGGCTAAGGCTTGACATCTCTTACACCCTTCCTTCAGTGTTTTCTACTGTCATTGAAGTCATTTCTCCCTGAGGCAAGTATAGAGGAGGATATAACTAGGAAATCTCTTACATGCTTTTTAAAGTCCTCAGATTTATGTGGTATTTTGCTTCAGATATAATGTCTTTGCCTGAGACCCAGGAGTGGAATGTTTGAACCCAGATAGCTATTAATAGGTGATTGGATCATGAATAGGCTGAATGAATCTACTGATAAATTCATCTTGCATAGACAATAGGAGAGAGTGCTGGTTGATGGAAATAGACCACAGGTGAATTATTAGATACTATGTGCCTCAAAAAACCTTCCTATTGAGAGCAAGGCTGTTCCAAGGCTTTCAGCAAAGCCCTGATGTATGAAGAAGGGCTATAGCTCCTTCTCCAAACCAGGAACATGCTTAATAGTGTCAGGACCTTGGGAAACTTCCCTGAGGTCTGGACTTACTGAGTAGGTACACAGTTCCTCATATAAAACAAGGGATGTGTTTGACAGAGCCAGTAATGGCCTGAGTACAAGGCCCCTAGGGAGTTGCGGCCTTGAATCCTGAATAGAGATGGTTATTGCTCCCAAGGTTGATGTGTACTTTGTCTCTGAAGCCCTTGAGATATTCTGTGCTTTCTTTGTACAGCATTGGTTAACTTCCTGTTGGCTTTGTCCCATTGTCTGATAGTTTTCTGCTAATTTTCAGTCCCCTAACCCACTACACACAGTATATAAGATGCTGTATTTCTTAATAAACTTGCTTCTCATAAGACACCGTTTATGCAACATCTCCTGGGGCCAGTTGTTCTATCCTTTTTATCTCTGATCCCCTGGGACCTCCTCCCCAGGACCTTGTTACTGAAGAACTACCTGCTGGTTCTTCATCCTTGAAGTCATTCTTTTCAGTAATGTTGACACAGATGTATAAAAACTAAATGGAGAGATAGTTGTTTGTTTATATATCTTCATAAAATACATCTCAATATCCCTTTTAATTAGGGTTCTATGGGTGTGATAAACACCTAACTTCTTATTCTGCCCTAGCCAGTCATACAGGCCAGGGTATAATTGTTGGCCAATAAAGCATAAGAAAGTTTTTCTGAAGAAGTACTTAGAAGGCCAACCTATTCAGAGAGATGCTGGGATTATGTATGCAAGATGCATGACTAAACCCTATTAAAAAACTATAATGCATCCAATAGTGTTGCCAATCCTTTCAGTAACTTTTCGTTTTTCATACCAAGAAAGAAGCAAAGATTGTATCTGATCATCAAAGGCCACACAGAAGTCACAGTTAAGGCAGATGACTCAGAGCATCATAGTTGTCTTAGGCATCCTGAGAGTAAACACCATAACCAAAATCCACTTGGAGAAGAAAGTATTTATTTGGCTTATGATTCCTTCTCACTGTTCATCCCTGAGGTAAGTTAGGACAGGAGCTGAGGCAGGGCAGAAACCTGAAGGTAAGAACTGTACAGAAGCAATGGAGGAGTACTGCCTATTGACTCGCTCTCCATGGTTTCCTGCTAGTGTGGACGCAAATTGTATATTAGCAGAAGAGACTACAGGACCTAGAACTGAAACCACACAGTCACAAACACAAATTCTTTTACAAAGGTACCAATAATATATTGTATAAGAGCAGCCTGGTGGTTCTGGCACACACCTTTAATCCTAGCGCTTGGGAGGCAGAGAAAGGTGGATCTCTGTGAGTTTGAGGCAAGCCTAATCTACTTAGTGAGTTCCAGGACAGTCAGGGCTACACAATGAAACACTATCTCATAAAAAACAAAACAAAACAAAAACAACAAACAAACAACACACACACACACACACACACAAAGAAAGAGATTCTTCAAAAATGCTGTTGCTGCAGCTGCTGGTGCTGAGAAAACTGGATAATAAAAATACCAGTACCAGATCAACTAGAACTTCTTGAGTTCTTAGTCTGTAGGTTTCCATAGATGCCCACATATCACCAGTGCTCTTGGTGATCCTCCAAAACTTGTTATTAAGACACTATTGATAAAAACACCACATACTTGAGTCACAGAACATGGAAAAATCAAGTTGATACTCATCCGTAAGATTCATCCCTACTTGCTAGTTTTCACAGTATTGGAAAGTGCTTTGCACACTGCAAGCAGTTAAACATATTCATTGATCTCACCCAGTTATGAAACCTGAAAGCTACAACAGTTGCCATGACAACATATGCACACTAGTGCAGCAGTAACTTAAATGCCATGAGAGCAACTGACTACTTTCTGGTTGGATCTAAGGCCTACTCAATGAGATTGAACCCATACCTGACATTGTCATGGCCAAGATGTGCTGTCTAATAGGTAACAGGCCCTAAGAGAGATCAAACTACTAATGTTCAGATAAATGGGCAAAATATTAAAATAACTTCCAATAACTTATCACTGCATTCATAAATCAGTACATTCTCCTCACCCTTATCAGAGAAGCTGAGATCCTCTATTGAACAACATGAAAAGGATAAGAGATGCCACTAAATGGGTTATAGATATCAAACACCTTTCCGCAAGAGTCAGGAATCTTTGAGGAGGGAGGAGCAAAGATTATCAGAGCCAGATGTGGTGAATGGCTCTATGAGAACAACATTGTCTGATCACAACAGGATAGCTGGGCATATGAACTCAAAGGGATTTTTGCAGCATGTACAAGGCCTGGGAAAGCTCATGTTAAACAGAATCCATCATAAAGAACAAGCAAACATGAAGAAGTTCCACACCTAGCTAAAGACCTGTTGGCATTTGGCAGCTGCTGAGGAAAGGAGGGTCATTTTTCTTTAATAATGTGACTTTGTTACCTGTCAATGAGACACTTTACTCTAGTGATGCTGCCTTGTAGGCCCCCAGTGTTTGAGGAGGCTCTTGGCCCTCATATGACTGCTGAACTGGGGCAGGGGACTGATATGTAGGGACACTCCACTCCAGAGGAGTGGGATGGAAGGGATAGGGAGTAGAGGGTGGGAGGGCAGTACTGGGAGGGGTGGAAAGAGGACACTGTGATGGAGAAGTAACCTGAAGTAATAAAAAAAAATAATGTGACTCCTGGAAAGCTGACCATAATCAAAGGCAGGCTTCACCAGCAAGAATATTTAGGCAAACACAATTGGTTTGAATGGATTAAAAAAAAAAATCAAGAGGAGGACTTGAAGTTGAGTGTGTAGGGAGGTACAAGTGGATCTGAGCAGAGTTGGAGGGTTGATGTGATCAGAATACATTGTATGAAACTGTCAGAAATTAATAAAATGTAATTAAAACCAGTAATAACAGTGACAAATCTGGAATGTCCAAATATCAAACAATAAAATTAGACATACTTCTTTCACTCTACAAAAAAAATAAATTCAAATTATATATATATAAACTAGAACAGGTGTAGGCAAGAATGTTCTGAAAAAGAACCACAGTCAACAAAAATAATCTTAAAGAATTGACAAGCAAGGGTTGTGGAGATAGTTCAGTGAGTAAGAGAGAATATTCTACTGGTAAAAAGACCTGAGCTTGAGTCTCAGTCACCTATGTATATGCTAGATGTGACTTCCAGTACTTCTAACTCCAATGTTGGGGAGATCGGCAGATGCCAAGATCTTTTTGACCAATCAGCCAAAATGATGAACTTTCAGTTCAGTAAGAGAATGTGTCTTAATACAAGAATATGGTAGGGACAGAGGAAAACATATGACATTCTGCTTTGCCATTACATGCACATGCATGGGCATGAAGAACCACACACTCGTGTTCATGCATCACACACTTAAATGGCATAGCACACACACCGAGAGAGAGAGAAGGAGAGAGAGAGAAAGAGAGAGAGAAAACTGACAAATAGAGTTATATTAAATAAAAAAGGTTTCTATGCAGCAAAGGAAACTACCAGCAGAATAAAGAGGTAAATCACAGAAAAGACAAACTATGTATCAGTTATACCATAGAAAAGAACTAAATATACAATACATAAAAATGATAAAAATTAAATAACAAAACCTTCGAATCTTTACAACCATCAATGGTCCAATAAATTGAATAAACAGCTCATAGAAGAATCACACACACACACACACACACACACACACACACACACACACACAAACAAACAATAAATGTGTGAAATGTTACTTCCCTTGCCACAAGGGAAGTAAAGATTAGAACTCTGATACTCTATATCATCTCATTCATAATGTCTATCATTCAAGATAACAACTAATAGCAAATGCAGGTAAGATTGTGAAGAAATTGTTGAATCAGACATAAAGTTTTTCAGTCACTTTGGAAATCATTATGGATCAAGGTTTCTCAATTACCATATGGCTTAGTCAGAATCATTCCCGGGTATATACCTAAAGGACTCTAAGTCAACCCAGAGAAACTTGAATACTCATGTTTACTGATATGCCAGTCATAATACTCAGGGTATGGAAGCAGCTATCCACCAACAGGTGAATATATAAGGAGAATGTGCATATACACAATAGAAATTTGCAATCATAAAAAATGAAATAATATTTACAGCAAAATAGTTGGAATTGGGAATTAGTTTCTTGAGGAAAATATCCCAAGTCCAGACAGACACATTATGTTATTTTTTTCTTGTATGCAGATAATCAATTTTAACATACATATGTGTGTGTATGAATGTGTGTATATATTAACCTAAACAATAGAAATAACAAAAAAGAATATATATAGCTACTTCCATCAGCATAAGTGTGTTTAAGATCACAATGTATGTTGGGCTGATGTGCAATTTGATGCACAAACACTCGGTGATTTAAAAGGAGCTATTTTCAAATGGATTTAAGACAGTAAGTTTTCACATTCTGCTCAGACTGTGAACTCCTGAAAGACAGAGCATGCTTTCTCTGGGTTTTGAAGAATCTGTCACTTTGAGTTTGAGCTTGATCCTTTCAGGAGTCCATGTTATCACTGCTCTGGATGATGACACATCTGGAAAGGAGGCCACTTGCACATCAGGACCACAGACAACCATGCTGTGTGACAACCCATGGTCCGTGAGGTTTGGCTTAACTGACAGTCTTGTCTTCTACAAATAATACAACATAGTAATTTTCCCAGCACCAAGATGGAGTCAATTAATGGGCTCCCAACCGAGAAGTCAAGCACTGGATGTATTTTCCCTCCAACAATGAGAGTGTTATTCCTCACCACGAGTACAGCAACTAGCACAGACAAAGAAATAATCAAAGACAAATTGATAGTCATTCATTTAATGGATCCACATTTAAGTTCAAAGTACTGGAGAGAAATGAGGTGGTCTAATCTTCCAAACTATCAGTCTTTGTTCAGAGATATATATTCAGACAGCTCCAAACAGAACTTATAAATAGCAGATACTGGTCTATTTGAAACCATTATTTATCAAATTCCACCCACAAGTCCATATCATTTCTTTCTAAATGACCAGTATATACCAGAAAGGTTTTAGTGAAAGATGGGGCCAGAGGCTCATGAACTCATCACACACACACACACACACACACACACACACACACACACACACACACTCACTCACACACACACACAAGGTGGGGGGATTGTGGCTTGAGAAGACAGTTGAGTCAGTAAATGGCTTGTCTGAAAACTCTGAGGACTTGAGTTTGATCCCCAGAATCCATGTTGGAATTGTTAGATGTATTAAACCATATCTGTAATCCCAATATGTAGAGTAAGTACAGGAGCACATCTGAGCTTGCTGACCAGAGGCCTAGCCTGCTTAGTAAGCTTTAAACAAGTTAGATAATGTCTCAACAAACAAAGTGGGTGTCATCCAAGAAAAGAAACACAAGCTTGGCATCTGGTGTCCATTCATGCAAAACAGATCCACAAATGTGCATTTGCACATGTGTGTGTGTTGTGTGTCACGCAGACACACACACATGCATAGGTGTGAAAGAGAGAGAGAGAGAGAGAGAGAGAGAAAGAGAGAGAAGACATGACATAAAAGAAAATCAAGACTCTTTTCTCACATTGTGTCCCTCCAAGTTCATTCTTATCCTGGTTGTTATTCTTTGCTAATGTTTCATTTGACCAAAGAAAGGCCAAGGAAGGACCTTATTTGGATTTCAGGAGACTCTTTGACATTGCTACGTGGTTTCTTTTCTATCTTTTTCTCACATTGACTCTGAAACTAGACAGCCTGGTACTGAATTCTTCTTCTGTCACATACATATCTTCAGTGTGTTTTGAGGTCTGTCTGCGGCCCCAAATAATATTTTATCAGCATACAATAGTTTATACCTAAAAAAATGCAGCCCTTATTGAAATCCCACCATTACTTCCAAAGAAGAAAACAAATTTCAACAAAAGAATTTAATTACGAGAACCCTTTTCAGTACCCATCCTTATCTAACAGTTAATTACATTCTACCCGTGTTGGCTTGTCAAAGTCAATCAAAGTCCCAGTGGGTACTGACTATATTCAAACCCAGGAGAGATGAGAAAAAAAGAAAAGGTACACAGGCTTTGATCTCTCACAGGACAGTGGGCCCAAGCCCTGTTCCCAAACCCACCCCCACCCTCGCCCCCACTCATGTATTAATACCCCTCTGAGAACTGGGTAAAGTCAAGGTCAAAAGGAAAGTCCTTACATTCTTAAATCCTCTGTAAAGAATCTGAAGCTCCTTCTTGGTGAATTTGCTCTGGGCTTCCAGCAGCTCCAGGGCTTCAGGCCGATGCCTGACCGTGGCCATCTCCAGTTCATCTTCCACGCTGTCTGCAGAGGAAAACCAGAGAGAGACTTAAGCATAATTGCTTCTCCCTGGGACTTGGAATGAGCAACACAGTAAAATGGGACAAAACACTTCTTAGATTTCAGGAACTTGTTCCTCCAGAAAGGATCGTTCCTCATACTGACAGTAGACGTCTCCATTCCTCAGATATCATCATATTCAACTAAGACATGTCTGCATGATTTTCCTTCAACATCCCATCAATCAATGTAATTCTTACAATGCTAGCATTTTTTGAAGAACATCTTAGATGGTATATAATTCAGCAACAATTGAACCTGGAAATTTGCGTTTGTATATTAAGCACTAATTTTAAATGTAGACTTGTATAAATATCTGCACTATTTTATATATCATGCATATGCCCTGTAGGACTCTACTATATTTTGTGAGGACTTTTTTCAAATGAGGTGTTTTTTTCCACCAGGCTCTACAAATGAAATGTTGCGACCAGGTGCTGATGAAGGAAAAACAATAGAAGTCAGCTGGACTGGCCAAACAGCAGCCTTCTGCAGCTTGCTGGAAGGACTGGGGCTTTGAGGTACTTGAAACTGGACAGTGTGCTGTGCAGTGAATGCAATAAGTTCAGATGAGTGCTATTATACTATTGTACCTTACCCTGTGACTATATATACACTGTAATTAATCAAACATGATTTGTGCAAAAATAATGTTTTGTGCCAATATTACTGGGAATTGATATAAACTTTAATGAAATTTTGGAATAAAATAATGTAATATATCTTCTTTTTTAATATATCAGTTTTCAGAACTTAAAAAAAAAAAACCAAACTAATCCTGTTTGGCTTTGTGTAATATAATTGAGCCTGAAGATTTGCCAAGAGGAAATGTTCTGCCCTCAAGCAACATCTAATGCTGTGTGTGCATTTAGCCTGTGTCCATATAAGCCAAGACTGAAGGAATCGGGGTACATGAGAATCTGGGTGTTTGTGTCTCCTTAGTTCAGTGTCTCTACAGCAGAATGTGAAGTAGTGCCATTAGTGAATATTCTGTACTAAAGCTCAGTTCACTTTTTACAAGAGTTCAGCAGGAAAGCCTATTTGTTGGCTACAGATTGCCAACATAAATGAGTAAGGCTAAAGAGAGCAGGGACTGCACAATTCCTCACACCACATGCCTGCAGCTCCTCCAGCTCCTGTCCCACAGGCCAGTTAAAAGTGTACAAACATGTAGTTATTGTTACAAAGACATACCATCCGTGACACTCTCGCCTCTAACTGTCTACTGAGGTCATTAGGGATAGGGCTCTCAACAGCTAGTAGAGGGTCAGGAGAATGGGCCTCAAGTCATCTCCTACCTCCTGCTCTCAAGTGTTCGCAGGAAACCAATAATGACAATGAAAAACAGTGTGCAATGGTTTTGCATCTCAAAAGTAGATGACATGAAATGCAAACAAACATTCATTATTCCCAGGTAATTTTCTTTTTTGTCGCTACTACAGGTGAGATTATTTCTCTGATTTATTTTTCTATTTGTCATTGGTTTATAGGAAGGTTGCTGGTTGTTGTGTGTTAATTTTATATTCTGCCACTTGTTGGAATTACTTCTCATCTCCAAAGGAGACTTTTTAATGATCTTTTATATTAAAAATAACATCATCTGCAAACAGAGATACTTTGATTTCTTCTCTTCTTATTTGTATTATATTTTATTTCCTTAATATTCTAGCATAAATTTTGAGCACTATGTTGAATATGAGAGGAGACGGTAGACACCTTTGTTCTTTGCTTTGTTTCAGATTTTTTAAAATTAATTTCCCAAATTTAAACTTGGTGGCATAGGTAAAGACTTTATAAATAAGTCTCTGGTAGCATAAAAATAATCCCACAAATCAAGTTGCAACTTGTGTAACTATAAAACTGTATGGCAAAAGAAGCTGAGGAGTGAATTCATAAAAAAGCCCACAGAATGTGAGACAAATTTAACCAGCTATTCTTCTGACAGGGGATAAGTGTCAAGAATTTACAAATTAAAAAAAAATCCACCTAATCATTAAGAACATAAAGAGCTCTAAAATACATGCGATGGAATAGAACAGAAAATTCTTAAAGGAAGAATTCAAATAGCTAGATAACAATTAAAATAATGCTCAGCATTCTTAGCCATCAGTGAAACAAAAAATAAAGCTACTTTAAGATTCTATTTCACCTTAAACTGAATTACCATCATCAGCAAATGACAAAAAATTCTGATATGGCTATAGCACAAAAGGAACTCTTTTCTTTTAATAATCTATTCATTGTATGCTACATCATGTGCATTTCTGGTGCCTGCATGCCTGCCACACATCCCATGGAACTCAAGTTAAGAAACACCATCTTGTTCTTGGGAATTAAAACTGGACCCTCCATATGAACAATAAATGTTCTTAATACATGGCTCGTCTTTCTAGGCCCAGGAAGGGCAAAACCTATATGCTGTTGGTGGGGGATGTGAACTAGTGCAAGCATTTTGGAAATTAGTCTGGATCTTTCTTAAAAACAAACAAACAAACAAAACTAGAAAAAAAGCTATCCTGTAAGGAGAGAGAGTGGTCGCCTCGAAACTAAAAAGTACTTGTTGCTATTGCAAAGAACCAAAGTTAAGTTCCCAGCACCCACTTGGAGGCTCATAACCATCTGTAACTCCAATTCCAAGAGATCAGATAACTTATTCTGACCCTTGTGGGTACAAGAAATACATTTGGTGCACATACATCTATGCAGACGTGACATTCAAGAACATATAATAAAATGAGCAACTCTACAAAATATTTAAAAATAATAAAAAAATGAACTAACCTATGAAGGCATATTACCCTTAGACATATACTCAATGGACTTTATATCCTACTACAAAGTCATTTGCATATCAATGTTCATTTAGGCTCTATTTACAATACATAAGAAATAGAATCAATCTAGATGCCCATCAACAGATGAATGGATATTAAAAATATGGCACATATGCACAATGGAATATTTCTCAGCTCTAATAAAAATGACAATTTGTAGATAAATGGAACTGGAAAAAAAAGAGATACTGTTAGGCAACTCGGAAAGAAAGACCAGTGTCCTGTATTCTCTCTAATATGTAGGTCCCAGCTTCAAATCTTTTCTTTTGTGTATTTTATTTTGATCACAAGTGGAAGCCAGGAAACTAGAAGCATGCTTTGGTGGGTTGTTGTTTTTTTTAGTTGAGAAAGAAAGTAGATTACAGATAAGACAAAAGTAGTTATGTGCAATAATGGAGGCAGAAAGGTTTAAGAGGAGAAGGGTGTAGGAATATAGGGTAAATGAGGGAATAAAAGGGAAGCTAGCCCAAAGGAAGCAGATATGCAAAGCCATATGGAAGCCCACTATCTCATAAACAGTGAAAAAAATTACTGGAGGAATAATAGAACCCATTTAACATGAAAGATGACAATGGAATACTGAGGGCTAAAGAGTTAAGAGGGGGTGGGGACAAAGAAATGGGGAAGAGGGGGGGGTAAGGGTGGGCTAAGCAATGCTAAGGGTCTTTGATAAAGGCTCATGAAAACCTTAGTAAGGTAATTTCAAACTGCAACTTAAATTTTTTTTTGAACAAAAGTATCTCATATGTGTGGACAATGTCCCTCCCAGAAGGCATGGGTTATTAAATGAAAACCACAATGCAAGGCATAGGGTGTTTCCATGTGAATCATTGAGTAGGGAAGCTTTAGGAGTCTTTAAAACAATACAGGCCAGTGCCACTGTCCTTTATTAGCCACTTTGATAAACATGGTAAGCTCCTATTGCTAAAGACTGTACACTAAAGGGCAGAGAAACCAATCTCGAACTGACCAAAAATGTCCTCCCTAATGATTACCTTTCACAGTACCATGTGGGTATCTTTAGGATGCTGAGGAAGAAGACACATCCATGATCTTACATAGCACTGGACCTTGCATGCTGCAATACTGACCTACCAGGCAAGACATCCACACTGGTACAATACTGGCATAACTTTTAAAGGGAAAGAACTTCCTCCTCTTCCTCCTCAGGGTAGAATTTCATGCCTAGTATTATAATCTTGGTCAAAATCCCAAATATTTGGAGACCTTTGGCTCTAGGGTAAAACCTGCTGCTGCTATTTCTATAAACTGCCTTGTTATCAAATTGCCTTCAGAACATTAATGCTTATCTCCATAGACTTGGGCTGCCATAACCTTGGCAAGAGAAGTTTCTTTTTGCAAAGGACAGCAGGCAATGGGGGGTGAATGACTGGCTAAAGTGTTGTGAATAAGAGGGTGAACACTCAGGCCTAAATGAAACATCTTTTTCACACTTATCCTGCTACCACCAAACTCAGAGAACCTTGCTGAAGAGGAGGAGAGAAAGATCATGAGAGCCAGAGAGGAGAGAAGTGCTATGAAACAGTCTTCTGGATAGTGCAGTCCTGATCTCACGGTAGCTGTTACCTTTACAAAACCAATACAGGAGAAAGCCAGGTGGAAATTCAGCACAGAAGAGGCAGATCATCTCCAGGTCCAGCCTCTTACCAAGGATTTGCTGGCATTGGATGGATGTTTGTAGAAGGGAGAATGATTACCTTTTGAGAATATGTGCACAGGTAGGTTTCCCTTGTTCCAGTATATAGAACCACATCTGTGAACATATGGGTAGCTATAGCTGGGGTTTGTACATCATAAAAGAAAAACAACATGAAGTTGGGAGGGACCATGTTAGTTCAGAGACTTGGGATGTTCAAGAGGAGAAATGAAGAGGGGTTACCATATTTCATCATATAAATGTATGAAATACTTAAAAGTAAAGAAAAGGATAAAACTCTTAAGAAAGTAATAACTAAAGTAAGAAAGTAGTATGTTAACATTACATAGTGGGAAAAACTAAAATTAGCCTAGAAAAGGATGCTAGGAATTTATTGACACACTGGCTGTCACCTGGGCTTTAGACAGAAAGTCGAATAGATGGATATAAAGTGGCTTCCCCATTCTTTGCACTCATTTGAGCCACTGGGTGTTTCTACACCATGAGCCCTGGCATAGAATAATGCAGGAAAAGTTGCTTCACAAGGTAGCTGCAGATCAGTGACCTGTTTTGTGCTGTGCTTTTAGGTACACCAATACAAATGAATGCTATACTTCAGACTTAACATAAGTGGATGATGTCAAGTAGAAATTCCAACTCTGTAAAGTCATGTGTATGTCTCATTTGCATCGTATAACTGAAATTTCTTCAACCTACAACCCTCTTCCTTTTATGCTTCTGCTAAAATGTATAGGTTTTTAAAGATTCAAGCATTCCTGACTCCTCTCTGATGCCTATCCAGACTGTCCTACATCAGGTCCTATCTAGCACGTATACTATATAGAAGTTCTCAACCTGTGGGCCATGGCCCTTTGGAGGTCACATATCAGATACCCTGCATATCAGATATTACACTGCAATTAATAACAAGAACAAAATTACAATCATAAAATGGAAACAAAATAATTTTATGATTAGGGGGTCTCCATAATGCGAAGAACTGTATTAAAAGGTCACAGTATTAGGAAAGGTGAGAACCCCTGAGCATGAGATAATAACTTGTTCAGGTTTGATGTCTCCCTTGTGGGCTCCTTAAAAACAAGACTAGCCTTACACATCTGAATATCCTTTGGGTCTAATAGCTACCCTGGAGTGACAATAATTTGGTGAATGAATAAATAATGAATGACCTGTTGCTGATGATGCTTTAGTTCCTATTGTTCTGTAGTTGTGTGAACTTAAGCTTTTCCCTAGAGAAGAACTTTCCAGACTGTGATGTGCAAGATGTCAGCTGACCTAATGTGCCTTCTTTAGAACCACTGGATTCTCTTTTCATTGTTCTGAGAAATACAGCATAAGCAAAAGTGGAGGAGAGTTTAATCTGATTTTCTGCGTATTCTTTTCAATCATAACCTGACCTTGAAGAGACCCAGTGGCCTTTTCAGTAGTGAGAAACAAAACAATGCATTAACCTCCCAACCTTTGTACCATGCAGCAAGTCTGACTGGACTACTCACAAGGGACAGTTTCTTTCTCCCACTGTCACAGACTTGCAGATGCAACAGCTGAGACAAGAGGCCTAAGGCTGGAGGGTCAGTCAGTGTAATTGAATTAAGTGGTATAACAGGGTGATCATCTCATGTGTTATTCAAAAGGAACCATACTTGGTATGCCTGCCTGTGGGCTCTCTTGTTGTCCCCCCCCCCAACTAGTGTTTCTTCAAGACATTGACTTGCCAAAGGGCTGTTTCGATTTCAAGGAGCCCTACAGGCTCCATAAAAGATCCTTAAAATCACCAGCAATTGCCACTGTTTGCTAGGTTTAAAAAGCATTACCACTGAATGATATCAATGACAATTCCTGGGTGAAAACTCTCTGAGGAGCATATCATGATCCTATAGGGTTATCTTTGTCTCAGATGCTTTCTGGGAACATGCATTCTGGGAGAGTCCAACACAGTACCTAAAACTGATTAAATTCCTTGTGTGCATCAGGAGATAGATGAAATCTCTTAACAACAATCCCCCAAATGAAGTATCACCCACCATCTGTCACTTGTGTGGAGACTGAGTCTCACAAAATTTAGACAATACACGGTCAGACTTCACATTGAAGAAACAACCCAATTTTTATCCCTGAACTTTGATGTCTCAAGGTGGCTCTTTCCTCTTCCACACTCTTGATTCTGAGAGAAATAACAGTGATAAAAATTGTGACAGCTTGTCATCTGTGTGCCTCCATTGTCTAAGAACTTAATGATACTCCTTTCCTGGATCCAGCTCTCCCCTCCATCTACCACTGTCTAACTCTGATCCTCATTTGTATAGAGTGAGCCGTGTCACCCAGATTCACATGCCGAACGCCCACTATTTACTGTGGCTTAGATGAGGCTACCTTCAGAGTCTTCATATACTGAAAAAAATGTTCTTCATGGTGCTGCTGCGAAAAGATGGTGGGATTTTTAAAAGACGGGGCTTATGGAATGTTTCCTGGCCCCTTCTTGCTCTGGTTTTTTGCTCAGCACATGCCCTGCTCCTTTGATGGGTTCTCACCATGATGTAAAGATACCTACATCAGAGCTGGTATCCTGCTATTTAAAATCAGACTGAAAAAAAAATATGATTTCATCATAAACTACCCAGCTCAAGTGAGTAAAGGAAAATTGACTGATACACCCTCTGCATAACTGCATTTGGAGACAGGACTTTAATACGATAATAAAAATTATAAAATGTCAGCCGGGCGGTGGTGGCGCACGCCTTTAATCCCAGCACTTGGGAGGCAGAGGTAGGCGGATCTTTGTGAGTTCGAGGCCAGCCTGGTCTACAAAGCGAGTCCAGGACAGCCAGAGCTGTTAAACAGAGAAACCCTGTCTCGAAAAACCAAAAAAAAAAAAAAAAATTATAAAATGTCATAATAGTGGGGCCTTATTGCAATATCCAACAGGCCTGGTATGTTTATGAGAAAAGACAACTAAATCTGGCTCACAAAGGAAAATTCTCATGTAGACACAGCAAAAGGATCATAATGCATTGCTTCTCTGACTTTAGACTTGCAGCCTTCAGACTTGTGAGAATGTAAAATTCTGTTGTCTGCTGTATTCTCTCATCCAACTAAATTCAGGAGAGACACAAAACTAATCAAAGTATGTCTTATTACCTAGGTTTCCCAATGGGCCCTAGGAAGTTTACTAGCCCATTTCATCATTTAATTTTTACAATCTTCCTCAACAGTAGAATTATCAACTTCAATTTTCAGATAAGAAAAATGAATGATAAAGTTATGATGCTGGGCCAAGCCTAAGTAGCTCAAAGTCAAGCTGCTACTTAGATATAAAACAGATAGTTTTCTCATCTGTCTGGTACCTGACTATCCAAGTATTTTATTTTAAATAATAGTAAAGCCATCACTGTTTACTTAACTGCCACTTAAGTCTAGCAGTAAGTCATCTCACTTCAATACTGACATAAATTCATCAAGAAATTCACTATGGCCTTTATTTAAAAGGAACAAAGTGGGACCTACAAAGTTTAAATAACTTTTTTCAAGGCCACATGACACCTGGGAATCACTCCTTGCCTTTTTGTCACAAATGATTATGAGTTTAGTCAATTTGAAGTCAGCAGCTGTTTTGAGAGATAGTAACAATGAACTCCAAAAACTTAGGAGACAAGAAGTGCCTCATTCATTCACCAGGGAAAATGTGCCAAAGTGCAGTGTGGAAGTCTCTAGCTAGCAAAGGATGTACTGCCAATGAAAAACACGAGGGAGACAGAAGCAGAGAGGATAGATTCTTGGGCTAGGAAAGATTCAGGTGACTGTGTGTGGAGGATGCTTTGGTTTGTTTGGCACAAAAACAGTGGACCCAGGTGGGGTTCTGAGCTCTTGTATGTCCTCAGGCCCTTGAAAACTAGAAAAAACTCAGGTAACTTGCTAAGGAACTGACCCTGGTGCTGCATTTTTATCTGAGACACTGTGAATGCAAATAATGTTTTAATTCACACCTTTTCTAACAGATTTAATTGTGATCAGACATCTGACTCCCAAACCCAGACACCCTTGAGCTCTCTGGTTGTCCCTTTTTATTCTTTGCTCCTTAGCTTTAAGTCTCCAAGGGCCAAAGCTGTCCTGCATTTGAATCAACAGAACCTGCAGGCCTTGCCAAATTTGGGCTAGACACTGGAATTTAAGTCACTGGGGAATAACAAGATGAGTTTTCCAATAGGTGTCTTTCTAACAAAATTTCTTAAAACACTGTAGAAGCCCATTATAGTCAGTAATAATTATGCAAACTTGTCCCTACCTGAAGTCCCCATTCTCCTGGATATTACTCCAAGGAATGTGCTTTACTAAGAAATATGTGTGTGTCTTGCCCTTTTAAAAATAATCTATTTGTTCAAACAAATAATGTTATGTGCATTTTGTGTTTGACCTACATATATATCTGTGTAAGGGAGTTGAATTCACTGGAACTGGAGTTACAGACAGTTGTGAGCTGCCATGTGGGTGCTGGAAATTGAACCCAGGTCCTCTAAAAAAATAGCCAGTGCTCTTAACCTCTGAGTCATCTCTTCAGCCCCAATGTCTGGACTTTTAAAGACACGAGAATGTGCAAAATGATTGTAATGCAGCAATTAAATCATCCTTTCAAGAATGGTGCTGCATGTTGCTGAAGTGGTTTCTGGACTCTGGCCACACTCATATGCAAAAGAGTTCTTCTTTAGGATGTCATGACCTCCTTTTTAATACTTGTATTTTAAATTTATTTATTGTATGAGTATATGTGGTGGTGGCAGTGAAATGCACATGTATCACAGTGCATGTAGAGGCCAGGTGACAGTTTGTGGGAGTCAATTTTCCCATTCCAATATGTGAGTTTTGGGAATTGCATTCAGGTCAGCACATTTAAAGGCAAACTCCCTTACTAGTATATCAGTCTTGCTGGGTTCTATTCTTCTTTACTTAGATCTTACTGGATCACTGGCCTGCCACTCCTACAGCACAACTTTGGTATTTGAGAGTGATCAATCAGAGAGAGACACAGGGTGACCAATGACCTATGTGGAAGGTTCTTCATCATTACATTGGAAACAAAACTATCCCAGAACCTCTAGGATGAGGGTGGAACTAATGCTCTTTTTGAAATTGTGTCCAAGTCTGACACATTGGCCTGAGGAAAAGATGCATGGAGAATAATACACAAAGCTATTGTTTTATTTTTCCCTGCAAACAAGGTAACTCCTTTCCTCCTTTTACTTTTACTTCAAAGCCTTGCTCAGACTTAGGGTACACACCCATATATCTGGTTTTCTTTGCCTTAGTTCTCATCTTGCTCACAAATGTTAACCTGAAAATCAGTTAGTAAATAGTACCAGAGATTCTGGAATCAGCTTAAGTCTGCACACTGCACAGCTGATGAGGGATGGAAAAGTACCTGTCATAAGTTACTTTTTTCTTCTTCCTGTTTTAACATGTGACATCCATGGGCAGAGTTCAATCCTGGGCCAGATGTTGTTCATTTTAAAGCATCTCTTTAAAGTGTTTAACAATGCTATTATTTTTTTCTTATGTCAAGAAGGTGATGATCCAGGAACTCTTGACTTTTCCTGTCTTTAGAACCCTTTATCCATCTACCCACCACAGAATATTTTGAAGTGCACATGAAGAGTATGTGAGTAATTAATTCTAAGATGACTATGTATATATACTCCTTGAAGCAAACACTATCAAACCATCAGAAAAGCTGAGGGATCCCAACACCTACACACACCACCCTCAGCATCAGAAGCCCTGATGTTTCTTAGCCTGAAATTTTTCTTTACACCTGGCATTGAGTGTATTTTAAGATTGAATTTTTAAAAGTGCTTTAATTAGTTTGCTGTCCTACTTTATGTTCATATATTACATGAAAAATGAGCAGTACATTGAAAATGGCCAATTGTTTTGAGCATCTTCTGTTAGAGGTATTTGCTGGCAATGACATAGCAACTTCCATTTTAGGAGGACTTGAAGTGTTTTGCAATTTCATGATTGAATCCAGTCACTACGAACTATAACAACCAAGAGGTGAGCTGCCAGAGTGATTCCTTACAGCATGTATGAATGGTTTGTCTCTGTCTTCTTTGTAAACGTAAATAATTTTCAAACAAGATAAGACTTTTTCTTAAAGCTACCGCATTGGATGGCTCTGTATGAGCATTAAGCATGTCATTGCCATAGTAGATCAGAATGTCTAATATGACAGCAGTTATTGTTTCTTTGATGATCTAGTCACTTTTTGTAGCAACATTTTCTAGATGAAGGAAATAAAAAAGAATATTGCCAGATATTACATATATAGACATAATCTATGTTACAGCTGATAAGAGGGAGAAAGGTGGAAACAGAGAGTACGATTGAATTTACCTATAAAAACAGATCAGAAAAAAATTGACATTCTAATCAGGAAAAAAATTCTGAGAGTGATTATACTCAATAACAAGTTTTTCAAAAGCAATAAAACACAGAAAGGTGAAGAAACACGGCCTAGACTACTTCACTCAGTTGAAGATGTCATAACACAAGCTATGGCATCCTCAGCTCTAAGTGGGATGGACAGGTGTATTACAGCTGCTTTTTCAGGAGTCACCACAGAAGAGGGGGCAGAGTGATTCTTAAGAGCTAGGAGGAGCTGATGTCTTCAGAGAAACAGTATTCAGTACTCATGATGATACTGTTGCACATATGAATTCTGAACAGTTGTGCCTGCGTACACAAGACATGCAGAAGACAAAGCCACACAAATTCCAAGCATAGATGGGGGAGGGACTCAAAAAGTCCCACTCCTATGTAAGGACCTACTGATGACTGACAGCTGCTAGGGTAGGGAATGCCAGAATTTTTTAAAGGGATGTAGGCTCTTGGAGGCTGCTCATGACCTCTCAGATGGTCCCATACCCATGTAGATGATGGAAGCACTAAGTGGATTCAGTGGGTATTGAGAGAAATGCGATGAGGAAGAGGGAAAAAGAGAGAGATAGAACATGAAGTCAGGTGGACAAGTGATAGGGAGGAATGGGGAAGAATTTTGTAGGGGAGAGAATGGGAGGTAAGCTTTATCTAAATACATTGTATGAGTGTATGAAATATTCAAAGAGTAAAAACTGCTTTGAGAGAGAATTTTCTCTTGAATTGCTATAGGCTTTCTACTAGTTGTTCTAAATGCCCAAACCACATTTACATAATTTGCTGTGTCTAAGCAGTTTACTATGAGAAATTTATAAACCTCTAATACTATTCTATTCATGCTGCATTCCATACTTAGGGATGAAGAGACTGACACAGAGAAAGAAACTAAGTCATTTCATAATAGTCAAGGTTCTGGGGTTCATAAAATTAATTATTCTGCTATTCTTTGCTCCAGAGAGGGAGGGTGACACCACATTTATGTAGAAATATATATCCTAGTAAGAATCACAAAATTAGTAACAATGGTCTCCATGCAGAAAATAGAATTATCCTGGGAGTGACAGTGGTCTGGAATCAAGCCTTACACTGTGATTTCATATGAAAACACAGAGCTTTACCTTCAAGTATTGTACATTGAAAGCTAGCCGTGACAGAACTAGGCTTAAAAATTCATTTACTAGAATCTTAGTGTAGTTCTTCACCAAGTGGCAATCACAATATCTATTAGCAATAAGAATGTCCTTAACCTACATCAGTGGTTTTCAATAATCTCCTATTTTCATATAGCTTCTTGTAAAAGGGAAGGTGACACAGGTTAGAAACCCTCAATATGGCTTTTTACAGTAAATGAAATTATTTAATTTTTATTGTTGCATTTCAGCATTGTAATTATTATAAATATGATTGCATTGCTTGTTTACATGAAAATAATCAATTTAGGAAGGAATGACCTAATTTGTGAATGAGATAGAAATGGAAAAATATAAAGTTAAGACATAAGTCTTTAAATTATGACTGTGAAGACTAGACCTGACATCAAATTGTCTGGAAATCAAGAGAATACAATGTTGAGGAAGGGCAAATGTGTATTATAGGAAATAACAAAAAAATGGCCCTTAATCTCTTGGAAAAGTCTTTCTACTACTCATTTCATCCAAAAAGCTAATAGGAAGAATTTGATTTTTTAGAGTATCAATTTAAAATACACACATAAAAGACTTATAAGGGAGAAACTTATAATTTCTTTTTTTAAAATGTAGTGGCTGGTTAAGTAGATTTTGTTGAGTTGAAGGTAGACAGAAACCAATGAAATCTATAACCTAGAAACATAAGACAATTATCCAGGAATTTGTTCCTAGGAAGGCTGGCTGAGGTTGGTAGGGATAATGTCTTTGTGTTGTAGTAGGTGATACTTTGGAGTTGGCACACACACAGCATTGACATTGTAATGTCATTCTTATCCATCATAGCTATGTTTAGAACAAAATATTAAATAACTTGAGAATCAATCTGACTTTTTATTGTATTCCTTCTACGTTTGAGCTAGTTACCTGCTTCAGAAAATATAAGATTGCTCAGTCCAAACTGAAACTAGAAATTCATGAAGTGATCAGGATAAAACTTTACAGAACTCCATGTGGCTTTGCTTCCTCGTGTGTTTAATGACATAAGATTGACATAAAATAATCCTTAAAATCAGAGGATTGTGTACATGAACACACTAAATAGAGTGGAATATTGTATGTGCATTTGGCATGTAATAAATATGTGACTGATAATGGTGTAGTAATTTTACTCTGTTTTCATCATTGAAGTCCAGTGCCTTCCTAAACACAATGACAAGAACCATGTCCACACTACTGCTAGGAAATTATGCAGTTACTACAAAATTCTATTTTTTTCCTGGGTCTATTTCTTAATTCTGTCACCAAAGAAAGTATTTAATCTTTCCAAGCTGCACCTTTAAAAATTATATTTGTGTTAACTTCACAAAGTTGTTTTGAAAGAATATTTGAATTACTTATTGACAGGTCTTAAATAATCGATAAATGGCACCAGTCATGATAGTTCTTGCATGCTTACTAAGTGAAGCAATTTTCTAGACCCTCCATGAGTGAAGGCTGTGGACCAGATGATTTCTGACTCTTCTTATCCGTGTGCACTTAGGCAGAGTGATAGTCTCTAATGGACTCATTTGGACATTGTTGGCAGGAGGTTGAAATGAAATGATGTTTTCAATCACTTTAAACTATGCATTTATAAGGACACTATGAGGAGCAAATCATTGTCCCTGACCTCTATTAGACACTTGATCATGACTTGGCTGGATTCAGGACTGGTTCACTTGTGGATGTATCCTTTGCACATAGGAAAATATCTGCCACATGACAGATTTTGATAAAGATTTTGTCAAATTATCAAATAACCTGGGCTGGAGATCTGTCATTGGTACTACATAGTGCTTATATAATTTAGGGAAATTTCCTTAGATTTCAAATATTGAGCCTCTCATCCATATAATGGTGATGATAACAATTGAATAGTAACTGCAATTAAGTAGATTTAAGGATTAAAAGATTTTTCACAGCACATGCTGCATCTTAGCTATCTAAACATGCTTTCTGCTAGTATAATATGATTTTGTCAGTGAAACTCCTAACATATACTCACATGAAACATTAATTATTTTAAGATGTAATTGAGTCAAACCAAGTATGCTTTTATTACATTCAGAATATCCAGTAGATATATGTTTACTTCAAAGCGGACTCAGGAAACTATATCTCTAATATAATATATATTTTTTTCCAGGCAAGGTTTTGGATGGAAATGTTTATGCTGGAAGGTGAATAAGGCTTTTCCTGACAGTTCATCTTCATAATTTGTCTTATCTTCTTTCTTTATAATGAAACTTTTCAGGAAAAGTTAAGCCAATGCCTCTGCAAAGGAAGGCTGTGCATCAACCCTGCTACTCCAAATCCCTTGGCAAGAAGGCAATTTGAAAGTAAACAGCTAATCTTTAACCCTGCAATCGAAGCAGATAATCTAACAATAGTCTGTATTTTATACACCTGGTGGAGTGGAAAATTGAGTCTGTTTGAAATATTTGGTTCCCATTTCAGTGTCTAAAGGAAGCCAGCAGAAACCAGCATTAGTGACTGGATTCTTATTAAGCTTGAATATTACTTCTTAGGTCAATGCAAATGGAAAATAGGTGTATAAGGACTCTTGTTAGCTACACAGGTAGACCTCATCACAGTATTAATAAAATAGCAATTGTGGAGAACTAGACTCAATGTTTTCATTGTATTTCTATATATGTTATTAGGCTAACAAATTTGACTCAAATTAACTGCCACAGAATGTAGGAAACCAAAAGTTTCATCAAATAAGCAACCCTCTCCCGCCAAAACAAAAAAGAAATAAAAAAAACTGTTACATTAATTAATAATAAAGCAATAAAGCATGTCTTGGACTTGTTTACTTTTTTAAGGATTAATTATTTTCTTCAGACATCTTAAAGCAAACATGTCTGATGTAATGCTACATCTTTCTTGAACTCATTTCATGTCCTTCCTTCTGTGTTTCTTTTCTTGGTTAATTCCACCATGGTGCTTTGGTGAATTTTCTATTATTCACTCATCAACCCCAATTGTCTCCCTGTATTTTGGATTAACACTTTCACAGGTCACTTGAAGCTTACCTTCATCGTTCCACCACTGTTATCTGTTCATTAGACCTTTGCCATTACTTGCAAGCAGTCCACTCAGGGTGTACTTCCTGAACTATATTATAGTGTTACACTTCTTTGACATGGAATAATTATGTGATTGCTAGTTTATAATTAAATTTCTATATCCATTTTAGTTTTCTCTTTTAAGTAGGATGTAACTGTGCCTGTCTCAGAGTCTTGAAGTTAATAACTACTATTGCTATTTCATGCTATAATGCTACACCCAATAAAGGGTGGCTACTGAGATTATCTCTTGCATAGACTTTTAGGGCAGATTCCTGGCTTTGTTTTCTGCTCAATTTTCTTTCCTCTCCCTCACTTCTTGTCCCCCATCCCCAGACTATTTTAAATTTCAGATCTTCAGCACCTGTGTTAGATCCTCTAAAGAAGTGATGATTTGTCACCAAAGGGCTCTGCAAACACAGTAACTTATACTCAGTACACGCAAGCTTCCTTAGTCAGTCTTATCTAAGTGGCTATAGTGGTTGTGATCATTGTGGTGGTAGAAGAAAAACAGCGTGAGTGTCCTCTAACATAAAAGTCATAAAACCTTCACATACATTGTTATCCATCTGAACACGCACAAAGAAAAAAAAATATATATATTTGATGTTTATTTATTACTTCAAGTTACATCTCCATCACAGGGCCCTCTTTCTATCCATCCTGGTCCCACTCTCCCACCTTCTCCCACCTCTCCCTCCTATCCTACTCCTATGGAGTGGGGTGTCCCTACATATTAGCCCCCCCCCCCAGATCAGCAGTTATATGAGGGCTAAGAGCTTCCTTATGCACTGGGGGCATATATGGCAGCACCACTAGGGCAAAGTGTCCCACTAACAGGTAACAAAGTCAGTGTTCCTGTTCCTTTTGGTGTGTTGGTTGTAGGATAGATATCCTGTACTATATGGCTAAAACCCAATTATAAGTAAATAGATGCCATGTGCATCTTTCTGAGTCTGGGTTAGCTCACTCAGAATGAGCTTTTCTAGTTCCACCCATTTGGCTGCAAATTGCATGATTTCCTTGTTTCTGATAGCTGAGTAGTATTCCATTATGTAGATGTACCACAGTTTTTTAATCCATTCTTCGGTTGAGGGATATCTGGGTTGTTTCCAGTTTCTAGCTATTACAAATAAGGCTGCTGTGAACATAGATGAGGAAACTTCCTTCTGATTTGGTGAGGAGTCTTTTGGATGTATACCCAGAAGTCGTATGGCTGGGTCCCGAGGCAGAGCTATTCCAAGTTTTCTAAGATATCGCCAGACTGATTTCCATAGTGGTTGCAGAAGCCTGCACTCCCACCAGCAATGGAGGAGGGTTCCTCTTTCTCCACAACCTCACCAGCATGTGCTGTCGTTTGAGTTTTTGATCTTAATCATTCTGACAGATGTGAGATGGAATCATCAAATTAAATGGAGAGAAACTTAAAGCATTTCCTATAAAATCAGGCACAAGGCAAGGATGCCCACTCTCCCCATATCTCTTCAACATAGTACTTGAAGTTTTAACTAGAGCATTAAGACAACAAAAGGAGATCAAAGCAATACAAGTTGGAAAGGAAGAAGTCAAACTACCCCTATTTGCAGACAATTTGATAGTACACATAAGTGACCCCAAAAATTCCACCAGAGAACTAATATAACTGATAAACACCTTCAGAAAGATGGCTGGATACAAAATTAACTAAAAAATATCAGAAGCCCTTCTTTATACAAAAGATAAATGGGCTGAGAAAGAAATTAGGGAAACAACACCATTCACAATAGCCACACATAATATAAAATACCTGGGGGTAACTCTAATGAATCAAGTGAAAAACCTGTATGACAAGAACTTCAAGTCCTTGAAGAAAGAAATTGAAGAGGACATCAGGAGATGGAAAGATCTCCCATGCTCATGGATAGGTAGGATCAACATAATAAAAATGGCTATCTTACCAAAAGCAATATACATATTCTATTCAATTCCCATCAAAAAGCAACACAATTCTTTATAAACCTGGAAAAAAACTCTTAAATTCATATGGAATAACAAAAAAACCCAGAATAGCTAAATAAATCCTGTACAATAAAGAAATCTGGAGGTATCGCCATCCCAGATTTCAAGCTGTACTACAGAGCAATAGTAATAAAAACAGCATGATACTGGTATAGAAACAGACCAGTAGATCAATGGAATTGAATTGAAGACCCAGAAATGAACCTACACATCTATGTTCACTTAATTTTTGACAAAGAAGCCAAAAACCGTACAATGGAAAAAGGACAACATCTTCAACAAATGGAGCTTGTCTAACTGGATGTCCACATGTAAAAATGTAAATAGATCCATACATATCATTTTGCACAAAACTTAAATCCAAGTGGATCAAAGACCTTACCACAAAGCCCAACACATTAAATCTAATAGAAGAGAAAGTGGGGAAAAGCCTCTAACTCATCAGCACAGGTGACAACTTCCTGAACAGAACATCAACAGCTCAGGCTCTATGACCAACAATCAATAAATGGGACCTCATGAAACTGAGAAGTTTCTGTAAGGCAAAGGACACTGTCATTCCAACTAAACGGCAGCCTACAGATTGGGAAAAGATCTTTACCAACCCCACATCTGACAGAAGGCTAATATCCATAGTTTACAAAGTAGTCAAGAAAATTAAATGCCAAGAAAGAATAAAACATATATATAACATATATAAAACATATATCAACATAGCCACAAACAATATAAAATACCTGGAGGTAACTCATATATATATATATATATAAACATATATAAAACACATTATAATTTTCATGTTGTATATAAGGAAATTAATACAAGAATAAAACATCATAAATTTTCAGCAGCTCATCAGTCATAAATCTATGTTTGAACCAAATAAGCTAATACACATTATGACATTCCTCGGGGCTATTTCTTTTTAGTAGTGTCTCTTGCATGATTTTATTTATAATTACTGTACCTGACTGATCTTGACAAATGCTTTTACTTCAATGTAATGCAAGCCTTCAGATGGAGTGTTCTGTAACTTCCGTTTTGTTTTGTACTATTACCTTTGATATAGTCTCAGTAACTCGGACAACATGAAATTAAATAAACTAAACCTTCCCACAGGGAAAGCTGTTCTGTTACTTGCCTCTGACTGGCTTATATCATGATGTAATGAAGATTCTTTGCAGATATACAATGGACCAGGACAAATGATGTTCTATATTTTCCCATTGGACTAGTAAACACGTATGTATGCCTATGTGATTTAGGGTAAGCCTGCTAAACATAATCTGTTTCTCTCTGTCTCTGTCTCTCTGTCTCTCTGTCTTTCTTTCTCTCTGTCTCTCTCCCCTCTCTTCTTCTCCCTTTATCATTTTAGAAAAAAAGAGACAACAATCCTTGGCATTTGCTTTTTACAAGAATTTAATGAAGATTAAATAAGGCATTAAGAAAAAAGGTAAGCCTGTATGTAAAAAGCCACAACAAAGGCAGAGGACAAATATATCTAACAACACATATCACTGGTAAGTAAATAATAGTTCCAAGAGGTTTTACATACGAGTTAAAGAAACTTCTGCTGTTTCCTGTATGGCATCTCATGGGTGCTCACATATCAAGGAAAAAATATAAATCCACATAGCTCTAAAACCTCTATGATCAGCTGCCTTAATTAGAAATAAAAAATGTTATCTCAGTGACTCCTGTGATCCTAAATTGAAGAATACTTGATAACATTTCCATTTTTAAAACATATTATTTCATAAAGAGGAAACATTCATTCAAAGAGATATCACAATATCTCAAAATAAATTGGCCCCATGAGCTTGTTTCAAGAAAGTAAGTGGAGAAAAGGATCTTGTTTTCCTAAAATTGACATTGCATATATTTATCAAAATATTAAACACAACTAGATAATTGATAAAGTGTGCAGACTGTTGAGCACCACTGCAGACTTCAGACACTCCCTGTCTCTTCCTCAAGGTGTTATCTAGCAAGGTAATTTATCTGCGATGCCTCAGTTTCCTATTCTGCAGAATAGTGCCCATCTTGCAAGATTATGTATATTTTAGTAAATTGATAATTTGAGCTGTGTACAACTTAGTACAGTGTTGGATGCTGGATATTCCAAAGTAGGTTTAATATCTGGGAATTTAATCATGATAATTCTATGACACATGAATGCAATGACTCCCTTACTTCCCCAAAATGCTACAAATAAAGTTTACAAAATGTTCTGGCTCATTCCTCAGATTCTTCCTCAGCTTTCCCTAATATTTGCCTATGTTGGAAAGTGCCTAGGGTTGGTGAGGTGGTAGGTTTAATTATTATTAATATATATATAATTTATAATCTATGTCTACAGAAGATGCATCATGAGATTAGTTATGTGTGAGAAGCCAAACCTGGCTAAAAGTTTCCTGGGGGTTGCAGTTGTGTTTGTAATTGCTATCATGTTGGCAGTTAAATCTTCTCTTTGAAAACAAATCCACCAACAGTGAAATTCTGGTGAGTTCTTTGCCAACGCAGCTATGTGAAATTTCCCATGTTCAATATGTCACCAGGGAAAATAAGATCTACTGAAACCTTAAGCTATGTTTGACACCAAAAATCTTAATACAGTTAGGAAATCATGCCTTGTAATCATTCATGCCAATGTACTCATGATGGATTATCAGATATGTGTAGTCTAGTTTAATGATGACCTCGTCTCATCCACTCTGTCTTCTCAAGTCAGTACAAATTATGGACCAAAAGATTAATTTAGTAAATAAACTAGTTATATTGAATGAGAACACTGAGACATTACTAAATGGATACTATTTTGATCCCAAATTAAATTAAAATGTGCATAAATATAAACACACATATAATCAAGTGATTAATGTTTTCTTTTTTGTATGAGTTCCTGGCTCTTATCAGTAAGTACTCTTTTAGTCACTATGACATCACTTGAATAAACAGGAAAAAGATTGCTAGTTTTTAGAGATAAAACAAATGACTCAAGCATTCATTGAAGAGACAAAGCCACAGGCTTTGACAGTATTTTGTTGGAGAAAAAGCAATTTGAATTCATATTTGTGCTGCTGATAGGAATACCTTGATACAAAGCCATGTGTGTTGTGTATTGTCATATTTCTTAATTGTGTAAACATGCATTTAGCAAAATTCATATTTTTATGTTTTGGGATTAAGGATAAATACTATGAAAATCATGTGACTGATTTTGAGATTGTACTGGCTCTGAAGATAATGATTTCTGGCCCTCCAAATGAGCACAATTTAGGTAGTAACAACTTTTTATGTTCCCCTGACTTTGTCCTCTACCTAGTGTTGGTGCTCTGAGTGAAGAAGCAGGATTTTATCAGCAATGTTATCACAGACATTTGACGTTCTGGTTTCTCATTGCATATTGCCATTAGGAAGGACTAAAATTCAATCAAAGAGGAGAAGAGAACAGAGGTGAAGATGTACAATCTACATTCTTGGAAGGGAAAGTTCAGATTCAGTGCTTTCCCAGATTTCTTTTTAATTTAAAGGCCTATGAATAAAGCAACTGTGGTGAAATTACAAATCCTCAATAGATTCCAGGAGCAATGAATACAGCTCTGCCTGAAAATTGATGAAAACACAGGCTTTGGGTCTGGAAACCCAGCTCTATTGTTTGAGAAAGCTTCATCTTTTCTGTGTCTAGAAATTTTAGACATTGCATGTGAAAAACAATTACATTTTTCAGGTCATATTAGCTGAGATACAACTTGTCATTTGTTTATCCTAATGTTGCTTAATGCACAAAGTCATAAAGTGCTTTGTGTTAACTACTTTAATACTGTAATAATAATAATAATAGTAAATTTCAAATGTTAACAGAAAGCTTTCTATATCTCCAGTATGCCTTGCTCCTTTCCTCCATTCACTCTAAGCCAGTGTCTTCTTTTGGGCTCTCACATCTTACTTGACTAGTGAGATTTGCCCTGACCCAGCCCATATATATCTCCCAAGCTCACATCCAGTTGTAAATATATTAGCACACATTTTCTTTATTCATAAGATTCATCCAATCGGGAGGGGATTTTCTCAGTTTTCATGTAATTTCTACTCTTCCAAATAAGTCCTGTGAGACATGTAACTTGAAAAATGTCCCTCTATTAGAGTATTTTGCATGTTTCATAGAATCTCTCTAAATAAAACACAGATAGTATTGTGGAATAAAGACTAAATCAAGAAACCATGGGTCAGAATATCCCAGGAATTTGTTTGGTGACAGGCACAAGAGCAAAACAATATGTGTCAAGATGATGCCTTCCTTCTACCACTTTCAGTAATTCTTAGAAGAATGGGGTGGACCCAAACTGTGCCATAATACAAGATTCAAAGGAGTTTGTTTACGTCTCGGAGAGAAAGTTGGCACTAGTATAGTGACCAGAAGGTTGGTGGATGGGGAAACAAATAGGGGAAGAGAGAACTATTTCAGAAAGTAGGCAGCTGGTGATGACAGACAAGTGACAGGGGAACTCCTGGGTCTACTGCTCAGTGAGGAAATTAGACTGCCACATTTGACTGTGTTTCATCAATAGCCTGGGATGGACACTCAAAGATTAGTGGAAATTGAGTGGTCAGAGGACAGTGGGGTGGGTTCTAAACTTGAAAAAGGCAATCCTTAATTTGGTAGACAGCTGTTGCTATCTTCTATCCTTATCTCCTATCTCACTCTTGTTAAAGAGTTCACACCATGTGGAACTCCACATCCTAAATTAATACTCACAAGATTATACCAATTTCTAATTTTCAACTACCATCAGGTGGCCACAGATCAATGCCTGAATTGATTACTCCTTTCTCTTCCAAGTCCTGCACTGCTCTCTGAAACCTTTCTATGGTAGTTGGAAGTTTGGATGTTTGTTTGGCAGTTTTCCCAACCATTGAAGTCAAGATATGTGCTTAAAAACATTAATTTTTGGAATTGTAATTTTTGTCTTTTATTAAATGTTTTATCTCCAAACACCTGAAATTATATGGTCTTTCATAAACTCTTTGACATGTGCTACTTTAAAAAAAACTTTAATATAATGCATGTTTGTCAGAAATAATATTTCAAGTCTACATTGAATAAGTGAGTCTAAAGTGAAGAAGGAGGGACAAAGAGGGCGGTGTTGAAGAGCAGGTGGTGACAGAGGAGAAGAAACAGGCTCATCATGTCCTGCTCTCAGGGTGGAACTGTCACATGACATCATAGACAGACTTTTTCAGTCTCATGGCAAAAAGGCTCCCTAAAGAGGCTAACAGCTTCATAGTTGGTTTTTAGAGAGCAACACTGCCCTCTGTTGAAGACCTGTGATTCTTGTTTTGTAATAAATGGGGAGATCGGATATGTGTTTCCCATGATACTTCAAGGTTTAAGTGTTCTAATTCTGGGCTCAAAGTGCTTCATGGCTGAGCCAAGAGCTTAGGCTTTTCTATAGGAAACTAACTCTCAAGACACACACCATTGGAAATCTTGTGATGTCACATAGAGAATACTCCCTCTGCCACTCAGAGTTCAATCATGTCTAGAATCACTCAGGTCCATCAAAACTCTTCAGTTTTTCTAAGCTCAGACAAAATGGGCTAGGCATTTCTTTCTTCTAGGGGCCTACAGGGCCTCCGCATATCTGCTGTTTGTTTGACCTACCTACCTCTCACCCTATATTCACATGGTATATCTTTACATTTTGAACAATTGTTAAGGTCTAGTCCACAGAGGGGTGCTATAGCAATAGAATTAATTGTCCTCTTTTCCAAATAAGCTACTCCTACATGATGGGTGTTCTTGTGATAGCTGGATACTTGAAAATGGTTGCTACTGGGTAAAGACATTTACATCTGAAGATGTTTGGAGTCTACAAATCATTCTATGTGTCTCGCAAGATGTAAACAACGGCTAGTTTCTAGGTTTTAAAAAATGTATATATTAATTGTATGGTCATGGATCTTACAAAAAGTGTTTTCAATTATAATATGTAGATGGCTTTCTATATGCACATATTTTAAGCATAACTTTATATTATATATATATAAATGGCTTTATGTATCTTTATAAAATCTAGTATCCACATGTGATAGAAAACATGTCTTTCTGTATCTGGCTTGATTCTTTTTAATATGATGATCTCACAGTACAGTAATTTTCAACAAATTGTATAAATTTATCCATTATAGTTGAGTAGAACTCCATTATACATGTGAAATTTATGTCACTCATCTGTTGATGGACCTAAGTTGATAGCTTGACTGTTGTAAATTGTGCTTTAATAAACAAGCATGTCCACGTATCCTTGTGGGTTTTTTGACTTAGAGTCCTTTAGGTATATACCCAGGAGCAAGTTTGCTGAACCACAGGCTAGTTCTGCTTGTAGATTTCTGAGGAATCTTCACAATGTTTTCCACAGTGTTGGGATGCATTTCCATTCCTATTAGTGAATATTTAAGGGTTTTTTTTTTTTTGCTCAGTAGAACCAGTTGCTATTTATGGTATTTTTGATAACCATCTCAAATGACATGAAATCAAGCCTTAATGTAATCTTAGTTTGCATTTCCCTGGTGTGTGAGGATGTTGAATTTTTCATATATAAGATTTTAAGTTATTTTCATTCTTTGTGCTTGTCTATAATTTCAAGAAACATGCTTTTAGGGTAGGACAGAGTTAAACTGATTTGTCTACTCTGTAGATATTTTGAGATATTTTGCTATTTATTGGTGCAGTGAATACACTAACAAAATCTGACAATTTTATTCTTCACTATATAGAACACAAATGACTATGTTTTCAGCAAGTGTCAGGTAAATTGGCAATGTTGACTTCACCTTGGAAGGAAAGAAACAATTGCTATTACAGCCAGCTAGAAGCAGAGGTCATAAACCCTGCAACTTCAGCATCCTATCGGATGAAGGCTTTTCATCACTCTACACTATAGCCTGATGGGTTACTGCTGACATGTGATGTCTTATTTGTGAACTGTTGTGTGTATACAAGTGTGTGATTAAAGAAAAAAAAAGCAATGTGCCATAATAATAATTTTAATGATTCTTTGCATAGAATTTCTACCTGGAAAAAAATAATTTCTTTGTGTGTTTGTTTGTTTTTGTTGTTTGAGACAAGGTTTCTCTGTGTAGCCCTGGCTCTCCTGGACTCACTCTGTAGACCAGTCTGGACTCGACCTCACAGGGATCTGCCTGCCTTTGCCTCCCAGGTTCTGAGATTAAAGGTGTGCACCATGAAACTTTGCCAAAATAATTTCTTTTATTGTTACTTTTCCCACAAAGAATATAACACAACATCTAGTTGAGTAGACTTCCATGTGTTTCCTGTTTTGCATTTGGCTGTTTGTTGAAATGTGGTTTATTGACTGCTCTCAACACAAGACACAATGATTGGGTTATGACAAGTATTCACTAAGTGGGTATACATGCCTGCTGGATCTTACTAATGTGAGATAGCACCATTCAAAATAACTGCTTTTTGCTTTGTAATTCTAAGATTATGACTCAATATAATTTTTTGAGGTTCTTTCCATACTTTCTCTATTTGTGTTGTGTAGATTTGTGATATTTACATTTTAAATCACCAATTTAACCACTCCACTGATTTCTACAAAATTATGCAGCAGAATATAAAGAAGGTAGGCAGAGATAGATACCCACAACTTGTATATTCTCCTCATTTTTTTGATGTTCTATTTCCTTAGTAGGAAAGACAACCTTTTCTTGTCTGATTCTAGGAGTTGTTTGTTGCTTGCCCTAAAATAATGTAGACAGTTTTGTGTATATAGACTACTTATAAATTCAAAAGTCCAGTGACATTTAGTATCTATAAAATTAACTGATGTTCTCTCTTTAGGAGATCTCTATTTTCCAATGCACAAATATGCCAGAGAGTTGGAGAAAGAGAAGGCAGGCCAGCATGCTAGTTAGTTTCATGTGTCAACCAGGCTTAGCTAGAATGCTCAATTATTTAATTGGATTTTAATTTAATTGTTGATGTGGAGATAGTATATAAAAGTGGACATGTCTACAATCAGTGGAGTACAAGCAAATGACAGATTGATTGATTACTTTGGATATAGTAGGTTAGTCCCAGGAAATCAGTTAAGGTGTTAAACAAGCCTGAGGCTTCTTTAAGAAGTATCTTGATTCTATCCTATAGCCTTGAGTATTGTTAACTTTCCATTCTACCTATCACCATAGTCCTATAAGTCAAAGTAATTTTACCTACGTGTATGTTTGTAGACATAAACATGTACATGTAAATCCTTCTGTAGTTTATATCCACAGTAAATGTAATTGATATGTTAAAGAGAGACCTGTATGTCCATTTTCATTGCAGAACTAGTCACCATAGCCAAGCAAAGGAATTAACCTACTAGAATACTATTACTGGACAAATGTATATATTCAGTATGATTCATATGAAGTATTTAGCCTGGAAAAGAATGAATTCTTATTATATAGCTGAGGTAGAATAGGACATCATTAAGTGAAAGATGTCAGACACAGAATGAAAAACTGTATCATTGCACTTATGTATAGAAGCTTTAAAAGTTGATCTGACGGAAGTTGAGAGTATAATGTACCTAGTATTATCTATAGTGTGCTGGGTAGTAAGGGCATAGCTGCAAATGAGGGATGAGGAAGATTATTAATGGTTGCTAAGTTATAGTTAGATACCAGTTCTGTTGTATATCAGAGTGGCCATTGGTGACTGTAATATATCATGTATCCCAGAAAAGCTAAAAGTATGGGGTTTTGGATAATTTGCATCAAAGAAAAAATAAATGTTTCGGAATGTGGATATGTTTATCCATCTGAACATTATGCAGGATATACATGTATCAAAACACCACACGGCACTCCATAAATATGGACATTTTATGTTGTGACTAGAAAACAAGAAACTTGCAAAAATAACAGCTTAAATTATCGGCTGCTGTGCAACCATTTTAAGTGAAGCAATCCTCGAAGCTAGTCCCCAGGCCTCAGATGAAACGGAAATGCTTCAGTGTCAGGAAGCATGAGCCTCTGTTACCCCAAGCTTGCAGCCTGCCAAATGAAAAGCGCCCGTTGCTTGTACCTAGGTGTTTCAAATAAACATGAGCTGTAAATAGACATTGCTTGGCAGGAGATGATATATTGATTCTTTTTAGAAGCAGAAATTTCAGTACTTGTGGACCTAAACAAGCAAAGCAAACAATTTGGGGGCAAAAAGAAAAGAAAACTTGCTTTGAATAGCAGGAGACGACGTTTTGGCAGCTGAACAGGGCAAGAGCTTCATGAGCCGCTCTTTAATGCTGCGCTTGGTGGTGGTCTGAGCGTAGAGGAAACCTAGAAAATACATGATCGATTCTGTTAGTGCTTTCTGCACAAAGGGACCCACAGAGCTGCAGGGGTCACCAGGGAAGCTGGCAGGGCAGGATGGGGAGACAGCCAGCTAGCTGCTCACTCAGGCAAACACAGACAGCAGGTTAGAGTCCCCAAAGTTGGTGTCCTGATTTACCTTTTATATGTTTCACATGTTGTCTTAAAGGTGATGATAAGCAAAGGAAAACAAGATGAAAGGAATTGCAGTAGATGATAAGAGTAAAATTTGGTGGTTTAGTTTGGGTCTCCGATCAAAAACACAAATATCACTTGCAAAATGTTGCCTGGATTGAAATTTCAATATTCAAACCAGTGTTACCGGCTGCAACTCAATCTTCTGTTGTCATTGCTCTTGTCCTTGATTACAAAGGAGGTGGGTACTCTCATAAATCACTCACACAGCAATCACCTGATAGTACCTTTGCCTTCCCTGAAAGTGAGGAAATCAATGCCCTTGACAGTCAGTCTCATTAGCATATGTTGAGGAGTCCGGATATGTGGAAATCCTACACATTTTTCACACAGTGACATTAATGAATGGAGCCTATTCAAGTGAAGCCATTCAAAGGAATCTAGGTGTGTGTCTAAAATGTTAGCCCAGGAATAGAGGTGCTGCAGGAATGCACCTGCAGTTTCAGACAGTTGGAGAAGACTCAGAGAACATCCATGATGTCTCCAATGTTCTTGAGCTTGCTTTCGGCAAGCTCGAAAGTGCCTGAGACAACTTGTTGTGTCAGGAACCCACTGCCTTCAATCGTCTCAGTCACGCAAAATGGCTGAAAGCATGAATCTGCCTGTTAACATGAGTTGTTCCCCTCAAATTGGGTTGGAAGTTGTCTGATCTAAAGCAACACAAAAGACTCAATTAAATTTAAAGTTAGATAATCTTTATGGTGGGGACCTGGAAATATTCTTCTTGTTTCTTTTTTTAATTTATTGTGTCTACCTTGGAATTTTAAGTAAGCCCTCACCCTGAACCTAAAGACTTCTGAGGGTGTTCTACTGCACAGTTGAGAACATACAGGCTAAAACTCTTACCTGCTGAAGTGACAAAATGAAGAGATGAATATTTAAATCAGATTGTCCTCCTGATTAAGAGCCCTCATAAAACTTCATCCTGTCTGGGATCTAGGTGCTGAAGTCTGCGCATGATCCGACACAGTGTCACTCTGTGGCACTCTCATCTAAGTCTCCTTACTGCTGTAGCTCACTGACCACTGGGCAAGTCATCCTTTCTGACTTTGTCAGAACTCACAAATCATTCCTCCAGCCTGGCCCCTTAGCTAGTGTCAAACACTTTTCTCATTTGACTTCCTAAGAGTATGCTGAGGACCTGGCACCAAAAAAAAAAAAAAAAAGTCAAATTGAGTATATAAAGACCAGCATCAATTTCTATGCTTTAAATCTGACTTATATAATATGTATTCCAATTTGCTTCCATCTTTTATGTTTCTGGAACAATTCTTTTATTTAAGCATCCCCTCCTTTGGAAACCCCGAGGCATTAGGTATCGCATTCCATCCTCAGGTAGGCATGCTGTTTCTTTGTCTCTGCTGTTTTCTTACTATCATGGTAAAGTTTGTGCTACAATCTTCCTTGTAATAAACCCTTCACCAATGGTTAACGTCTATAACCACAGTCTACCTTTGAAACTATTCAGACACTTTGCTCTGTCAGATTGTCCCTTCCTTTCTCCACCTAGCCTTCCTAGAGGGACTTCTACGAGCCCTAGTGGTCTAGCTTCCCATCTTATGGTAGCTGGTCACACCCTGTCATATAAAAGAGACAAAGAAGTTGAGGAAGAATGTCCTGCCAGCAGACAACCCTAAGGGAGATTAGATCCTAGCTCCTTAGCTTCAGATTTAATTTCTGGAGAGCTAGCCAGACTCTGAAATTTTGACAGAAATTCAAGAAGTGTTTCCTGATTCTTGATTTCCCTTTTGTTCCATGAGTTCTGGTTATTTAGCAGTTCAGGCTTTATGTGGGGAGAGGAAGATTCCTCTTCGCCAACTACTCCAAACTGTCAATGCTGCCTCTGTTGTCCCTGTCTTAGTTTGTAAGATCAACAAGTCGTCACTTTAAATTAATCTTAAGAAGTTTTAAGATTTTTGATCCTGCTTTTTACTATTCCATTCTAAGTGGCCTTGTAGAGATCACTACATTTCAGGCATCTATGCTTTCTTCATGAAACTAGTTTAAATGTCCCTTTTAGAAATACATGTTTATATTTTGTATATGAGTATTAAAATTAGAATGCCCCCTGACATATTTTTTGATTGATTGGTCCTTAGCTGGTGGCATTACTTGGGGGAGATTCAGGGATCTTCAGCAGGAGGGACCTAACTGGAGCAAGTGGGTCACTGAGACCGTTCTTCTTTTTGACTATGTTCTTTTTCACTTTGTTTTGTGATTTGCCCTAAGGTGAAGTTTCTACCTTCAAGTGGCATGTGCCACTGTAATCTAAGCTACTCCACCATCCCTTCCCCACCAGGACATGATGCTCTGAAACCATGCTCCAAAATAACCTTTCTCTTTTAAATTGTTTCCGTTAGGTATTTTGGTTTCACTGAAGTAAGAGTAATGACTAAAAGCTATCAGAGAGCAGGAAGTTTGACACTTCTTGTTTGGGTTGCAGTGGGTGAGAGTGTGAGAGTAGGGGTTGTCCCAGGAGCCTTCCACATCCTTGTTTCTCAAAACAGGTAGCCATCTAAAAGAACTTTTAAAAACATGATAAGGGCCAGGCCGGTGGTGGTGAGTGCTTTAACCCCAGAACCCAGTAGGCAGAGGCAGGTGGATCTCTGAGTTCAAGCCATCCTGGTCTATAGAATGTGTTCCAGGACAGGACAGCTAACAAGGTTGCACAGACAAACCTTGTCTTGAAAAACCAAAAAAAAAAAAAAAGTGTGCTAAAGATGCTGAAGTTAGCTCTCTACTTGGCTTCTAACGGGATGCAGGAGGGAAACAATTCAGTTGTATTTAAGGGACAGACAACTGAGAGTTTGACATGCTCCAGTGACAGTATACTGTGTAGACAGGACAATTCGAACTTGCTTTTTTTTTTCTTTTTTTTTAAATTTTATATTTTTGGAGGGGTTGCAAGGACTGGGGTGCAGACATGGAAGGACTGGAAAATGAGTGTGACTGGGGTGCATTATGCAAAATCCCTAAAGAATCAATAAAAATATTGTATTAAAAAAGTGAGAGAAAATAAACTACAAAATCAGGAATCACCCCCCAAAAAGCAAGATGTGGGTATAGTTAATTCTCTTCTCTTCCCCTCCTTTCTCTCTCTCTTTTTTTCTTTGATGTCAGGTCATGCTACAATTTTCTCCTTAAAAATGTAGTGATTTTGTGTTCAAGGGCTGGAAGCAAACAGGCCAAGGTTGTATCTTAATACCTAGAGTTAGTTAGTTACTTAATCTCTCTGTTACTTTTTTTCTTTAGGAAAATAAACTAGGCACAATATCTTCTTCAAAAAGTTTTGATATCAGGTGGAATAACATATGAATTATTGACCCAATTATAGTTCTGTAATATGAACCCTCTGAATATTAGAGCTTATTTTTTCTTTATATAAATATACCACATTTCATCCAGCCCCAGAGTCTTTTAATATGCTATAACTGCATATAAAATTTAGAATTTTGCTTCTCTTCATTTCTATCCAGTTCATGTTCATTGGCCCTTGTAATTTCAGTTCTGAGGCTTTTCCTTGAGGAATGCCTAATACAATAAAGCAGAGTATAAGGAACTTGCATGTTCCTGTAGTTTCCATTTTCTTTCTCTCATAGAACATATAATGAACAACACAATTATATATTTTAAAGTATATCTTCCTACTGTAATATAGTATTGAGAATACTACATTTGATGTTACTGAGTGTTATTGAATGGGCTGACTATTCCTATAACAACCATATGCATGGATAAACAATATAAGACAAACTATTCCAAGCACAGAAAATAAGTAGTACAGAATGGTGATGGCTAGGAGAAGAGAAACCCAAGCAGTGAGTCTGTAAGGACTCCTTCTGCCTTGTAGCATGCTCCCCACAGGGTGCAGAAAGATAAAGTCCAAGCTCACTGAGCTGAGATTCAGACATGAATGATACTTCTGCAGTGACTCAACTTTTTAAAGAAATAGAGAAGTGATTTTTGGGCATAGTGAAGAGTGTTTCAGGAACGTGTGTGAGACTATGTGTGAGTTGTTGAGTAAAGGATGGGAAATACATGCTCAGGATGAGATGTCATGTGTATATGAGGCACAAGTTGCTGAAGGGCTAAGATTAAAAGGATAACAGAAGTCTCAAGTGCTCACAGTGTTGAAGTTCTAGAAGAGTCATACACACACATACATATACATATGCATGCACATATATGTATATCCATGTTTTCATACAAACATATGCACACACACACACACACACACACACTTACCTTAATACACCCATCCTCAAAAGTATAGAAGATAAAAGAAAAGACATCAACTGCATTGAGGACATCTGTCATTCATTATGAGCTCAGGAAGACTACATGGGTGGAAGAATAATTTCCTAGAATGAGGACCATCCTCATGTTAACCCAAATTGACCTATCTTAACAGGAAATAGAACAAAAGCTGGAGATACTTTAAGTTGCACTATAGAATGTCTCCTAGAATTATATGGAGCATCATATAAAAACAGACGATGGAAACCAAACTTTCTACATTATGTGGTAAGAGTGACAGTTATATTATGAAACCTCAGTTGGCATGCAATGAAGGTGGCAGTGAATGACCCATAAACAATAAAAAAAAGAATGAATAGAAACAGACCTAAGATGAACACAGATATTGAAACTAATGATAAATTACTGTAAAGACAATGATGACTGTAATATTAGAGAAGTTTTCAGAAATGGGATCAAAGCAACAGGCAAAAAAACAAGAAGGTGCTAAGGTACAAAGTAAAATATCTAAACTAAAAAATTGTCAGATACAGAGGACCAGAGAGTCTGTTATTGGACTGTGCCTCCTAGAATTGGCTGCCTAAAGAAGACCTGAACAATCAAAATATTGATAGATAAGCTAACCTAGAAGATGAGGAGGAAGAGAAGGAGGAGGGGGAGGATGGGGAGGAGGGGGAGGAGGAGGAGGAGGAGGAGGAGGAGGAGGAGGAAGCAAACTAACATGGTCCATTCCCTAGACAAAGAATTACAGACACCCAACTAATGATTGCTGAGAGGAGAAGAATTGCCGTCTCCAGCAATAAGCTTCCTGACTGGTTATCCAATACAGTGGTCAGCCCTAAAACCATATACTCACAAATAACAATATTGGATTCAGCAGATTGTATTTATAAATTTGTGCTCATGTGTGCATGCATATGTGCATACATCTCTCTTTCTCTCTCTGTCTCTCTCTCTCTCTCTCTGTGTGTATACATATAAATGTATAAAAGTAAAAGAAAAAGAGGCCATCAATTTGAGAAGAAGTGACAGGGCATGGAAAAACTGGAGGGAGGAGACATGGGATGAGTTAAAAGGAGGAGGAAATTGATGTAATTATATTTTAATTAAAATGTTTAATGCTACAATATCACCTTTATTTAGTTTGACTTACCAGCACTTGGAGTATTGCTAAGGAATGTGCTATGAAGCTTGAACAGATAACAAAATAAATAAATCAGCAGCTTGAATAATAAGAATAGTTAATTAATGAGAGTCTTGGGAGCTTTCCAAAATACCAAGACTGTAAGAATGACTGGAGAATAAGAGGAGAGAGGACAGAGCATTTTGAAGAAATAATGGTGTAAATGTTTCATATTTGCTTAGAAACATCTATGGAAGATCATTAATTTTTTTCAACATCAAGCAAGACAAATTCAAGAAGAATCACAGAGAGCTCAAAGTGAAAATAGTGTCATTAAAACAAATGAAAAAATACATATGATGATGAAGTAACGCTATGTAAATGGTGTATTTTAAGATACAGTACATTGCATTTTTAAGTGATTTACAAATAATGTCTGTTGGAGATACTGGGATGAAAGGCTGAAGATAGATGCTCCAAAGTTATAGAGTGAAATTGGGAACTGTCCAGGCAGCCAGTTGTCTATCGTTTCTTAGTTTTGGAAACTGCTTGCTCTGCAATTCATCTTTATTCAGATATGTTTATCCTTCCCAGGTCTCTGATGTGGTTGAAGACTAGATAGTTATAGTTTCACAGTTAAGTTTTAAGTTGTTTAGGAATTAAAAGGATGTTCTAGGTCTAAGAAGATGTCTTTAAGTTGTTAATGCAAGTTAGGATGAAAACTGAGTTAGGAATAGTACTTTAAACTCATCGACATAGATAGATAATAGAGTATTAATATCAGTTGCCAAATACATATGGATTGGACATTGGGAATGTATGTTATACCTTATAATTTTCATAATTGTTGCCTAATTGTTATTGCTTTGTATTGCATTTATTGATAGAAGAAAAAGAGTCTTTTATTGGGCTAAAAGAGGTAGCTGTTGGGAGAAAAAAATAAGAAAAAAGAAAGATACAGTAGAGTCTGGATGATAAAATGCCACCCGAATGTTCTCAGCTCAAATACAAAGAACATTAAACTAGATGCCTATCCTCATTCAATACAGTTCTGTTGAAAAAAAATGGAGGTGAAATTGTCTTCAGATAAACCAAAGGTGAAGTAATACATAGTCAACAGACCTACATTATAAGATCTGATAAAGACATTTACTTATGCTTAGGAAAAATGATGTGAACCAGACACACAAATCCTCCAGACAGGAACATAAAGTTAGAGAAACTGACAATGTCTGAATTTATAGGAAAAAGCCTTGTTGCCTTGTCATATATGTTTAAAAGAAAATGTATCATGATGTTTATTATATTTACAGATGGGAAATTACTGAGACCAATAGTATGAATTTTGGAGAAGGGTAAGTGCAATTTATCACTATGTGACTCATATTTCATACAGAGTGGGACCATGCTAGTTGTAAGTAGCCCACAGTAAGTAAAGAAAAAGATACATTGCAATGTCTAGATGCTAGGACACCAATTAAAGTAATACAAGGAAGTATGGCTAAAACTTCAGTAGAGGAATTAAAATGTCATACTTAGAATACATAGTTAACTCAAAATAAGTTAGGAACAGAATAGAGAGGCAAAAACTACAGGGGACAAATCCAAATTTTGGAAGCTTGATAGAATTATATCCTAATGCATAATTGAATCTGAAGCTATGTCTTTCTCAATCATCACTGTATTACCACCATTTTCACAGTGTCTGATATATAAATTGCTCAATCTGTATCCACCAAAGCATGAAATCAACGATATATCTTTTTTTTTGGTTTAGAATTCTAACATCATCTACAGGGCTATAATTAGCAGATGCATTTAGAATTTGCATAATGTACTTCCCCACAACCCCTCCCCACATCCTTAAAGGGCAGCTGAGTGTCAAGCTCCATGGATGGGGGAAGTTCTGATAGAGTTAGGGGATAGCATTCTACTCTCCAACAGTAATACTAAAAGGATATTGGTGAGGCTGAAGTAACCAGAAAATTGCCATAGTATCTCAACCCCACAGAGACTACACACTCTCATAGATGAATTACCATAGATCTCATAAGCATTTATGTACTAATGTATTTAAATGTTTATTATAAATGCACTTTTGCAACCATTATAAATTATTTTCTTTGTATAACTGTATTGCAGTGATTACATCAAAAGTCCTTGCTCTGGGGTACCTAACATTTACCCTAACACCTGATTGGATTATCAATTTTTCTTGATAACTTTTGGGATAAGATGCTACTTGTGCATTAATTAATTGATTCAAATGTTTCTTCACTACCTGCTAGTTACTATCCCAGTACAATACATTAAAAACATTTTATTTTTGTGAATCTTAGATAAAAGAAGAGAAAAAATAAATAATAAAATTTATAGAAAATATGAAGTTATATCAGTTAAACACAGGGATTAGATATAGACTTCTTTTGGTAGATTGGCATGGGTGTTACAAAGAAGAAGACATCATTTAGAACCTGTTGACTAAAAAAACTGCTTGAGTTGAGGGCAATGAGGCCATGTTTTATCCAACATGTAGCAACAAGACAAGATGGCATCATCCCCATTTTCAAATCATCAAAGTATACATTATATATTGTATATATACATAAAATTAATCTTATTATTGAACTATTTACATCACTCACTAAGTTGTTAAATTAGTGTTTATTGGATTCTCTAATATGAAACTATTACCTTAAGTTAATTGGCAACATAAATCATGAAGTCTAATGATATCTTCATAAATTATGGTTTAGAATTAAAAATTAAGCCAACTGCCTACCCAGCCACAAGCCAACCAAAGCTGTAGCATGCTAACATTTCAAAACTTTATGAAACAAAGGATTACAAATAGAGCACAAAGCACTTGTGCACATACATGGGTGACTTCAATTGAAATAACATTAATGGAAAAGCATTCTCTACTCTGGCAGGTAAGGTTTCATCTTAAAGTTTCTTCTATTCCAGGTAACAAATCAGCTTCTCATCGAGCTGATTCCTCCATTGCCTGGTGATGCAGAGTTGTGGGGGTTAGATAAATTAGATTTAGAAAATATATAGGAGTTTCTGATACTGTCTCTTAATTCGGGGCATGAAGAGCATTATCAGCATGTAGACTAAAAACAGGAAACAAACAGGAGATTTTATAGACTGAAAAACAAGGTTGAAGTCAGGAAAAACAGGAAATACTCAATAGACTGAAAAACAAGGTTGAAGTCAGGAAAACAGGAAAGACTTAATGGACTTGAAGAAACAAAGTATCTGGCCTGACATTGTTTTCAGCTGCTAATTGGGCGGAGCCCAAATTAAGCTGAAACAAAGTTCCTTCTATTTAAGGACAGTGCATGGAGCCCAGAAGGAGAAGAGGCCCCTGATGCTAGAGAGCTCCAAGAGTCCTGCTGAAAAAAGTGCTGGCCATCATTTGATGGCCAGATTTCCCTGAAGCAGAAAGAAGCTGGTGAGCAAAGAAAGCCTGAGCAAGACAACAAAAGGCCAAGGACTAAACCCTGTGGCTCAGCTTTTGCCTAGAGGGGTTTGATCTGTCCAAACAATGGCCTAAAGGAAACTGTGCCTGGCTTTAAGGACTGAGGCAGAGCAGCTGAGTTCCTGATTCAAAAGAAGTAAGTTGGCCTGCAGACGGCTGGGGTCTCCCACAGAGAAGAAAGCATGAAGCCTTATTTAAGGTGAGACTGCAATAACAAACTTACCCTGATGAACCTGCATCTGAGAGATCCAGAAAAAGGACTGGTAAGTGTGTTAAAGAATTTACAACAAAGACTGTGCTCCTGACGACTGAGGACCTGCCCCAGAGACTGTATCATTCTAAAAGGTTAGAAAAAATAATTATCAGTAGGTTTAGTGGATAGGTTAAAGGGGTTGTAGGAATTTATAGGATTAATAGTTAAGAAATTGTTGGTGTTTGTTATAAGTGAATTTAGTAATAAATAAATAAGTGTTAAATAATAATTTAAAAGTTCGGTTACACAGAGTTGTGTATACAAGTGGTCATTTTTCACTGTCTTTCTTCTCTGATATACAAGGAATGCCATTGTATATAAACAGCGAGTTTCAATGTTGAATGATGGACCATGCAATACGAAACCAAGAAGTTCTGATCGTGATACTGGGAGCAGTTTTATCATAATGGGATTTATGCTTATCTTCCCTCTTTCTGCACTACACTGGATAGCAAATACTTCCTGTAGCTCTGCTTCAAGATAAAGGCTCCTACTCCATCATTCACTACCTGTTCAGCTTCTAACTTAGGCTTGTGAATTATACACATCCTTATTTGTGGCCTGTGGATATCAGGTAGAAGAAAATGGCCAGTCATATTTCGAGAGATATAGTGTCTTTCCCTGGATCAATATCTATGACAAAACCCCAGAAGGTCCAGAGGTACTGTGATTCCATCTGTGTTCTCCTTGGAATCAGTGATATACTGGTTCATAAGCAGTGGCTTGGGTTCTAAGTGTAGGACATGTATTTTTTTCTGGTTACAAATGTCATCTATCTGTTAAAATATTTATTTTTAAATGAGTGAATAAATACTTCTTACACATACATTCTATCTCTCTTTATTTCTCTATCTATATCATCTATCTATCCAGCTATCATCTATGCATCTATCTATCTTTCTATCATCCATCATCATCATCATTATCATCATCCTCTCTCTCTCGGATTCACTGCATATTTTCAAATCTGATTCTGAAAATATATAGCACACAGTAATTCAGTGTTCATACTGTGGTGATAATACTGGCTGTAAGGTCCTGACAATCCATATAATTGCAATTGTCACTGAGTCCTACACCTATCCTCAGTTTTTTACCTTTAAGAAGAGTAATAGCAATTTTCCTGGCTGAATATTAGGAGAAATACTTCTGTTTTATTTTATGTCTCATTTTCAGAAGCAGAAAGCTAGCCTTCCTATCTGTCCTGTTTTGCTTTGCCTGATTATTAAGCAGTTACTCTCTCTATTAGTTCACTAAGAAAGAGGCAACTAGTATACAGCAGAATTTGGGGGAAATAATCTACAGGAACAATGAAGATACACACTCCATTCAGGTCTACTAAAGACATTTGTGTTTTCCTTGATTAATTCTACAGTACCTATCTGGTCTGTGATTTCTCTGGATGCTTGTCTCACATGCTCCTTCTGTTTCCTTCTTTGTTTCTCCATTTCTCTTAGTCTTTTTCTGTCTGTCTTTCATCTCTCTGATAAACTCTTCCTGCTTGCTCTTGTTCCTTGCCTCACTGTATTCCCTCCATTCTTCCTTGTTTCCATTTATGTCTTTCTTGCTCCTGCTTTTGCTCTCTTTCCCTTTACTTCTGACTCAATTGATTATTCATTCATCTGAGCTTGCTAACCTTTGTGTTGATTTTGCTCTTAGTGCACCATCACAAAATCCTGCACTCAGTAGGGTAAGCAATACTAATTTTAAGTTCTCCTGAGAAAATGTCAGAACATAAGATAGCCCAAGAGACACTGCTTTCCAAATCCAACACAGGATGGATACCTGTTATCTGAACGTCCAGGGACTGATAGTATGAGACTTTGCCAATCATTTGTACTTAATTTGAAATATTGAAATGCCAGCTTTTTTATTATGAATGCTTAGTCTGCACTCCAAATTTCCTGATTTACTAGAGGAGCTGTATCTAGCTAGAGAGCAATACTACTAACTGAAGAATAAAAAGGTGTCAGTTTTTCTTGTTGGTTTGTTTGATCCTTTCTTCCTCTTTGCCTTCCTTCCTTCCTTATTTCCTTCCTTCCTTCCCTCCCTCCTTCTATCAGTCTGTTCCTTTGTCTCTTCCTTCTTTCCTTCTATTCATTCATTTCTCTATAGTGGTACTGGGAATCAGGCCCAGTACTATCAGTCTGTACTAGGCAAGGACTCTGTACCTGAGCTGCATCTCCATCTAGCCTTGGGATCCTTTAGGGTTCTTCACTGAAATCTAATTTTGCTTTCTTCCCTGTATGAATTACTAAAATGTCTTATATAGGGATATCTCTTGTATGGAAAGTTAAGCTTTATCAGTAGCTTTTTAGGGTGACAAGATCTTACCAGTTGCTGGAAGCTACCCTAACACTCTGAGCTCTCAAAGCCCTAATATCCTCTAAAATGTCTTGATTCACAGGGCACATTTCATGATCATGCAATGTTAGCAAACAGTGCAGTCCCTGCCTCCCAATACATTAATGAACTCATTGACTAAAGGGCCATGTCACCATACTACAAACCATATGACGATTACTACATCATTTAAAGTGTTATTTTAAACAGTTATAATTAGCAGGAAAGAAGAAGCTGGAAGCCATGAGGTGATGGTATGGGACATAGTTATGACCACATTGGAAAGACTTGCAGTGTCAGAGTGAAAAAGGTAAGTGGTTTAAATCAGAACTCTGCTGCTGTTTGTTTGTAAGACTGGAAAAGTAGTTTATTTCCACAGAGACTCTTTGATCTCGACTGTACTAGGAGAGAAATAACAACACAGCCTTTGCTCTTTCCTGAGATAGCAAGGAGGTTCAAATAAAGTATCTACAGCTTCTGGCTAGACATGACTCTCTTTCCTTAGCCAGTTAATGGTGGGACAAATGTGCTTAAGGCTCAGAAACCAAGACAAATTAAAAAAAATAACAGTGAACCCATGTTTTATATAGCAGCCATTAAGCATCTCAGCAAAAGCCTCTTCTTAAATGCCTAGTTTCCAACTTTTTTGTTAAAGATCATTAATTATCACCACTCTAACTTCAGGTTTTCGTTTTGATGAGCTGTGTATTCAATAAGAAAGTCGACTATAGTTGAGTGTGATTGAGTCTTCTGACAGTAAGAGATAATGATACATTTTGAAAACTGCTTTTTAATACATATTGATTTTATAAAGTATAATTTCAGTTCTAACAGAATGCTTACTATGTAATGGATAATCACATTCTACCAACCCTGTGGACAATATGTAGTGTGCATCTTTAGTCATAGTCAAGGCTATCCTGTTTTATAGCCTGTCAACTGACCACTAATAATAAACCAATGGAACTTTGGAGAAAACAACTTGTTTGTTTTTGTTCAAGCCCTCCAAGATCTTTCTATAAAGTTCTCTACATTATTCTAGTCCATCATAACGAGTTAGGCTGAGTGACATAGGTAAAAATGTTTTATGAGCAGACTGCTGATATTATATAGCTTGATTTTTCATTCAACAGTGTTCATTGCACACACACTCTGATCTGGCAAAAAAACAAGAACAAAAAAAATCAAGAAAACCACAGTCCTCAGTCTCACAAAACTTACACAAATGTAAAACAAGAGGAGTTAAACACGGTACAGGAAAAGCTAACAAAACTTTGTGATGACCTTTCCTTAAGAGATGATGCAAATAAACATCAGAAGTGCAGTGCTGCTGCGACAGTGATAGACAGTCTGTTCTACAAGCTAGGGACAATGCATACCTTATATCATCCAACCTTCACGAGAGCACCTTCTATGGCTAAAAACAAAGACACAGTACAGTTCAGGACATTAAAGCTAAAGAGGTGTTCAGCCAGTGACTGGAAGTCCAAGGCCAGGGTACTGCTCCATTTGCCCATTCCCTGGTATGACTTTCTGAGTTGAATGTTACAGGGACAATGTTCCAGGCAATGTGCAAGTTCATTTCTTCAGCGAGTTTCACTGTGTAGTCTTCAAATAGAGGATATTTGCTCCCTGTCATAGTCTGACTCTTGTTTCCTCCCCGAATTCCTTCTTTCAGACTTTCTATTCATTCTGCCTTGGATACACTCTTCCTGTCTTAGTGGCTAATATTCCTTTGCTAGAAATACTGCCTTTCATTTCATTTTCTGTAGACTGTCCATCACGTTCTTAGTGGTATCAAATACTAATAAAAACAGCAAAACAGAAGGTTGCACTAGGAGATTCAATTTCTTCATCTGAAAAATGAAACTAATAATACGTGGCACTTACGGTTCTCAAAGAAATGAGGGAATGAACAGAATAGTTGTTCCTGTGAAATCCTTCAAACACTAGTAGAAATAGCACATAATCCATTATAACTTCCAGTGGAAGACGCTGCTTTCATAACTTCAGTCCTTCTAGGCCACTGTATTTATTCATCATCATTTAACAATGTGTCTTTTATATAAGATTATTAGTTTGTTAATTTAATCAGTACATATTTATTGACTCTATTTTTCAAGGACGCTTTGTGCTAGGAAGCAGAAATAAGAATCCAATAACCTAATCAATGATACTAACTATTTTCAATCTATATCTTGCCTGCTGATTAGAATTTCCAGATTGCCTCAGAAAATTAATCTATATCTAATCATGCCAGAGCACTTAAAAATCAAAATCAAATGAGAAACCAAATTTGAGATGTCCCACTCTGTTCTTGGCCAGAAATGTTTCCTTAACAACTGCTCTTTTATAATTTTGACATTGCAAATGGGTTTTTGTTAGGCTAGAACTTATGTCTTCTAATTCTCATTTTAAAAAAATACAGAATAGTTTTGAGATATATATATATATATATATATATGTATATATATATGTCACTTAAGACATTAGAAGATTTCTGGCTCATCATGATAAACAGAAATATCTGCAACAATATGTGCATTCCTTCATGGTGACAATTTGGTCTGGCTGCTGACTACCCCTTTAAGACAGGAAGTAGTCTCAGCTACTTGCAGGACCACCCCTGCTTGTCACATCACTGAATGTGCGTTTTGCTTAGCTAACATATATTAGTTTCCTGGCCTCTCGTCATATGTATGATTTTCAATCTCATAGATTTTTTTTCTACATGGGCATTACTCTGCATTGAATTTTGTGTTTCAAAAACTCATTTCCATCTGGATCCTCTCAGAAATGTGACCCTTTTTTGGGAAATATAATCTTTGAAGTTAAAGCCAGCTAAAATGAGATTAAACTGGATTATAATGAGTTCTATATTTAATGCGTAGCATCTTGTTGAGAAGATATAAATAAATAATGTGGTAGGAAACAACATTTTCATTTTATAAATTATCACCTATTATTACAATTTTGAAAGTTGAGGATGGCTGTTGTTATGTATACAACTTCAGAAATCTTAGGTGACTTCTATACCCATCAGAAAACAGCTAAGGATCCAAATTTAGACAGTTAGAGAATAATACAAATGCAGGTTCTTAATTGATCAAAAGAATTGAAGTGAAAATTCTTACTGCAAACAATGTTGTTAGCCATGTATGTGTGGCATAAGTGATAATATATATATATATATATAATATGAATATAATTGATGTACAATTAATTAGTGTGAGTGGAAGGATCCCTAAGGATTTAATCCTATTTTTTCCATCAACATGACAAAAAAAAATTAAGGACAACAAATCCTTAAGCTAGGTATGGATGGCTTCTCCTACTAACTTACTTCTTAGTAACTAATGGGCTAGGCAGGATCACAATGGGAAATATTGTCCTAGAAGCAGGTAAGTCTGCAAGTAACACAGCACTGCTATTTTTTAGAAACTAAGACCAAGATGCTACAATTTATCATGGTAACTGAGAAGGCTATGTCATGATGAAGAAATATCTTACCATGAGAAGTCAATAGATATTTTCTGGAATCTTCTCACCCCTCCCTTGACCACATAAAATATATTCATAGTAAAATTTTTGTTTAGTAGAGAGGGGATTGTGATTGAGATGTAACTTGAAGAAATAAAAAATAAATTATAAAAAAAGAAACAGTTGTCCCCTTAGTTTAAAAAGCAAAAAAAAAATTAAATATATTTTTAGAGAATTAAATTAAAAATAGCCCACTCCATGTGCAAACTGGAAGATATTCCAAATTTTGTGACATTTTTCAAAATCTTTATAACTTCAAGATTTGCAGATTAAATGAGTAATGGTGAGCTATTTAGGACATTGCCATAATTAATATCCCTCAGGCTTATGAATAGACTGGCTGTATCTTCCAGTTTTATAATACAGTGCATTAAACCTTCCAATTATGAGTGAAGACCTAGCTCAGTGCTAGCTATTATATATACTTGCTTAATAAACCAAATTTCCTAGGTTCAATCTCCAGGAACCCCAAAAACAGAAGAGGAAAGACTTTAAATTTCTAGAGACTCAAGAATATGTTATTCAAATAAAACATGATACTCATATACTCATTATGAATAGATCTCATTGTAAACAAAATGGTGCTAAGTTTTTAATCTTGAAAAATCCTGATTTCACTCAATCAATTACACAAATACCAGTTAATGCTTAAATTACATTAAATACTCATTGAGGTGATTTCTAGTGATCTTGGGGATTCTGTTAGATAGAAGGTGAATTTTATACATAAAATTAAATCATTTTAGAAATTTTCTTCTTGCTGTATTTTCTTTACTCATTCAACATTTTTCAAACTGTGATGGAGAGTTCAGAAACCCTGCCCCATATGGATCTATAGATGATGGAATAAACGGATTCATGGGAAATCAAAACAATCATGTTTTAGAAGACTGTGATAACTAAACAGTGTAAATAGTATACTTCATATATTATCTAGAATATGATTCAAAAGATCCTAGGGATGCCTACCCCACACAAGAATAGAAGCTTTAAATTGAGTGCAGTATGTTAAAAAAAAAAAAAACTGTCTTGCAAGAATGCCATTGTATTTAATCTATCTTTTTTCTCCCCAGCAAGATCCATAATGGTCAACACATGCTTGTTAAATCATTCAGTTTCAAAGGAAGAAAACTGAATCTACCAATAAACCAGAATTTTTTTTCCAAGAATTTCCAACACAACTCTCATTTCACTGGGGCTATCTGAACTTCCAGATCTCAGAATACTGGTCATCAGATGACAAAGGCTGTTAGAAAGCCAAGGCTTGAGGATTTCAGGCAGTACCAGCCTTTCTTGATGAGTTTCTTATGTTAGAATATCAGTTAGTAAGATTTGGGGAAGGTAGGAAAAAGGTTAGCACTGGTAATAAACTTCAATAATGTGAGAAAGCAGTGCTATGAAAACACTCTCTAGTCATAAGAAGTGATGAGAGTTATGAAATTGAGATAAGTTATCCTTATAGAGAGAAAGCAATATTGTGCTCTCAGAGTATAATTTCATAGGAACCTTGTGAAAATGACTTCCTTGGCAAGGGAAATTATGGATCTTATCTTATTTTCCGGGTGAGTAAATCCACTGAATTCACTATGATGTCTGGATCACGTGTATACAGAGAAGAGAAAAACCTGCCTGACTGCTGCATTTATACATAGATCTGAAGTCAGTGTTGGTATTGGGTCATTGAACTAAAAATGTTTGAGATTCATTTTGGTAGGATTCATATATTCTTTATTATTTTTGTTTCATTTTTGGTTTGTTGTATTTCATGGACACGTTCTAATTTGATCATCAAAACAGAGTGCAATGAGATTAACAAGGCTATGATCATAGTGCATCCTTCACCCGAGAGAACATTCACATGACCTAGAAAATGCAAAGCTTAATTAATTGGTTGTTGTCCAGCTGAGTTTTCCTGTCACCTCTTCTCACATTGAGCCTTTCTTTCCTTTATGTTTTTGCTACTTAAAATATGATAGTCCTTCAGCAGATGCTTGAGACCATGTTTTGCATTACTCAATCAGAATTTGCATTTTAACAACATCCAGAAGTGATTTGTAGCAAACGAATTTTAGAAGGCACTGTATACATAATGCTATATAGTCATCTGGAATGACTCTATTTTCAGATTCTTATCTTAATTCGCTAAGGATAAGGGATAAGTAGAGGGCACTATCCTAAGAATAAGCTGCCAATCAATGAATCTTGTCAAAATATAACCAGATTAAAATAAGAGTGTTACCACCAACAGCAATTTACTCTACATTAAGATACAAACTCTAAACCAGGTGTAGTGACACAGACTTAGAATCCTATCACCTGGGAGGTAGAGGAAAAAATCAAGAGTTAAGGTTATGCTGGGGTATATATTAACTTCCAGGCAAGCCTGGGACATAATCAAAGACCTTGCCTCAAACCGCAAGAAACAAAGTCAAAATCACAATTAAAATCCAATCAATAACAGAATAACAAGGATAGAGACTCAATCCTAGTTTTGTTACAAGCTGTATGCCATCAGCATCACTGAACTAATGAGAACCTTAAAAATACAAACTTAGGGAGGTTATTGTGGAGGTCAGAGGTAGGGTGTCTTCAGGGCTGCCAGGCTAGAATACAGTTATCTCATTAGCCTCAGCACCACATGTCACAGAGCTTACTCTAGGTATCTTCTTTGTAAGAAATCAGAAATGCAACTCAAGATGACTCTGAGATTCCATCTCACATCTGTCAGAATGGCTAAGATCAAACACTCAAATGACAGCACATGCTGGCGAGGTTGTGGAGAAAGGGGAGCACTCCTCCATTGCTGGTGGGAGTACAAACTTGTACATCCACTATGGGAATCAGTCTGGTGATATCTTAGAAAACGTGGAATAGTTCTACCTGAAGTCCCAGCCATACCACTTCTGGGTATTCATCTAAATGATTCCTCACCAAACCACAAGGGCATTTCCTCATCTATGCTCATAGCAGCCTTATTTGTAATAGCTAGAAACTGGAAATAACCCAGATGTCCCTCAACTGACAAATGGATAAAAAAATTGTGGTACATCTACACAATGGAATACTACCCAGCCATCAGAAACAATGAAATCATGCAATTTGCAGCCAAATGGATGGAACTAGAGAAGCTCATCCTGAGGGAGATAACCCAGACTCAGAGAGATGCACTTGGCATCTACTCACTGAAAATTGGATTTTAGCCATATAGTACAGGATAACTGTCCTACAACCAACACACTAAAAAGATCAGGAACATAGACTTTGTTACCTATCAATGGGACAATTTGCCCTAGGGGTGCTACCATGTAAGCCCCCAGTGCAAGAGGAAGCTCTTAGCCCACATATGACTGTTGAACTGAGAGGGGTTGATTTGTAGGGACACTCCAAAATGGAGGATTGGGAGGGGTGGGGGAGGGAAGAGAGGGTGGGAGGGTGGAACCAGGAGGGGTGGAAAGAGGGCACTAGGATGGAGATGTAACCTGATGTAATAAATAAACATTATAATTAAAAAAGAAAACGACGTCACTTATAGCCCAGGTTGACTTTGAACCAGCATGTCTCCTGCCTCCGCCTCTTAAGTCCTAAGATTACAGAATATACCACCATGATCACCACAAGAAAGGAATTGGTTTTTATCCTTGTATGGTTGTTCACACTTGTAATCCCAATATTCTGGAGGCAGGAGGATTGCTCTAATTTGAGGTCAACCTCAGCTACAGAGTAGGATCCTGTGCCAAAAGAAACCAAAGATGAAATACTTAAGAAGTCACCTGGGGGTCTTCCCTAAGTCAAACTTCAAATGTTATTGCAGGCTTGTGCTCAGTGTCAGCTCCAATCTATGGAAGTCTGCAGGCAGGTGCTGCCTCTGGGTCACTTTAAGTGTTCAGTGAATTATTCCAGAAAAATCCTTAACACACTTTGGTTTTCAAACAACTCACCTGACTGAAAATGATTATTCATGTTTGTCCATACTCTGATTTTAAGAAAACAATAGTGTTTAGCAATGGTAAATTTGATCATTCTCTTTGGGGACCTACAATATCCCTGTCTAAGATTTGAAAAATTAGAAAAAAATACATTCTTGAAATCTAGGAGACACCTGGGAAGAAGCTCAGATAATGTCCCTTGTGAAAGAGTCCAAGAGATCAGTTGACTTGTGCTGGGTCCCAGGATAAGGGTCTGATCACTGGGACTGAACAATAAGCAAGGGACCAGTGTTTTCATGCAGGCTCCAATCCCAGCCCTATCCTGATGGTGTATCAGAGTATTTTAATAAATGGAAATTCAGAGTAAATTTTCTGAATCTACTGTCTCTGATATATCAGAAGTATGAATACATACATACATACATATATATATATATATATATATATATATATACTCAGTGAGAGAAGAAACATGCAAAACGCTTTACTAAAACATATCTAACAGAGGTGAGTTGTGATAATGTTTCTCATATGGAAAGTACTCTCTAGCCTCATTATATGTGAAATGCTGTGATAAAAATATATAAGGCCAATACCAGTATGCTGCTCCTGGATGCAGAATCATTATTCTTTATTGTGCTAACAAATTCTTAAAAGACAGATTGAGAGCAAGGATTTGAAAACACTCCAAACTATCCAAGGCATGCGATGAGCTTAACTACTCAAACTCGAATTTAAATGGTGCATTTCAGTTCTACATGTTTTTCCTTCTGCTTGGCAAAGTCATGTCTATGTAGATCTTTATTTTAGAGCAGTGTTCTGTTTGGCACTTTCAAATGCCCACTAATTTTCATGGGACAAATGTTCACAAAACCAATGTGTGTTGGGAAAGGGTTTAAAGCTGGTCTTTCCTGTTCAGCCAGGGTTACTCATTGCAACCTCCTTCATTGCCTCCCTGCTCTGTAGGGCCATTTGACATGGATCTGCTTCAACTAAGTGGAGGGAAAGGGAGCAGCTTTTTCTGTTCATAATGAAAACTAATGACAAAAACTCGAGGCCACAGCATTTCTCTAGATATTCCAAATCAAAACTTTTATTTTCAAGTACATGATCTTTAAAAGAACTAAAATTATCTTAAGTAATATTGGACAATTTAAAAATACTCTATTTTTAAAATAAAGAGCCAAAGATTAAGCTTAATTATTATTATATGTTTCACATTTTCATCTGAATGCCCTTTTTTTGAGGTTTCTTAGCTAAATTTTGATGCTTTTTTTTTTCAGAGAACATACTGATGTTGTATCTTCTCTTTGGTTGCTTTTTTTTTTAACTCATATATTGCATTCATGCTATCATAACATATAGAGTTCTTCTGCTATTTCTTTCCATTTGACTCTAACTCTTTTGTCTAGTTTCACAGTAATCCCAAAGACATTTCCTTTTCATGTCAATTGCCTTACATCAGGCATTGTCCTGACAATTTTCTATGTATACTTCAATCATCAAACATGCCCTTTGGGGAAGGTGTCATAATCACCCCCTTTAGTCAAGGAAAATGAACCTGTTTTGTTTGTTTATTTGTTTGTTTGTTTTGTTTTTTAGAGATGATATAGTGAGTGGGAGAGCCAAGAATTGAACCTGTATAATCTATTACTGGGGTCAAATCTCTTCACAATTAACTGTTTAGTATATAAAACATCACAGATTAAGTAGTCAAAACAAAACAAAACAAAACAAAAAAGACTGATACTATGGGGTAAAGGAGAGCATTTTACAGAACCATGTGGTAATTGTAACACTCTCTCACTATTCATGGGTCAAGATTTCTAGGGTCTGCCTCTCCAGTGACACCAAGTCCACAGATGTTCACATGCTTTATACAAATGGCATTATATTGACATATACTGTGCACCTGCTCTTTCATATACTTATAGTATTGATTCCTTTCAATATCTACTACAGTGTAAATGCTGTACAACCAACAAGTTTCTAGGCTTATATTGGTTATAGAGTAATGAAAAAGAAAAGAAGGAAGAAGGGAAAGGGAAGATGGAGGGAGGAAAGAGAAAGGCTTGTTTCTTAGGAAGGCATTTTTAGTTTACCAGTAATGCATCCTTAGTTACAGAGGGATCTTCCCTCTCTCAAGGTGGAGCGTTACATGCAGAATCTATAGATATGGCAGGCTGATGGCAGTATTCTATAGTTTATGAATCAACATGGGCTTGTTATAGGAAGAAAGCACAGGTCTTACTCAGTAAATAACTGGTAGATTTTTATTATCTTGATGGTCTGGTTACTGCCATTAGCCCCTGCATTCTCCAGACAGCTTTCCAGTCCTTCCATCCTGGCCCCATTACATCACCACTTTAAATCAACCACAGCACAGGGGGATGTCTGAGTTAGTTTCCTTGATGGGCTCCTCCCTGCTATCCAAAGATTAATAGAGGCAGCATTTTAAAGAACAGCTTCATTCACTGCAAAAATATTTCTGCTCGGTTAGGATCCCATCCCATCTTACTTCAGTACTAAGACTGCAAAGTGAAAGGAGAAAATATTTAACTAAGTATACAATTCCCTATACTTCTTTATGTGACAAGTTACCCCTTTCTTGTAGAACAAATTCTCTCACGGGCAACCTGGTGACCTCCAGAGTCATGATTCTAGAGCCCGGAGGGAATTTTCATGTGCAATTTATTTGATGAGTGTGATTGATTAAATTTCATTGATTTTCAACTGCACACTATTAAAAATCATGGCAGAATCCTATAGATGTTAATGCTTTCATTTGGAGCTATTTGTCAGCTACTCATTGATGGTTTTGAGAATTTCTAGAATTTCCTGAAAGACACACAAAAAGGTAATTTCTACATTGCTTATCTTGTGTGTGTGTATGTGTTATGTTTATGTGTATTCACATGTGTGTATGGGTACATAAGTCCTTGTATGTATGCAAGAACATCACATTAGAGGTCAGCACTGAGATTCTTATTCTATAGCACTCTACCTATATTTTTTTTCTACAGACTCTCTCACTGAACCTGGAGTTCAATGATTCAGATAGAGTGGCTGGTCAGTAAACCCCTGGGATATACCTGTATCTGCTCTTGTTCTTTTCAATGTAGAGGCTATTGATGCTTCTAGAACATGCTCAGTAAGTGCTTTTTCCACTAAACCATCTCCTAAGCCCTCATGTTATCAGTCTTTTAAAAAGGAAAGGTTGTTGCTCATTGTAACAGGATAAAACTTCATTACATATTTTCAAAATTAATACAAAATGATCTGTGCTAATGCACAGCATTTAAATAGCTAATCTATTTTTCTAGTACCATTGATTTCAGAGTACTTAACAAAATGCTAATTTAATTAAGTTTTAACTGGTTTTATCTCATAGTCTGATTATAAAATGTTCAACTAATAATGCATCTTAAATATTAATAATATTTAAATTTTATGAGATTTGTGCATGCACTCACTTCAATTTTTATTTCCTTTCTGTCAAAACAAATATGTAACATTCTATGTAATTCTACTTCTGATTATCCTTCATTTGAGGACTTAGCTGGAGATAGTACATATGAGGTATCTTTAGAAGGAGAAGGAAGAAGGGAAAGGGAAGATGGAGGGAGGAAAGAGAAAGGCTTGTTTCTTAGGAAGACATTTTTAGTTTACCAGTAATACAAAGAATGATTTGCTCAGAACCTAAGAGTTTTCCTTGGTTGAAGCAGCATTTTACACAATTAATTTGGTAGAACTACCTTAAGAAAGTACCACAGGATGGATAGTTTGTCTCTCAATTCTGATATCTGTAAGTGTAAGACCAAAGAATCACATGACCCAGTGTCTTCTGGGGTATCTTCGTTGGCCTGCAGATAGTCGCCTTCTTACTGTGGTCTTCTTAGTCTTAGATTCTGCCTCCCTTCCTTACAAGGACAATCATCACAACTTATCTGGTTTACCTTTATTACTTCATTTTTCCTTGATTACTGCTTTTTTTTGTCTTAAGGTTCAGCCACATTTTGAGGTAATGAAAGGCTGGTGTTTATCAAATAGATTTCAAAGTATGTATTTAGTCCATACATAGCAGTGGTTTTTCAATGAGTGTTTGCTGATTGTGGTGTAAATGAATGACAACTGAGAAATGAAAGTACATATGGTAGATGCTCTTCAACACAATAAGTTGAGGTGGTGGGAAGGAGAATGTGCTGATGTTCTTCTGATTATCAGAAGAAGATCATCAACAATCAGAAGGCCTAAGAAGCTTCTGTTCAATCAGCTGCTTTCCATGAATTTAGTATCAAAATATCATTGGCAATCACCTAGACTGATGCACATCTCATGCTTTGATGAGATCAATCTTTCTAAAATATATTTATAACAAAAATCTTTTAATCATTAAACAATTCATGCAATACACACTTAAGTATGAAATCCATATCAAGATTTCTGTAGTCATAAGAGAGATAAGTTCAAGTCACTATTCCTTCCTATTGCCTACCAGGTACAAACCACATTCTTATATATGGAAATGGAAGTTCTTTAGCATTCAGAACTTAGCTATTTTTTAGTGCTCCTTCCTCAACTCTTCCCATGATAATATTCACATAGGAATATTTTACACCTTCTGTTTTACACTTTATAGATTTGTGATTTCTATTTCTTATACATTTTTAAATCTGTTCATTTGCCTATAAAAAAACCCACCTCCTTCCATTCTAACTTGAATCCTGTCCTTTTCATAATGTAATGAATCTTTATGCTTTTTGTAGATGAATGTGAAGGATAAATTAAGTTAATGTTATTGGTTAGGTGTCAAGAAAGAAGGGCAAGAGATTTATTGAGGTTGAAATTCAATAGATAAGTAAAACATGAGAAACATTTGTGGAGTTGTGGACACTAACATGAGTTTTGATAGTTCTTTGATAGCAGATGTTCTGATCCACATATGTTAGCATGTAGACTAGCTCTTGCCCCATGTTGGACACACCAGAAATCTTCAAATCTGGCTTAATGAGTGTGTGTG
>CAJQZJ010000841.1:116356-141967 GCA_907164525.1 Lophiomys imhausi | reverse complement strand
GTGTGTGTGTGTGTGTGTGTGTGTGTGTGTGTGTGTGTGTGTGTGTGTGTAGTTCTTGATGAACATAGAGATAATCAATCCCAAATGTCAAGAAAATCCAGTCAATCAGGACACAGTTGTTTCAAAAGATCCACATGGGGCTGTTGAGATGGTACAGTGAGTAAAATTGCCTGCTACCTAGCCAAATGCCTGAGTTCAGTCCTATGAGCCCACAGTGTGGAAGGAGAGAACAGACACCATGAATGTAGACACACACACCACACTCACACACAAACTAAAGAAATAAAAAGATGCTTAAAAAACAAAACAACAACAAAAACAACAAATTAGATATCAAAGATAACAACTAAACAATACAGAAATGGGATATTTCATTTGGAATTATTGGCCAATAGGGTCATGTAAACACACCCAAACTTTACAGGCAATTGGCAATGCTCTTAGTTATCCTCTAGAACTTGAAACTAAGACTTTATTGCTGAAGAGAACACATACTTAAGTCATAGAACCTGGAGAAAATGAACTGGTACAGTCCTGCAAAACTAATCCCTATTGGCTAGCTTACAGAGTGCTTTGAGGTGGTTTGCAAGCTACCAGAGAGAAAAAGTAGTCATCAGTCTTATCCAGTAATGAACCCTTCAAGCTAGAATAATAACTGGTTTGGCAAGACATACTGAAAAATGTTGTAAAATGCAAAGATACACAAGCATCATAAAGTTTTGGTATCTCAAAAGGAATATTTTCACTCTAAAATGTCGTAGTAATGGAAACTGGATTATCAATGTTAGCATAAGCTAGAACTTACAATATATTTTTTGTGGTACTTCACAATAGTATTTCAAGTGTTAACTACAAATATTTGTCTGAGCTTGACCAAAAATGTAGACATTCTGAGAACAGCTCTATTGATCCTTTCAGTTTCAACTTATAAAAATACTATTTTTTCATGCAGTATGTTTGATCATGGTTTGCCCTCACAAAATTTCTCCCAAATAATGCCTACATCCCACCCACCAATTATTTGCCCCTCCTCTTTCCCTCCCTCCCTCTTTCTCAATCCTTCTCAGCCTCAATTTCTTTAAAAAAATAAAAAAATATTAAAAAAATTAAAACAAGCAAAATTTCCAACTCAGCTATGAAACATGATTTTACATATTTGTGAAAATTAGACAAGTAGTCTACCATTTTATTTCATTGAAAAATCCAGCGAAATAATAAATATGGAAATACATTAAATCCTAAAAACAACAAGCAGTGATGCTTTATGTTATGGTATGAAATTACATTCACATTCACATAAAGTAGCTATACACACACACACACACACATATACACACACACACACATACACACACACACACACACATATACACACACACACACATACACACACACACACACACACACACACGCATTAACTTATTTTGGGAAGATAATTCCCAAATAGAAATACTGTATAAGCATATAGAGACATGTTCCCATATCTCTATGTTTTCCTTCTGAAAGTCTATGAGCTAGAATGTTGCTACTGTTCTTATAATACTTCTTAAATCATTGCCTGTGCTGAAAGTTGTTTTACAACTGTTTACCTTCAACTATAGAAGCCACCCTCTAACAGTCACTGTAAAATTGGCAAGAATCTAGTAGATTTAGTGTGTCTGGCCATATGTTAAAGTCTTCGATCCACTTGGACTTAAGTTTTGTACAAGGTGATAAATATAGGTCTAATTTCATTCATTTACATGTCGACATTCAATTGGATCAGCACCATTTGGTGAAGATTCTGTCCTTTTCCATTGTACAGTTTTGGCTTCTTTGCCAAAAATTAAGTGACCATATGTGTGTGGGTTCATTTCTGGGACTTCAATTCAATTCCACTGATCCATTGGTCTGTTTCTATACCAGTTTTTATTACTACTGCTCGGTAGTACAGCTTGAAATCTGGGATGGTGATACCTGCAGATGTTTTTTTATTGTACAGGATTGATTTAGTGATTATGTTTTTTTGTTATTCCATATGAAGTTGAGAATTGCTTTTTCCAGGTCCATAAAGAATTGTGGTGGTATTTTCATAGGAATTGCATTGAATTTGTATATTTCTTTTGGCAGGATGGACATTTTTATTATTTTGATCCTACCTATCCATGAGCATGGGGGATCGTTCCATCTTCTGATGACTTCTTCAATTTCTTTCTTCAAGGATTTGAAGTTCTTGCCATACAGGTCTTTCACTTGCTTGGTTAAGGTTACCTCCAGGTATTTTATATTGTTAGTGGCTATTGTGAAGGGTGCTGTTTCCTTAATTTTTTTCTCAGCCCATTTTTTTTTTTTTTGTATAAAAAAGGGCTTCTGATTTTTTTAGTTAATTTTGTATCCAGCCACCCTGCTGAAGGTGTTTATCAGTTGTATTAGTTCTTTGGTGGAATTTTTGGGGTCGCTTATGTATACTATCATATCATCTGCAAATAGGGATAATTTGAGTTCTTTGTTTCCAATTTGTATCCCCTTGATCTCCTTTAGCTGTCTTATTGCTCTAGCAAGAACTTCAAGTATTACGTTGAAGAGATATGGTGAAAGTGGACATCCTTGTCTTGTTCCTGAGTTTAGAGGAAATGCTTCAAGTTTCCCTCCATTTAATTTGATGTTGGCTACTTGCTTGCTGTATATCACCTTTATTATTTCTAGGTATGATCCTTGTATGCCTGTTCTCTCCAAGACTTTTAGCATGAAGGGATGCTGGATTTTGTCAAATGCTTTTTCAGCATCTAGCAAGATGATCTCTTAGAAGAGAAAGTGGGGAAAACCCTCGAACTCATTGGCACGGGTGACAACTTCCTGACCAGAACACTAACAGCTCAGGACCTAAGACCAATAATCAATAAATGGGACCTCATGAAACTAAAAACCTTCTGCAAGGCAAAAAAACACTGTCATTTGAACAAAATGGCAACCTGCAGATTGGGAAAAAATCTTCACCAACCCCACATCTGACAGAGGGCTAATATCCAAAATTTACAAAGAGCTCAAGAAATTAAATGCCAGGAAACCAAATAATCCAATCAAAAAATGGGGAAAAGAGCTAAACAGAAAATTCACAAAGGACGAATCCCTAATGGCTGAGAGACACTGGAAGAAATGCTCAACATCCTTAATCATCAGAGAAATTTAACTCAAGACAACTCTGAGATTCCATCTCACACCTGTCAGAATGGCTAAGATCAAAAGCTCAAATGACAGCACATGCTGGCGAGATTGTGGAGAAAGAGGAACACTCCTCCATTGCTGGTGGGAGTGCAAGGTTGTAGAACCACTATGGAAATAAGTCTGGCAATATCTTAGAAAACTTGAAATAGCTCTACCTCAAGACCCAGCCATACCATTTCTGGGTATACATCCAAATGATTCTTCACCAAACCGCAAGGACATTTCTTCATCTATGTTCATAGCAGCCTTATTTGTAATAGCTAGAAACTGGAAACAAACCAGATGTCCCTCAATTGAGGAATGGATAAAAAAAAAAAAAAACTGTGGTACATCTACACAATGTAATATTATTCAGCCATCAGAAACAAGGAAATCATGTAATTTGCAGCCAAATGGATGGAATTAGAGAATCTCATCCTGAGTGAGCTAACCAAGACTCAGAAGGATGCACATGGCATCTTCATTATAATCAGATTTTAGCCATATAGTACAGGATAACTATACTACAACCAATGCACCAAAGAGAACATGAACATAGACTTTGTTCCTATCAATGAGACAGTTTGTCCTAGTGGTGCTGCCTTGTAGGCCCCCAGTGTATGAGGAGGCTCTTGGCCCTTATATGACTACTGAACCGGGAGGGGGGGACTGTTATGTAGGGACACTCCACTACAGAGGAGTGTGATGGAAGGGATAGGGGATAGAGTGTTGGACAGCAGGACTGGGAGGGGGGGGGAAAGAGAACAGTCTGATGGAGATGTAACCTGAAGTAATAAATACATATTTAAAAAATTGAGAATAATCTCCCTCCAGTGGTTGGATTTAGATTCATATGAAGGAACCAATTATCTTTACTGTCAAGAGAGAAAAGTTTGAGGATAATGTTGCAATTCAGAACAAGATCTAATGGCACTTCTTGTAAAAACCTTTCATTGGTATCCTTACCACTGTGCAGAGCTGACCACAATCATTATAGCTGCTGTTTATTGGACTACACATAGTTCCACTGGTGACTTGTGACTTGGACTTCTAAGACATAGTCTCCTCATAGGCAGAGCAAAGACAATGATAGCTACTTGATTGAGTCAGTCCTTTGAGAAGTAAGTGGTTGGATAAATAATGTGCTCAGCATTCTAGCTTTTGCTCTAAAATCGCTCATACATGTTTATTATGGCCAATAGTAGACATAATAATATTAACCATTGTATACTGGGACAAGCTACAAATAGAAATAACTTTATGTTCTACAATCAAGGACTGGTCAAATTAATCATGGCACTCCTCAAAACAAAAATGGCATTGGACATTCTGAGAGAGGAGAATGTACATTCTCTTGGAAAACATTTTAGACTCACTGCAAAGTGAGACTTAGGTTGCCTATCAGCACCCCAGAGAATAGACAGGAAAGCAAATGCAAAATGTCCCCAGTGGTTAACGTGATATTGTGGAACTTTAAAGCTTTTGTTATTTTAATTTGGTCTTTTATACCTTTTCATTGTTTTCATTGCATGGTATTTCCTAAAGCATACAAGGGCATCTAATTTTTACAGGAAATGAGTAGTTTTCATAAAACACTGTGTAAGTCCTCTCACTAGACACCCAAAGTAAATCTGGTCATTTATGACAGTTTCTGTTAAGTATTTCAGAGTTAATAAAATACTTTATTTCTATGTACTTGCTTATAAAAGATCACATCAAGCAGCCAATCTTCCCTTTAAATTGTCTTTTAGATGTCCCCATTAGAGACTTGGGTGTCATGAATGGTAGAGAAAAAACATCTGTATGTCCCTCACTGTCATTGTTTCTTGGGGTGTATTATAGTTGTAGTAGTGGCACCCATTCATCCTTTATTTCTTTTGCCTGTCTCTGGCTAGACCAGGGAGACTTAACACTCATTTCTTTTGTATTTCTTTGTCTATTCAGAATTTTTAAATTAATATACATAATGACATGTTTCCAAAGTCTAATATTTTCATGTATGGCTGGAGGCCAGAGCTCTTGGGATAAAATGACAGTCATACTAGCATTCCCTTCTACTTATCTAGAGAGAAACTGAGATTGAACTGCTGTTGTTATCTATAGACATCAGGGAAAATTAGAAAGATCCCTGAAGTTGGCAAGTTTTGTAACAATGAGCCACTAAATTAATGCCAACCAAACTTCCTATAGTCATTCCTCAACTGAGGAAAATAAGTGTCTAATTGTTGAATTAACCAATGGACAGTTTTAGAGAGATAATTGCAAACAAATGATTTCTTAATTCTTATCCCATCCCAATGGGACTCATACCCTGTTTTTACCTTTTATAATCTTTCTTTCTTTTTCTTTTTTCTTCTTCTTTAATTAACTTACATTTTCCTAACTGGTACATTTTTCTTTAGAGTTTTAAACTTACCTTTGGGAAAAATATTTTCTCATTCAAAGAGAGAAAGTATTTTTCATATAAGGTGTGCATGTTCATGCTGTGTGTGTTTGAGTGTGTGTGTGTGTGTGTGTGTGTGTGTGTGTGTGTGTGTGTATGTGTGTGTATGTGTGTGTGTGTGTGTGTGTGTTATGTTATGATAAGGACTGTGGTCATGATGTGTGTACATCCTTTATCATTAACATATGAGCAAGTAAAACTAGCCCCATCACCTTTCAACCATGCTTACCCTCAGATCAACCCCATTGGGTCAAGTTCCCTTTTTTTTCTGTTTTTTCCCCTCTACCTTCTTCAGTACTACTCTATGGTAAGGGAAGTAAAACAGAAAAATCTGGCTGCACACACACACACACACACACACACACACACACAGACACACACACACACACCATAAAGTATTTCTTCAAGAGAAAATGAAGCAGAACATGGTGGAAAAAATATTCAGGAGGAAGTTCTTCACTTATTTGTCCCTTCCCCAAATCCTATTGTCTCCTCTATTCTTTGATCAAAACTCTGACTCAGGTATGCCATCAGTACTGCTGCTGTACTGTCCTCTGACCATTATGCCCATGTTAAAATCTGAATTCCAACAGAACTACCCCCTCCAATCCCATCTCTGCAGTGGAATGCTGCCTCCCTGACTGCCTGCAAAGCAATCTGGTTAGTTATTCTGAAGGCACTGCTGTTTTTTTCTTTTCTTGATTTTCTCCCCTGGATCAGAAAATTCCAAGAGCTGTGCAACTGCCAGAGGCAGCCTTTGGATTAATCATCAAGGAAGATTTTCCCTCTCCTTAACAACTTATTTTCTCATGGATTTTCATGAGATATACCCACACCCTTAGTATACTGGGAACATCAAAGTAGAGACTTTTACTCAGTTCCATGCCCCCAACATCCTGAGAGAAACAAAACAAAACTGAACCTCAGGGAAACTATAATTCCATCAAAAGGGAAAGTCACGGTAGATATCATGTGAGAAAAAATGCAGCAGAAATGTGTTTTAGCTTGTCTTCTCTTTCAATTTCTCATATAGCTCCCATTTATTTTTGCTTAGCAAATAGTTGTCTTATTTTATATGAAAATGACCATTCACCTTTATAAACATAAACTTATTTTATATAAATGTCATATAGCAAGTTGACTATTGTGAATATTTTAAAATAAGCATCCAATTAATTACAATGTAAATTGTTTTCATGCCTTATGCTGTACTGACTCTGTTCAAGATAATCAGATTCCACGGTTCTTTACTCATGGGCCATGCACATTGTCTTTGTAAATGTTCTAGGAATGTGGGCACACTAATAGGTTGTGAGTACAAATAAGTTGACTTCATTTATTTCCTTTTGTCTCATGATTTGAGATGAGTTAACATAATTGTAAACTATTTCATACAGAAATGAGAGTGGGCAAATCCCTGGTAGCAGACCACAGCTACGGAGTCTCCCAATCAAATGGCTCCATTTAAATGATGATATGATGAAAGCAGAGATTCTTTGCTGCCTTGTACTGTCTCCAAAAATCGTCACAGGCTGGTTGATATCTAGACTTTGCTCTGAAGACTTTTTCTTTTCTTCTTCAGTCAGTGTAGCAATAATCTCCATCCACTCTATTCTCTCTGTTTTAACTAACCACCACAACAACAACTACAACAGTAAAAACTCTCTGTATATGTTCAGTCTAAGCATGGATGAACAAGATTAGAAGTCCATCAAATAGATTTGTGAAAAATAAAATGATGCTATTTACAAGGCACCTAGATTATGGTATTTTTCTCTGGTAGCCTGAACTAAAGCTGTCATTGCTGTCATTTAATATATCTGAACTGAACCCATGTATATTAGCACTGAACCCTAAAATCTTGAAAAAAGCACACCATACACACAAAAGGGATGAGATCTAACAACTAACTCCATCAAAGTTGAGCTTTGTCATTTTTGTTCACTAGAGACTTTGACTTAGTTGCTCTTGAATGACTGGCCTGGATAGAATGGAAGGACGCTATGACACACTTCAAGGTTCAAATACAGCCCAGCAATGATCACTTTCTCAAGCGGTACAGAACTTGTTCCTATGGTAGGAGGTAATTCTTAGTAGAAGCCATTTTAGTTGGACAACACACCAAGATTGTTGTTATCATTCAAAAAGGAACCTGTTTCATTAAGTTCCCTTAGAAGCAAATATAACTTTCTACCAGAATGTTCAGGAATTAACAGAAAGTTCCAAGGAATCATAGTTCCGTTAGCAGGCTTGGATCATTTCAATACCTGGAAGATGGTCTCTTTATTCTTAAAGTAAAAGAGTCCAGAAAAAACAAAAGAGGTCTATAGTAGCTACTGTGTTTAAGCCTGGAGAGCCTCGTTGTTGTTTGTTTGTTTGTTTTCCCAAAATAACAGTCTTGTGTAATAGTTTATAAACTTCCAGTATGATACTTTATTTTATAAAGTGACACTGAATGTTGTTTACTCTCTACATGAATATTTCTCTTATGTACCTCAGAATGAAATATTGTTCAAATAACTTCAGATTCTAGTTTCATGCTCCAGCTCCTGCAAAAAGCCATGAATGCTTTTTGAAGTCCATCCTCAGAGCTCACCAGCAGGGGCACAAGGCAAGAGGAAAAAGGGGCTTCTTACATTTAGGGAGGGTGAATTCCAGAAAAACATTAAAACCATAGAGATATTTGACTTGGGGTATTTTTCAGATGTTGCAAGAAGAACAAAAGAAGGAAACTTATTTATGCTGTTTTGTGATCAGTGAATTAGGAGGTATATCAATTAATATAACATCAATTTTCTTATTGTACAATACCTAGAAGACTTGTATACTCAGTAGGCTATTCGAAAACCACATTCTAGCAAAGTATCTTTAAGTCACACAGAAATAAAGTGAATTTTTTCTTTTTTCAGTAGAAAAGTAATGTCTAATGAGAAACAAAGAGGAAACTATATTCATACTGGGTGTGTATGTGAGAGCATAATATACAAATACACATGTACACATATATATGGACTAAAACACAATGGTTTTTGATCCATAAGTCATTGAAAATACAAGGTTTCTTTTCTACTTTAGAAGCAATATTTCAAATACACTATCATTGTCAACACCTTTGTTTTCTCTGTAAGAAGAATAATAAAATGTTTTACCTCACTTTACCACTGGAAAGAATGATTGATTTTTTTGACAAAAAATTCTTTGTGAACAATGGAGTTAAGAGGCATTGTCAAGAATGCTGTCCAAAAAAGACAAAACTTAGAAGCAGGTAAGTCGACAGCCTAGCTCTGCCAAGACAGGGTAGGCAAGACCTTCATAACCCCTGCTCTACAATCAATGTCTGTCAGAGAAATGGGGCCAAACGACTGAAGATCAATGCTGTAATGTATGGAGAGAAAATGGGAACTGTCCAGGCAGCCACTGGTATGTCATTTCTTAGTTTTGGAAGCTGCAGGCCCTGTACTTCCTATAAGATCAGATATATTTATCCCTCTCAGGTCTCTGAGGTGGTTGAAGAATAGATAGCTAGAGTCTCATAGTTAAATTTTGAGTTGTTTAGGAATCAAGAGAGTGTTATGGATCTAAGAAGATGTTTTTAAAATTGTGTTGCAAGTTAGTATGAAAGTTGAGTTAGATATAGAACTTTAAACTCATGGAGATGGTTAGATAGTAGAATGTTAAAGTCAGGTGTCAAATACATATGGACTGGACATTGGGAATGTACGCTAAGCCATATAACCCTCATAACTGTGGCTTAATTACCTCTGTTGTTTTGTATTGTATTTATTATTATAAAGAAAGAGCCATTTGTTGGACTGAAAGGGGGAGCTGTTGGGGGAAATAAGATATACTTTAAACTTAAAAAAAAAGAGGAAGAGGATGGAGGGGTTGAGGGTGGGAGGGTGGGACTGGAGGGGGGAGTAGGGTGGGGATTGCCATTGAGATGTAGCTTGAAGAAATAATAAAGTAAAAAAAAAATAAGCTGAAAGAAAAAAAAACACATGATCATCTTGCTAGATGCTGAGAAGCATTTGACCAAATCCAATACCCCTTCATGCTGAAAGTCCTGGAGAGAGCTGGCATTCAAGGTCTATACCTAGAAATAATAAAAGCGATATACAGCAAGCCAGTAGCCAACATTAAACTAAATGGAGAGAAACTTAAAGCATTTCATCTAAACTCAGGAGAAGGCAAGGATGCCTATTTTCACCATATCTTTTCAACGTAGTATTTGAAGTTCTTGCTAGAGCAATAAGACAACTAAAGGAGATCAAGGGGATACAAATTGGAAAGGAAGAAGTCAACTTATCCCTATTTGCAGATGATATGATAGTATACATAAGTGACCCCAAAAACTCCACCAGAGAATTCCTACAACCAATAAACACCTTCAGCAATGTGGCTGGATACAAACTTAATTCAAAAAAATCAGAAGCCCCTCTTTTAGAAAAGATAAATGGGCTGAGAAATAAGTTAGGGAAACAACACCCTTCACAATATCTACAAATGGTATAAAATACCTGAGGCTAACTCTAACCAAGCAAGTGAAAGACCAGTATGACAAGAACTTCAAGTCCTTGAAGAAAGAAATTGAAGAGGACATCAGAAGATGGAAAGCTCTCCCATGCTCATGGATAGGTTAGGATCAACATAATAAAAATGGCCATCCTGCCAAAAGCAATATACAGATTCAATGCAATTCCCATCAAAATACCAGCACAATTCTTTACAGACTTGGAAAAAAAATAATTCTTAACTTCATATGGAATAGAAAAAAACCCAGAATAGGTAAATCAATCCTGTACAATAAAACAAACATCTGAAGGTATCACAACCCCAGATCAAGCTGGACTACAGAGCAGTAGTAACAAAAACAGCATGGTACTGGCATAGAAATAGACCAGTGGATCAATGGAATCCAATTGAAAACCCAGAAACAAACCTACACACCTATGGTCACTTAATCTTCGACAAAGAAGCCAAAACTGCACAATGGAAAAAGGACAGCATCTTCAACAAATGGTGCTGTTCTAACTGGATGTCAACATGTAATAGATTGAAATTAGACCCATAATTGTCACCTTGTAGAAAACTTAAATCCAAGTGGATCAACGACCTTAACATAAAACCAGACACACTAAGTCTAATAAAGGTAATGATTTTTATATTTAGTACCTTGGTATTTATTCTCCAAGTTTCTTTTCCCTGAATATAAAATATACCTCTGTTTTTAGTAGCTGTTTTTCTTTTGGAGACTTCTTTAAGTCTGCCATCTTCATATATGTTATCCGTTTATATTTTTATTATTTAAGGATACTGTAGATACATGCCACCTACCCCAGAGTATTACCTCTTTTAAAATTTTCTTCTAATCTATGTGTTTTTCTATTTTCTGTTAATTTCACTTCCTATTTACTTATGCTAAACTTTGTATTTCATAGTGTCCCTCTAATGTTCAACCATCATTTATAGTTTATTATTATTTGAGAGTAGTGGACAGTTTAGAAATTCCACATGAATGAACATATTTTCTTTTAGTGGAATCCAGAGAATTTATGAAGATTTCCCAAATGTTGGTACCTCACTACAGAAGCTATACAAATTCTTAAGAAAGAATGCACTGAGTAAACATTAACTGCTTAGCAGTTTTGTGCCAAGAAGCATAAATACAAACTTAAAAGAAAGGTTATTGTCTTACCATTCAGAATATAGGTTTTCATGGAATAAACTCTTTGTAGTAAGATTTAAAAAAAAAAGAGGCATTGTCAAACTGAATTTTACAAATTTTTTCTCCTTCCACTGGTTAGCCTTTATGGTTTAATAAATGAAGGGCAATTCTTCTTGTCCCAAAGTATATGTATTTGAATTCCTTCCTAATGGAAACAGTTCACGGAAACAGGTGAAGTAGTTCAATTTTCAAGGTCTCCCCATTATACCACCATCCATCTATTTATCTGCTTGTGCTCAAACCCACTCATCCCCATTTGGAAGTACCTGTTTTGTAAGATGTCCTCCTTGCCCCCTCAAGGCTCTTTTGACTATTGTACTCTCTACAAAGGCTTCTCCTGCTCCCAACTAACTTTTCTTCTTTATATCATATCAAAGTGATGCACTACAGAAGTGTTTGTCTCCTTATGGTTGTCAACCTACATTCATGTAGTATAACAGTGATGAGGCCTCTTTGTCTCAAGAGATTTTCGATTATCCAGTATAGCCATATGTATACATTATATCTAGCATTCATACCCTTCAAATCTACCCCATTGTGCCAAGTTGAGTTTTTCTGTTTTGTCTTCTACCTCATTCATGACTAGGCTAGAGTTAGGAAAGTAAAACAGAGCTAAATCTGGCAAAAAAAAAAAAAAAAAAAAAAAACTCACCATAAAGCATGTTTCTAGGGGAAAATAAAGCAGAACAATGTGTGAGAAAAATTCCGGGATTTTTATTTACTTTGTTACTTAGTTATTTGTCTCTGTCTCAAATCTTATTCTTTTTTGTCCCTTTCTCCTTCAGCTCATAGGTCTCCTCAAAGCCTCTGAAGCAGCGAAATAACCAGCATCATTTCTAGCTAAGCATGCCCACACTGAGCTCTGCATCAAGAGTACTAGAGCATTCAGTCCCAGCTCTCCAGTACAGCAATGATGCTCTGACTGTCTGAAAAGAGGTCTGGTTACATTATCTTGTAGGTACTGTTGTTCTAGTCATATTTTTCTTTCTGTGTACTGCCCAGTAGAAAGACAACTAGAATTCTAATATGCAGGAGGGAAACAATGAGGAAGGGGAAATGAATTTTCTTTTTCCTTTGTTCCATGAACAGTTGAGTTCAAGAGACTTCAGAAGTTCACTTTAATGGGTAGCCCTTAGCATCCACTCAAAAAATCAGAAATAATATTACTTATAATCACAGCATGTCTAGATGCTCCTAAATAAAAATCTAGTTTTAAAATTACAAAAATGTCTTTCTTCACCGCCCTCCCCACAGCACCCCTGGCAAAGGCCAGCCCATGGATGGCATGGATACCGAGCTATCAGAGCCATCTATTTTGAATCTTAAGGGTCCTGCAGCAATAGTCAGGCTAAATTCATCAAGGACAATCCTTTCCTAATAAATGCTTATATAATTAGCTTCTGCCCTGGCCTAAATTTTGTTTGCTTAACCCCTTTAAATTTTCTGTAGTAATATTCAATCTTTTTCTTCCCTTTTTCCTCCCAAACCTGCTTTCTTTTCTTTGTTCTTCTTAGCTTTATTCTTACATTATTGACTTTTATCATTTGTAATTGTTAGATGATTCTGGATTTAACTAATTTTCCTAGGAGAATGTATCTATAGTTGTAGAAATGTTTTCTCATTATCCCGAGAAATGTAAATTAGAACCACAATGTACTCTGTCCTTAAACGCTACAGTGATGAGAGCAGACATGTTCCCATTCCGTAGAAGCTGATAGACGAATCAGAGCATGTGATTTATTTGTGATGTTAATCAAGAGAAAAGGCGTTGAAAGAAAATGGGATTCTTGCCAAAAAAGAAAAAAAGAAACAATACCAAACTCTGGGAAGAGACTGATGTTGACATTCCAGAACAAAGGACATTATCTTGAAACAAAGATGAACAAATTTCACCCTCACCCTAAGTTCAATACAGTTCTTCCTATAGCTTCTCCTTACTCATTCACTTGAGAAGAAACACGAATCCTGCTTACTGTTTATACACACACACACACACACACACACACACACACACACACACACTTTACAACAAATATAAAAGATGTCCTTCCAGAACATAGGGATAAAATGAGATTCTTCTGTGAAAATCTTTTTTGATGCACCCGCAAATATATCTGAGTAAAACCCAATATCTGGTAGGTATATGTAAGAGACTTCCACATTGAAGGCCTAACTTGGTCTTCCTTCAAGATGGTCCCTTATCACCCCATGGTGAACTCTGACATTTTGTAAACAAAACCTTTAAACTTTATCTGACTTCCTTCCTGTGAAAAAAAGTTCTGCACACTTTTAGGGGCAAAAGTGCTGAGACTCTTCGGGAGAGTTTTCTTTCTTTCTTTATGTATCATTTGCTCAAAATCACTAAGGCACAGAGTTGAAGGAGCTGTCAAACAAGCCCACTTCTGCTGCTGCCTCTGCTAAACCTAAACTGTCAAGCAAATAGGGTTCTAACCTGCCAGAAGACTCATCTGTAAGTGTTTAGGACATCACCACCTCTACACAGGACAGATCCTCAACAACTTTTTGTTTTGTTTTGTTTTTTGTACACACTAGATCCAGTTTTTAAAGGATATTTGAAGAATAGATGAACTCTTCATCTACTTAATAATAAAGTAAGTAATTGGTACTAAATATCATAGCTTAAGCTTTACTTGCTGTGGACTGATGCTGGGGACATGTTTTCTTGGTCTTTTTTCTCCTAAGAAAATAATAGGCACTCTATGATACTTGAGCCATTCTGTGAACTACTTAGCCTACCTCAGTCTTTCAACATATTTATTACATTCCTCCTGGTTTCTTGATGCTATGTTAACAAGTGTGGGTTTAGTAGTAAAGATGGTAGCTGGATTTCTGCCCTAGTGGAGGCTGCAGGGTTAACCAGTGCTGTTTCATCCGGCCCTCTTCCTCATTTCTGTCCCCCCTTCTATGCGCTTGAATTTTTCACTTTAGGATGGTATGGGACTACCTTTGGAATAGATTATCTCTAACACAGGAAATCATTTGAAATAAAAATGAAGGAATTTTGAGTTGTTTAGGCATCAAGACAGTGTTCTGGATCTAAGAAGATATTTTTAAAATTGTGAGGCAAGTTAATATGAAAGCTGAGTTAGATATAGAACTTTAAACTCATGGAGATGGTTAGATAGTAGAATGTTAAAGTCAGGTGCCAAATACATATGGACTGGACATTGGGAATGTATGCTAAGCCATATAACTCATAATTGTGGCCTATTTATTTCTGTTGTTTTGTATTGTATTTATAGTTATAAGAAAAAGAACCATTTTTTGGACTGAAAGGGAGAGCTGTTGGGGGGAAAAGAAATACCTTAAACTAAAAAAAAAAAAAAAAAAAGAAGGGAAGAGGATGGGGGTTGAGGGGGAGGAGGGTGGAAGGGTGGGACTGGAGGGGGGAATAGGGAGGGGATTGTGATTGAGATGTAACTTGAAGAAATAAAAATAAATTATTAAAAATTTTTGAGAAAAAAATGAAGGACTAAATATTTTAACCCAGAAATTCACAAGAGGAGTCTAAATAATTAGAGAAAACAAAAGTAAGCTGTAGACAAGAAGTATTATAATCTGAACCTTAAGTCCTCAGAATAAAGGTCTCTTCTGTTGAGACACTTTTATACAAAAGAAGTTCTCAGATATGGTGTTTATGTGTAATGAGTCAGTGTAAGAAGACTTTACTCTTCACCGTCTATCTCCATTTGACTGCAACACAACATTATTTGTTGTGGAATGGTCATGGAAAATATGAGAGAGATTAAACACAATAGGGTAAGCCTGGAAGGATACGTCAGACTGTAAAGTTGCTTGCCACCAATCCTGATAACATGAGTTTAATCCCCAGACCCCACATGATGGAAGGAGAGGACAATCTCCTGCACATTGCCCCCTACCTCCATATACATACTTCATTCAGCACATGTGTGTGTGTGCACATGCACGCACACACACACACACACACACACACACACACACACTCACACACACACACATACACGTCAATAGGCAAATTTTAAAAGTAGCCATTAACAATGCTTAAGAAACTGACATGCTTTATTATGTTACAATGAAAGGGAACCAAGCCCATCTGTTGTCAACTCCTTAGATACTGAGCAGAGGGACTCTTGTGTGCTCATCATTTACAAACCAGATCCATAGCAGGAATGGATAGATGATCCTGGCCATTGCTAATTTTGAGCAGGATGAGCTTATAAGATCCCTTGTTCTTTGTTCTTTGCCATGTCAAAAACCAAGCCTATATGTGTGTATGTCTCCACATTTCTTAGAGAGTCAAATGAGAATCTCCTAGTACATGGAAGGTACTCATTGGATATATTTTGTAAAGTACTATTCTTGTCTCTGAATTTATTTTTGTGTCATGATATCTTGATATATCTGGTCTTAAAATGCAATTTCCCCTTGCATTTATCTTTATATTTAAAATTAAGGATCTTCTTCTCATTCTTGGCTCATGCTTTGAAGTATGAACAACTATTTTCTACTTATTTATACCACAGTTTTATGCAATATTTGGAATAAAGGAATTATTTAAAAAAAGACAATACAGTATCATTGCACAATTCTCTATTAACTAAATTAGTCCAGAATGCAGTTTTCATGAACTGAAATGTATAATATTAAAGCCTAATACGTTATATACAATTTCCTAGATATATGAGTAAAAAACCTACTTAATAATGTCAGATTGGCAGTTTTTTCATCTCCCCAATTCTTCAGTTCTAGTAAGATAAAAGTCACATTGGAGAATGTCTGAAAGTCAGACTAGCAAGCAATCCATTTATTTTGTGTTTCTGGGCTAAGATTTGGAATGATTCAGATTTGTGCAACATTGCTAACTGTGAGGTACAGGACCTTTCATTTAAAATGCTTTGATGTGCACAATCCCATCACATCAAGACTATTCTACATGGAGAATACAAAGAAAAATAAGATCAGAATCATAAGACGGAACAAATGAAATGCTAGGTGGGGAGGGTTATTAGGACAGGCCATATTTTGAAGGGAATTGTATAAGTGGAGTGGTAAGCCTTTCTAATACTTTGCTGCCATTCAGATTGGGACAAAATATCAAAATAATAGTTGCTGTAGAATCAAAAATGATCTGTGAGTTTCCTCAGATTAACTGGAAGGAACATGAAGAATTGTAACATGCTTAACAAAACATATTTTCCTGTCTACTTGCAGCAGCTTACAAGAGCTATACAGAGCCACATGTTCAGGAATTCAGACTCAGCCTTTTGTTTATATGAGCGAGATAGTGCAGCTATCCTTTGGGCCTGTGATTTCACACTTTTCATGTTCAGTAGGCAATGCTAACATTGAGGACACTTCAGCTAAATGAACCCATTTCCTTTTTCACAGTATGTCAGTAAAATCATACTGTCAGTACTTATGTACTCATTTACAGATAAAGAAATTAAAGCCCAAGGAGGTCATAGTAGTAAAATTCAAGGCAAATAATTTTAGAATCTAAGTGTAAATATTATCCCAAGACAATGATATACTACTGACCTCATTGGGCTGCTTATTGGAAATCCCAAAAGTTACATACAATTTGCCAGACTTAGACTTGCAGAAGTACCCAGTAATCATTATACAGGTTATTTGTAATTACTATTTGGGTATACAAAATGTTCGTCATTCATATTTGTGATAGTTTTAATAAGGATGGCCCCATCAACTCATATATTTGAATGTTTGGACATTAAGGATTGGAACTACCTGAGAGAGATTAGGACATGTGGCCTTGTTAGAATAGGTGCGGCTTTGTTGGAGGAAGTGACACCAGTGTGGCTAGTTGAGATGGGCTTTGTGGTTTCAAATGCTTAAGCCAGGCCCAGTCTTTCACTCCTTTCTGCTGCCTGTGGATCTAGATATAGAACTCTCAGCACCTTTAGAACCATGTCTGCCTGTGTGCTGCCATACTTCCTGTCATTCTAATAATGGACTAAACCTCTGAAACTCTAAGCAAGACCCAACTAAATGCTTTCCTTTTGTAAGAGTTTCCATTGTCATGATGTCTCTTCACGGCCAGAGAACATTGGCTAAGATAATACCTAATACGAAATAAAGGAAAAATACAATCAGTGTTGAATTATTACTTATTTTGCTAGTTAATATGATTTTCAGGTGGATAATTAAAGAAGAGAAAACATTTCATTGAGATTTTATGGTTGACTAAGTTTAGTGTCAAGCACGAATTTCTTCCTATTGAGTGAGTTTTAAGTCCAATTAAGTAGCTGTTGGTTACAACTTGGATATAAATGCCATTATTGCACCTTTTAAAACGTCTTACAGTGTTAGTCATTGCTGTGGTTCATAAGTATTACATCTAGATAGGACTATTGATTGCTTTTCTCCATTGGGAGCTTGTATCACAATACAAACCCCACATCTAAGATTCAGGCAACATTGAGGAGAGGGACAGAAAGATCGTAAGAGCCAATGGACCAGGAAATTTGCTTGGAGATAGTGTCATCTTTAAAGGGGTGAGTATGACAGAGCTTAGGGAGGAGGGAGCTAATCTGGAAGGAGTTGGGAAAAGTAGGGCAGATTAATATTATCAAAATATACTGTATGAAATTCTTGTATAATTAATAAAATATTATTTAAAATTATAACAAATATATTACAGCTCTTTATTTCTCTTTTTGTGTGTGTATATATATGTAGCCACACTTGCGTCATGATTCACCTAATGAGGTAAGAGGACAACTTGTCAGACTCTATTTTTTTAACCATTTGAGTCAAAGGGATTGAACTCAAGGCATTAGGCTTAGTAGCAAGTAGTTTCACCCACTGAGCCTTATTGATGTCTCAAAAATTACATTTGAAAGTGATTTGGATGCCTATTTTCTTAGTTTCTTCTAAAAAATTAGGTAGTACTCAGCTAGAAGCAAAAAAGGGAGACTAATCTGTTGCATATGATGAGAGCATGGATTGGGAATTCATGCCAAGTCTCAAGGATTGGCTCCAAGGACAAGCAGGATGCTACATAGCATCATACTCATGACCAGGAATCACTGTTTGCTGCAGAAAGACACAAAACTATTAGCAAAGAAGGAAAGAATAGGAGGAACATTTAGACTATATCAAGTGCAAGCCTTCAGGAGCTGCTTCCCAAAGGAGACACATGGGATTCACATAATTCCCCAAGCCACAAACTGTCACAAAAGTTTGAAATGTTGTTCACTGGAAAAGCTCATTAGAGACTTGGTGTTATTGAGATCTCATCTTGTAAGCAGATTCTGCTTCATATCCTCCAACATTTCAGACTCCCAGAAGGCTGCCGAGAGTGCATTGTTTGGTACATCTGTTTGGATACAGTCATGTGCTCTTGTCAGCTAAGGAATAACGTGAGTCTTCCAGAACCCTAGTTCTTAAATGTCAGACAAGGGTGACACACCAGGGCATGTCTCCCTAACATTAACAATCTCAGGTCTGCTGAGAGAACTCGTTCTAAACAAAATGCCTTGAGGGACTTGAGATTGAGAAGGATGTCTTATTTTTGAGGACTTTGCAGTGCGTGCTAAAGAGAAGCATGTAAGTTGAGTTGAGAGGACATGGGTACACAGATAAATCCAGGCATGCATTCAAATTCTATCCCTACTCCTCTGTTCTGAGCACTAGGGGTGAAAGTTTCATGATGTACACATGGATTACATCACTAGGATGCTGCCTTTTTCATTTATCCCATTTCCCTCATATTTAGGAGAGCTTTAACTATAATTCTAAAAAGACATGTGTGCACTATATGCCTCTGTTGTACATGAAGTGGACTTACAACTTAAAGGCAACCTCTAGAGTACTCTTGGGAAGAGTAAGGAACACATTTACAAGCTGCACTCCTTAGAGAAATCATCGTGTCAGTTCAGAATACAGTGTTGTGAGTTTTGCAAATGAATTCACATTTGTGGGCATATGAACATTTCACGTTATTTTGTCCTGCATAAATGACCCCAACACATTGAACTGACTCAACATCACTGAACTTGTGAAGTCTCTTGGATTCCATGTCTTCCTCTGGTACTTACATCTTCAACTTAGTTGCACCTGCTGGGAAAACATGGTTTTATCTGCTGGATACAACTATCTAAACAAAAATAGTCTGCATCGCACTCTATGCAAAGCAGGAAATTGAAAGCAAATGTATTAAAAGACAGTCATCTTGCATTATTATTAGGATACCTCATGCCTTTATTTTGGAGCTGTGACTATATAGCCTGTACCCAAGAAAATAAGTTAGTACATGATGTAACTCACTTATCTGAATCTTTGTGTAACATATGGAAGTAAAAATCTGGGTGTTGTCACAAACACCTGTAAACCCAGCGCTCCAGGTTATGGAGGCATGAGGATCAGAAATACAAGGTATCTTCTCTTACATATCCAGCACTGGACCAGACCACATTACATGGGGAGAGAGAAGAGAGGGAGGTGGGGGAAGAAGAGAAAGAGGGGGAAAAGAGGGGAGGAAAGGGAACAAGAGAGGAGAGGCAAGAATGTGGGTGATTAATTTTGTGAGCAGAAAGGTTAAGAAATGAGTGGGAATAAAATCTTTAAATTCTGTTTTTTAGAATTATAATAGCACATGCAAAAGAGAAGACTCTAATATTTAAAATTTTCTCTCTCTTTCTGTCTCACACATCTTAAATAACATTAGTTAGTAACATTTCACCTTTAGAGTTCTTTGAAATAATTAAAATTGTCTTAAAGGAAAAAAGTGTTCTGCTCATTGAACATCGCTCTCATTTTGGAGCATAATTATGAGAAGTTAAAAAAGAAAAAAAAAGAAAAACAAAAGAGTGGTAGCATTGTAATTTCTGGAGGGGGAGTTGAAATAAAATTCTAGCTACTTGTTTTCAGTAGTTATAACAGGCTAAATTAAAATGTGTGTGGGATTTATTTACAACTTTCTAAGACTCTTGCAGTTATATATAGCTGATAATTGCAGCAGAATGAAAGTGCTAGGTTTATTTATATTTTAAAGTATATTTTAATATGGAAAATAACAAAACAGCATATATTTTAAAACTATCATTATCCTAGGCACTGTTATTTTTAAGTATCTGTTATTTGAGCTTGTTAACAATTAAAAAAACAACTTGATTCCATAGGTATAATTTACTCACTTTAAAGAGGAATAGAAGGAAACATTGGCATAAAGGCCAAGTGTTTGTGTGGGTGCTTGTTGTCTTCATATTTTATTCTGCTTACCAAAAGTGACACGACAACAGTGAGAAACAAGAAAATAATAATGGAAATTATCTTGGAGAATTCACAAATACTGAGAAAGTATAGATTATTCTTGAACAATTGAAGGTAGTGAAGAAATCATAGGGGATATTTTATAAGTATCTTGAGATGAGCTACTATAACGTATTAAAAACCCATGGGATACAAAAAAGTCCGTATAGGAGGACAGTTTAATCAATAAATGTGACATTAAAAAATCCAAATAGTATAACATTATACCTGATGACATAAATGAATCCAAAATTAGAAAATTGGATCAGAATTTTTAAAAATTACAAAATATAAAAAACCAAAGTAAAATTCTCTATATCCAAGAATTATTTCTTTGTTGAAAAAATTAAAATAAAATTTCTATCTCTATAGGGGCAGGGGGAGAGTTAGAGAGGGAAGAGAAAAAAATAAATGAAATATAAAATTAAAAGTGATAATGGAAAATTAAAATAGTTACCTCAAAATTAAAAAGAATCATAAGGAACTATCTGAGAAATTATATGTCAATAAGTTGAATGACCTAGAATAAATAGGCAAATTCATAGCAAAATATAAATTTACAAGTTTTAAAGGAATAAAAACTCCAGTGTGCAAATAATAAATACAGAATGGAAATAGCATGTCAGGCTGGCTAATCACACACAAATCAACCAATATGATATATAGCCTTAATAAAATAAAAGATTATAAATCACATGGTCATCTCAAAGCAAAGCCGTGTGTTCTCTAACATGCCGTCATGCAGCTTTGATGGCTTCCTTATCTCTGGATAGCTCTGTGTTTTGAGACCCTCCTTTTCCCTTTTCAGTTTACTAGATCATACAGCATATACCATTATTAGATCAAATACTTCCTTTCTTTGTGTGTGTGTGTGTGTGTGTGTGTGTGTGTGTGTGTGTGTGTGTGTGTATGTATGAATGTGTGTATGTATGTGTGTGTGTATGTATGAATGTGTGTGTGTATGTGTGTATGTATTTACGCACACGAGAGGACATGAATGAGATCTTATGTGTAGGCTAGAGAAGGATGTTCAGTGTTGTTTTTTCACCATCCACTTCATTCCTGTGAGTCAGAATCTTACGCTGTACTAGAAACCAGTCTTGTGCCTAGAAACCTCCAGAAGACCTTTGTCTCTCCTCCCCAAGGTTCTGATGGTACAGGACCAAGTGGCCACACGCAGCACCAACATCCGTGATGGGATATGAAGTAAGGACTTGTGCTTGTGCAGCAACTGCTTCACCCATGGATCCCTCTCTCTCCTGCCCTCTGCCATCTTCTTGGATTGTTTCCATCTGGTTTGCTTCTGCCAAATCCTTGGTTATTATTTCCCAGTCTGTTCTTAAGAAACTTTTCATTCTTTCATTCTTTATTTCAACTCTTCATGTATATCCTCTAGAGCTCATTCCCAGATAGAACTCAAGGATGCTGTTTCCCAAACACTTCCTGAGAGGTGACATGACTGAACAAACCCTCTTATTAAGCTAGAGGCTTGGGGATTATTGTACCATTGGCTATAGCATGTCTCTATATCAGAACAAATTCAAGACCTGGAAAGTCTTAATTTTACTGCTTACAAATCTAAACAATTACTTCAATACTTCATTCTACCATCTTGATGTTGGCTGTAATTTTTATCCATGCTATTGTTGTACTACACTAAAATGAATATTTAGAACAGTAACAGTATCAGATCACTTGTTTGCATAATATACTTCAGTAACTCTACAATATTAGTGAAAAATTAACTGTATTATAAATATGTGTTTACTTACGAGTCTCTCACTGGACCATGAAGATTCTTCTTCTCCTAATGCATCTCTCTAGACATTTTACAAGCCAGCCATCCTTAAGTAACTGCTCCTTTCCATCCAGCCAGAGCTCCAATCACTACCACCTTTACTCTCATTATTTGTACACGAAATATCCCTCATATTCTTATATGTTGAAAAACATGGTTAGCAGCTCTTGGTGGCACAATGAGACATAGTGAAAATCTTAGAGATGAGTTCTAGCTAGAAGAAATAGGTTAAAACATATCTTTGAAGCCCACAATTGGTCTTTGCTCCCTTCCTTTTCATTTCTATCTTTAGAAAAAAGTGAGTTGCCTCTTGCTGCCATGATGCTCTGCCATAGATCCAGAATTAATGGAGCCCAGGAGTGGGGACTGAAGACATGACATAAACAAACCTCCTCTTAAACTATCTAAGTTAAGGATTTTGTTTTGGAGATAGAAAATCTGACTGATGCACCCACCCTTCCAGGAGCATCAATAGTATATATTATAATATTTATGGTCATAAATTTAATTCCTATCACTATTTAATGAGAAAGGAATTATGATTTCTATATTATAATTTTTTTAAAAAACTAACATAGGGTCTTAAATTTTTTTCCCTGTGAGATCCTAAGATGAAATTTTTTCCACTAGAAATTGTGGTTGATAACATATACTTCAGACTATCATTCTAGAAATTAAGCTAACTGGGAAGGATCCCTGAGACCAACAAAGAACAGCCCTCACAGAGTTGTAATAATATTTGACAAGGGCAGTTTTGTCATGACACCTTTGGTTAGAAGACAAAGTGGTATTTGAATGAAAGTTGTTACCCAAAATTCACATTGATTTTGCCATATAACATGATTGGCAGATTCCAAACTCTTTCCCTCAGGTGGGACCAACTTACACCATCACAGGTCTGCAAAAATTATTCTTTATGTACTAAAATATCCTGTGAAGTTTCTGGATATTCATACTTGGGTGGTAATGTGTCCACCTTTTATGACTTCCTACACTCATTTCTTCCTTGTTTATGTATATAGTGGAGAGCAGATTGCGCTTGTCATTTAATTAACAAAGACTCCTATTGGATTATCCATGAACCAGGTACTAAGACTATTTACACACAATGTGATATTTCCATGAGCATTTTAGATATAAAGCTTAAAATATATCTTTATGAGAAACCCTACTTATGATTTATTAGTTATTATTGTTATGATTTAGAATTGCAATCCGCTAAGCAGTATGCATTGCCTGATTTAGTATCCTAAAAATTTAACATCTATAGAGGCATATTGATATAAATTTATGAATAAAACAATAATGATATTCAGTCATTCTAAAAATGTTTATTGAATATTTACTATGAGCCTAGTACTCTAGTAGGTCTGCAAAAAAAAAAAAATTCTCCATATACTAACCTACCCCATGAATTTTCTGTACTTTCACACCTGGGTGGTAGCATTCCCACCTTATCTGACTTCTTACACTCATTTCTTCATTATTGTTTGTACATGTCTGTACCCTTAACTGGTCCACAAGCAGTTAGCAAGCAACTCTCTCTTATTCATTTTTTGCTCCTCACCCCTTCCCATCCAGCTCTAAAGAAAACAAAATAAAATGTAGCTCAAGGCTGCTACCTGAAAAATGGCTAGTAATAAAACCTCAGTTATTAAAGGCAGAGTGCAGATCACAAAGGAATAACAGTCAGTCTTCTAAGTCTGCCCTGTGGCTACTTTGGGACCTCAGTCCTGTCTACCCCTGATTTTCGGCAGGCAGATCAGCACACTGAGTCTTTGTTGAATGAAAGAGACGTCATTTTTACTGTGTTTCTTCTACTCCCTGTACAACATCTGTTCCAGGAAAGAGGAGTGAGGAAGGACTGGCTGAGACCAGAACCCTACAAAGGGAATATAGTCACAGTGTTTGGATCAGTTCAGAAGCACATGCCTCCAGCCAAAGGTGGCCTCAGTAGTCAAAAGAATTTGCAACAATGTAAAAGGTAAAATAGCAAAGATTTGTATGATGAAGAAAATCTGAACAATGTCCAAATGTCTTCATTTTATTTTCATATTAAGGATTGTTTTTCATTGCTTAGGATTAATTTTTATCACACAAGGGGAAAGGATCAAGTCTTTGTATTGCCCTCAATAAGTTTTCTCACAGGTCTTATTAGGTTAAAGTGAGTTCTTTATCTTGGATGCTGTCACTGGACTCTCAAAGGCTGATTCCTTGGTTACAATCTGTGTGTAATCTCTCCATCTTGCCTCTGAGATAGCTAATTAGGTCATAATCATTATGTATCTTAGTAAAGGCAAATTTTAAATAGATTTAATCTTTCCTCAATTCATATTTTAGTGATAATTTTTAAAGAGAAATATTTCTTTTTTTAAATTATTAAACACTTATTTATTAATAACTATATTCACTTATAACAAATATAAACACTTAACTACTAACCCTACAAATGACTACAACCCCTATGACCTACCCACTAAACCTATTGGTAACTATTACAACTATTTTCTTTTCTTTTTTTTTTTATAAGTACTTTATTTTTTTTTCTTCAAGTTACATCTCAGTCACAAACCCTTCCCTATTCCCCCTTCCTGTCCCACCCTTCCACCCTCTTCCCCCCCCTTCCCTTTTCAATCCAACAAATGGTTCTTTCTCTAATAACAGTAAATTCTATACAAAACAGCAGAATTAAATATGCCACATTTATGAGAGTTAAATGGCCCAGTATACCTTCCCAATGTCCAGTTCATACATATTTGGCCCCTGACTTTAACCTTTAAATATGTCTATTTTCCCCTCTTGAGGTTACCAAAGCTAAATCATGTTACTGTCAGTTGTTTGGTGGGTTCCAATTTTAAGTAACAATAAAAAGAAGCAGCTAGACAAGCATTTACAGGTTTTCTCATAAATACACATTTGTTACCTTTAAATGATAAAAAGGCTAATGCAAATGCCTCTGTGAATAACAAATGAAATTTTGGACATGCTAGTGTTGAAAAGTCCTAAGGTTTTTTCCTCAAACAAAAGATGTGTGTGTGTGTGTGTGTGTGTGTGTGTGTGTGTGTGTGTGTGTGTGGTGTGTGTGTGTGTGTGTGTGAGTATGTGTGTGTATATGTATGTGTGTGTGTGTGTGTGTATGTATGTATGTGTGTGTGTTTGTGTGTGTGTGTGTGTATGTATGTATGT
>CAJQZJ010000841.1:77112-96893 GCA_907164525.1 Lophiomys imhausi | reverse complement strand
GGGAGAGAGAGAGAGAGAGAGAGAGAGAGAGAGAGAGAGAGAGAGAGAGAACTTGGAATGGTGCAGCCTTTTGAAACCTCAAAGTTCATTCCTAGTTGCATTCTTCCTCTAACAACGCCATACCTCCTAATCCTTCCCAAACAGTTTCACAAACTAGAGACCACGTACTCAAATACTCAAATATATGAATCAAGAAGGGCAATTCTCATTCAAACTATCACAAATTCTAATACGGATGGGAAATCCCACAAAACCTCATTCCTAGGTGAAGAGCTGAGATACTGTGAAGCAATTTTCTACAGGGTCAAATCAATCCCTTCCTTAGGTTATTCAGTCTCATGGGGTCTGTACTAGACACATACAAGCAACGTTAAATGAATCTTCTCTCTCTCCCTCTCTCTCTCTCTCTCTCTCTCTCTGTGAATGTATATATGTGTGTGTCCATATAATAATTTAAAAAGAAGAAATAAAGTACTGGAAAGAGTTGATGATGTGGAAACGAGAGGATTAGAGGATGGAGAAAGAGTGGAAACAAGTAACTACAGTGCTCATGCTTGAAATTCTAAATACTAAAATTTAGATTTAAGAATTGAATAGAATGATGTTTTAGAAGTATGGTTGTGGCATGTGAATATAATAATAGATTGATAATGAAAGGTAAGTAGAAACAAAAGATAAAAGCAAGCTAAGGAAATTTATTATAATTTTTATAATTAGGGAATAAAAATGTAAATTTGACTTTGATCGTCTTTATAGTAAAGACGAAAAGATACAGCAAAATCTCTTAGCCAAAAGTTAGTGGCCACTAGATGTAAATTTATGAGGCACTGTAAAGAAAAGCTTTTGATTGGACTGAGCAAAATTATACATGGAGATCAGCACCTAGCACAAATGAGGAGAAAAATAAAGGCTCACTTTTGCACAACATCTGTAATACACAATAACATTGCATAATAATATTCAGCTGAACCATATGTCAATTCTAGTGTATATTAATATATTTTATTAATAGTGCTCTTATTTCTAAAAGAAGTAATGGTAACAAGGAGAGGAAGATGGTCAGAAATAAGAAAAGAATAAAGGAAGCAAGAAACTGGAAGGGGAGAAGAAAAGGTTGAAGGAAGGTAATCTGGCAGTCACAAAAGGGAAGAAGAAAGGGTATCACAGGAAGAAAATATGAAAGGAAAGTAAGAAACGAGGAAAACAAGAAAGCAGAGAAAAACGAGACATTGAGTCTAAACTTCATTCAAAATAACTTATCTAGGAAATAGAAGACCAGGACAGACTGTAGTTTTTGTTCCTCCAAATTCCACAGATTTTCTTCTATGCCACAGTGATTACTTCGTGTTACTCTTATTACTTTTGCTTTGTAATAATGGGATGTGACTGACCAACTGGTTACTAGGAGGACACACTCTTGCATCAGGAATACTATGTGCATGACCAGTGGTCATAATAACAAATCCAAAATGTGCTAACTCATTCCTCAGATGAAGAAACTGAAGTTCAGAAAGAGGTTAAAACGAGGGTCTCAGACACAGCCTCTGGGTAGTTGATGGTAAACTTAAACTCAAGTTCTCATATCCAACACACAGTAGAGAGGGGACTGGTTGAGTATAAGTCCTCCTGAATTTGGGGGTTGCACTCTATTTGGCATGAAGGTCCTTACAAACCAACCACATGCTCTGAAATTTCTTTGTTCATATATTTTCACTTCAGAGACTATGACCTTCAGATATTGGTTTTTTTTTTTCTTGTAACATGGGGTTAGGAAGTTAATTAGGTTGATACATGGGCATACCTTCTGGGGACTATTGTGGCTATTTTAGTACAATAATTATGCACCATTTTAAGAATATTAGTAATTATAATTTGAACCCCAGGCTGGTAAAATATAGAATTACCCAAAAACAATGCATCAAATTGCATATGTCATAGGAGATACTGTTGTCTCATTTCATTTCTGACTGCTGATTCCTTCACAGGTTCAGCCTGCATTGGGACAAGGATGAAAGTCAGGAGCCTTCCTTGTACATTCCTAAGGAAACACATGAAACATGAGTCTCAATTCCAGCTTCTTGGAAAATGATAAGTCAAATCTTTGAGCCAGGTAAATATTATATTTGTACACTGCATTTTCTTTCACACAAATTGCTACTCTTGGGTCATTATTTTGCTCAGTAAACCTCTTCAGAAATGCCTTACTAGGAACTTATCTTCAAAAAAAGTATAGCAGGGAAGACCTACAAAACAATTCACTGGACTGAGGAGATTTATTTTTATGACACAAAGGATGCGGTAATCAGAATTTTTAATGGCCATTGAACTTACTTCTGTGAGAAAACAAATCTAGTGTAACTTCTACAAAATCTATTGCTGTGTTTGGTTCTTCACTGGAGGGGAAGTTAATTAATGTGGAAGTGTAGGTTGAAAAGGAAGACTACTAGTGAAGTTAAAGGGTAATAGAAATTCTTAGCACACTGTCTTACAATTTTATGCCACTGAGAGTTAAAGATTCCCCTGGAGGATAGAACAGTACAGACTTCTTTACTGTACAGTAAAAGCTGATGAAAGGGAACAAAGGACATGTTATCCCTTTAAGCAGACTTCATTAGATGTATCCTATACATAGAATAATCCTCAACTAATTTGGAAATGAAAGTTTTCTAAATGCCTCTAATTCTTCAGAGGTAAGCAAGAACATCACTTATAGAAGTTTTTGTATGGGATGATTTCAAGATGGCTGATCCATTTGGGAGACACACATTTACTCTATAAAAAAGAATCCAAGCTTAATCATCATCTGTCTGTAAATGACAGGAAGAATCAAAATAGTCATCTCTGTTTGAGGTCTCTGACATCCAGTAGTCCTGGAAGAGGTGTGCTGATTCTTACCAGCATGAAGAGCAGCAGGGACCGAAATCCTTCTACCAGGGAATGACTGGTGGACACATACAGCTTATGACAAAATTGACATGGCTGGTTACAACACTGGGGGATTAATTTTTCACAGCTGTGGGATGTCAAGAAAAATTGAATCCAACCATCATGGTATCTGTTAAAGCCTGTAAGTGCATAAAAAAACCTATAAACTCTAAATGATTACCTGGGCCAGTTGGAAAGGTCTCCATTAATGCCTGCTGTAGAGCATTTAGTTTGAAACAGTGAGGGTTGGAAATAAGTAATTTTCATGTGAGCTAAGTCCATTATCCAAGAGTAGCTTGAAAGAAGATAGTCATAGTGCTAAACGGATGATACAGTCCCCCTTTTGGACCATAGCCAGGAGTGAGCAGAATAAGTGACGACTAGCTTTTGAAATTGACTTTAACAGCATGGCATTGATGTCTTGTGTCACTACAGTGCCAAGTTTATAATAATATATACTTAGACAATATTTACTTGTCATAGTTTCAGAGAACAACCAGTGTGGATGCTCATAAATAATTTAAAAATTGTTTTAAGTTATGGAAATTGTAACTATCAGGAAAACATTGCTATGACTTACTAAAAACTAGGAAAAGTAAACTGTTGAGAGAGACCGATTATAGAATTTTTCTTCCCTATCTTTCTTGTCAAGTTTCTCTACCTAAAAAGCAGTCAATCAGTCTAAAAAGCACTCAGGATCTCTTTTTCTGAGACTTCCCTTAATTCCATAAATAGATTCGGTTACTGTGCCCCTGGTCACCTCCATCACATTTTAAGGTATTTCTGTTTGCACATCTCTGGATCTCTAGTCCCATCTTGAATCATATATGGAGAAACAGTATCATTACTGGAGCTGAAAATGGTTGTTAAGGATAGGTTTTACAAGAAGCCTAGCTGTACACTCTGGATCCCCAGACATGTGATACCAGGAACAAAGTTTCATATCACCTGAGAAATGAGGAAAATGGGGTTACTCACTTCACTGAATCATGGCAAGGATTAAATAAGATAACAAATGCCTTGAAAACACCAGGCTCAGGGAAGTGTTCGCTGGTGTTGTTTTTAACATCAACATTACCTTTAAGCCAAACATAGATGGATAGACCAGCATGAAGTGATTGGCTATAAAAGAGAAGGGCATCCATAAGGAATGAGCACTCATAAAATCCTTTTTTTCCCCTTATTTCTTTTCTATTTCTTCACATAGTTAGGTGAAAATGAATTTTAAAAAATCATTAATGGAAGCATGTTTTTTTTGGACTGATTTTTGAATGCTCCTCATCCCAAATTTAAGTTTCTTGACTATATCTTTACTTACATTCTGAAAGAATCTTATAGAAAGTCAAGGGCAGGCATGGTAGTAATTACTAGGCTATATGGAACATTAAATCAGCATCTGAGAAGTGGGCATGGTTGGCCTGGTTAGTGTTAAATGACTTTTTCAGAAGCACTTTGACAGAATTAGGTTCAGCCAGGAAAGCAGTAGAGAATCTTCTGTATACTTGTTATTCTGGCTCTGAATGCATGGGTTAGCTCCTGTTCTGCCTCTTATGAGTACTCAGCCTACAGTCCATGCCCCAGAAAAGACTTCACTAGAGCAAAGAATAGCTGCTCACAGACATATGTAAGGGATTCATCAGTGTGAAAGGCACTTACTGGGTGTTTACAATCATTGTAACTCTGACACAAATGTGTTCTTTAAATCAGCTGATCCTGCAGATTCAATAAGTATGATGTACTAGATATCCAGCAATGAGCTTCCTCAAAGCAAAGAAACAAACAAACAGGTCTTCAATGACAAAAGATTAAGGAGCAGGAGCAGGAAGATTAATGATATGTTTTATTTTTCTGGAACTCACTGTACCTACCAGGCTGGCATGGAACTCAGAGATCCACCTGTCTCTGCCTCCCAAGCTCCAGAATTAAGGGTGCACACCAATTCTACACTCTTGGTTAGCTAAACTGACATAGCATCAAACTGCTTTCTAAATACTTATGTTTATACTCATAGACGCTTCCTTAGTCTCAATTAATGAAGCTGCTTTTTCCATGGAGCATGAAGAATGCCAAAATCCACCACTGTTCAAGGTGCTCATGGTTGAATGTTCAGCAGTAAACAAGACATTTATACCATCCCTCTAAGGCTAGGAAACCCTGTGTAAGAAGGTCTAGAAAGAATGAACCAGAGGGAGGACAGAGATGAAGGCTCAGAAAAGCTAACTTCTGGACCAGTCACAGCAATGCTAGTCACCAACTCACACCTGCTGTGCTTGTTTGTTCATGATCTACTTCACAATGGGACCATCTCTTGAGGTTTCTGAAGACCACCTGTCTATCTCTGTATATTTGCATAAGCAAATGTTGCTTATCTCTTAGCAACTTGATTCCTGATTAACTTAGAAAACATTTGTGATACACTACACTTGTACCTAACAAAATGACATGTTTGAATGACTATTAGTTTGCATTTCTTAACTATCCTAAACAGTTTGTGACAGTTGCTATCAAAAGGCCAAAAATTCACATTGAATTTTTAAGCATTATATAGGTACAATGCCTTAAAAGAGTTAACCTTAATTTTGTATCAATATACAAAGATCTGTATCACTATGCAAAGCTAAGAGCATATTAAATAATCTATCCCTTTTTCTTTATCATTCCTGTATTATGTCTACATCCCATTTTTTCAAGTCTTTTCTCCCTTACATAGGAGAGAAAGGATAGAGAAAAGAAAAAGAGAGAAATCCCCGAGTCTAACCTCCAAAATCTTGCTAAGCAAGACCATTTAACAACTTGTAATCAATCTCCCTAAATAACAACATTTATGAACCATCAAATGACCAAAGGAAAAAAGAAAAAAATTACCCACCCCACCTTCTGTAGATAGGTGGTCTTCAATACATTCAAGAGATCTATAGAATATGGCATTCAAAGATGTTTTCTTAAGATTTTTTGATATGGAGACATGTCAGCTCCTGAGAAGCCAACCCCATTCTACTCCAAGTAGATGATGAGCACCAAAAAAAGAATCTCTATTTGGAGATGGCTGTTTTAGTAGCAAGTTTGTCACTGGGCAAGAGAGATCATCTCTTGCTTCAACTGTAGACAGAATGCAGTCTGGAAAGGACAAAACTTAGAAGCAGGTAAGCTGACAGCCTAGCTCTACCAAGACACTATAGGCAAGTCCTTCATAATTCCTGCTTTACAATCAATGTCTGTCAGAGATACTGGGCCAAAATGCTGAAGACTGATGCTCTACTGTATTGAAAGAAATTGGGGACCGTCCAAGCAGTAAGTTTTCTGCCATTTCCTAGTTTTGGAAGCAGCTTGCTCTGCACTTCCTGTTTATTCAGATATATTTATCTTTCTCAGGTCTCTGATGTGGGCAAAGACTAGATAGTTACAGTCTCTCAGTTAAATTTTAAGTTGTTTAGGAATTAAAAGGATGTTCTAGATCTAAGAAGGTATTTTTAAGTTCGTAATGCTAGCTAGGATGGACACTGAGTTAGGTATAGAACTTTAAACTCGAGAGAGATAGATAATAGAATATTACTATCATTTGCCAATTACATATGGACTGTACAATATGAATGTACGTTATATGCTATAATTTTCATAATTGTGACCTAATTGTCCTTATTGTTTTGTATTGTATTTATTGTTATAAGAAAAAGAGCCTTTTATTGGACTAAAGGGGGGAGATGTTGAGGGGAAAAAGATACACCTTAAAATAAAAAAAAAAAAAAAAGCAGAAAGGAGGATGAGAGGGAAGAGGGTAGGAGGGTGGGACCTGGAGGAGAAGGAGGGAGGGGACTATGTGATGTAACTTGAAGAATAAATAAATGTTAAACAAACAAAAAAACAAATAGAATGGGGCCGTTAATATTCAGGGGTAGATGGGAGAGCTGCTTAAATGTTCTATCCCTCATTGTTGAGTGATTGGTAAACAACAAAGATTCTGGAAGAAGTGGGGATTATGTCGTTTTGCTGTCTGTTCTTTGATGAGCCCACCAGACTCCAGTGAATAGCTCAAAATCAATTAACAAACAGATGGTCCTGGCTAAACTTAGTTACAGAACAGAAACACACACACACACACACACACACTACATAAATCTCGGAAAGGAACTAGTAAGAAGGAAGGAGTGATATAAGAGACAGTTCGAAGGTTTACCAAAACATATTACAAATATGTATTAAATTGTCAAAGAAAATATCTTAATAAAAACTATTCAACAATTCATAGTCAGTCATTCATACATCATTCTTATTCGTAGCCATAATTCACATACTTATTACAGCAAAAAGTTATTGCTCTTATATTTTCTTTGCATATACTGTAGATGAAGTTAACAAGTCTTTTTGTTTTAATTAACTGAATCCTCTTGTCTTCGACTCACTTCCTGATGATATTTCCCAGTTATTCAATGGTAAGCTGAAAGTTATGATGAATATTTGCTACGCAAGTTTGAGGCTTACACTGTTTATTTTCCCTGGGCTACAGAATTGTGACAGTTCCTATCATTAAAGTGCTTAGTCGCTACCATGAAATGAAAATGAGTACATTTGATTAATTTGGGACACTAATTTTCTTGCCCTTTGAAAGAAAAAGAGATCTATAGTGGAGTAATTTGTGATGACAGAGGACGGGGTCAAGTGAAATTTATAGTAAGATCTTATTGTGTTAGAGAAAGTTTAGAACTCTCATTTGTTTACTTCAAGACAAAGTTTAAACATTTGTTCTTTTGGGGGAATGGGGGTGCTTCTCTGTGCATTCCTGGCTGTCCTGGAACTCACTTTGTAGACCACACTGGCCTTAATCTCAGAGATCTGCCTGCCTCTGCCTCTGCCTCCCAAGTGCTGGGACTAAAATTGTGCACTGCCACTACCCGGCTAACATTTGTTCTTAAGAAAGAGAAATAGGCAAAAGACATTAAGGTTGTGAGTTAAAATTTAACTCTCCTCATAAGACCTATCTTCATCCTTTCTTACCATAATTATGAAGAAAGACCTTACCTAATTTTAGAAGGCTTAAGAAGTAAAGAAAGGGAAGGACAGTCTTCCCTAGAGCTCCTTTATTTCTGGGGATTTCTTCAGATCACTGTTGGTGTTTCAGAATTCATATTGTGATGGACACTCAATCAGTGTTGGTATACAACATATGACATTTCAGAATTCATTCTACGCTTTCTATACCAACAGTCTTTTTTGGACTCACTCTGTAGCACAAAGTATAAGTTTCACTGTGAAGAATGATACCAAAAGGAAATGCCACCACCAATACTTTTTGTAATAAAATGAGTGAGTTCTCAGAGGAGGAATTGGTAAAAGGCTGTGATGGGTCAAGGTCTCAGATCATCCATACCCACTGGGCACACTTCCCTCCACTGCTGGCCTGAGCATAACCTTCTTTGAAGAGGGGCATATCTTCTGTAAAAAAGGTTACACCAGAGTTTAAAGTTTTCTCTACAGTTCTGGCACATTCAGGTGCCTCTGGGGGACAGTAGGATGAGGACACTCATGTCATGGAAATTTTTCTCTAACAGTCTTATAAAGCTATTGATAGGAACAGTCCCTATTACTGCTAAGTTTGTGTTTTTGAAATATATTAGCTAGGCAAGGAATCCCCGAGGCTTACAAAGATTTTTGCAGTGACAGAATTTCCTTGTTGATTTTGCACTTTTTCTTGAGTTAATTCTGTAAAATGTTAAGCTATATGTTAGTTTTATTATTGACTTATTGTAGGAGGGATATTATAACAACACCAAGGCTAGACTCCTATGTGAGCATTAAACTTTTAGTCTGAACTTTTCCTTTTGCATTATTTTAATGAGGTACATTTTCAAAGACAAAGAGAGTGCTAGCCATGTAATTGCTGTGATTGTGAAGCAATGAACTGTCTGATTCCCTTTGAGTCTCTTTAAACACTCAAAGGAGTGGGAAGGAGTCAATCTTCTCTTTTCAGTCAAGTGATGATTAGAAGCCTGTACTAATTTTGCCTTCAATGAGTCAGTGATGTTCAAGATGCTGAACACAGTAAGGACAGATGCATCACTTGAGTATCCACTCAGGTATGTCTGTCTTCTCATTGTTTTATCATTAGCCATTTTCCCTTGTAATTTGTCTAAATCCAGAATCCCTTCATCAGTTTACAACACTGCTGTTAAATTGTTGATATTTTCTTGTTTATTCATTAAAGTTTCAACAGACAGGGTCATTCATAACTACCAATTAGTTGAAGTGTAAAGTCTTTAATGGTATACAATATGAAGAAGAGTTTCAGATTCAACTTCAAACATACTATCCTGGGGTATCTTAGTTCATAGCTTCACTCATCATTGATTTAAAAGGAAAGCCTGTGTATTGTGATGAATGTTAGAGTAAGGTAGTGAGAAACACAATTAAACCCTTTAGCTTCTAAAGGCTCCAGTTTGATACCAATTCTGGCATTGAACAGCATACAAACTAGACCACTTACCAGTATCTTGTTCAAATTGCATTGTGTAGGACAATGGATAGATAAGATACTTACTGATTTTTAGAATCTGACAGAATTCACAGAATAGGACAGGTAGCAACATAAATCCGCAAAATTGGATTACATTTTTGGGAACTTTTTTCATGGTGCTTAGTATTTTGCCACCAATAACTGTGCCATACTAGGGGACACTTAGGCACTGGTTAGAAAACTTCAGATATAACACTAAGCATTAGCAAGGACTTGCTATATAACAAGTAGAGGGTGTTGTTTAATCTCAAAATCATGGCCAGGGCTCAGAACTCTCTCTAAAAAAATGGTGTTATGATGATAAGATCTGTAGCTTAAGAACATGAAGCAAGGTTTAGAATCCTTTAGTGATTTTTCTTAGACTCATAACAAGCATGCTAGTGTTTTCTAAACTTAATGATGTCCTACCTTCATTTAAAAGCTTTTAATGATTCACAAAGGACTCAGTAAGTTATTATAGTTCATCTTAATCTACAACATAGAGACTAGATGAGCTTTTGTATCCTCTTGCTTCACACAACACATATGATTCTTGATTCTAGACCTGTCACTTTAGCAAGATGTCCCATCCCCTAACTGGAGATGAGGATGGATATATTAGTGAAGGTTTCACCTTACTGATATATACCTGAGTAAAGCAGCATGAATGAGGAAATGTTTCATTAGGTTGTGGCTTAGGAGGTTTCAGTTAGTTGTCTAGTGCCTCAATTTTTGAGGGCCTAAGATAAAGTAGTACCATGTGACAAAGGAAGATAGTCACCACTTAAAGACCAGAAAGTATGGAGTATTAGAAGAATGGGACCAGCACAAGGAATAACCTCCAAGAGCATGCCTCTGATGACAGGCCCAGTACCACATTTCTGTAAACTTTCAATAATGCCATCAAGTCATGAACTCATCAGTGAACTAATTAGTGATTAGGTCGCAGTCCTCCTGACCCAACCACCTCATAATGACCAAATTCACCAGCTAGCAATGTCATCATCAATGCACGAGCTTTGTGTGACACTTCATATTCAAACAACAACATGGTTTAAACTTAAAATTTGATATTATCTTATCCTGATTTCCTTTTGTTTTTGTTGTTGTTGTTTGCTTGTTTTGGGATGGGGTTTCTCTCTGTGACAACACTGGCTGTCCTGGAACTCACTCTGTAGACAAGGCTGGGCTTGAACTCACAGTGATCTGCTTACCTCTGCCACCCAAGTGCTGGGATTAAAGGCTTATATTGCCATGCCCGGCCACATAAATATTTTCTAAACTTTAAGGACGTGGGATAAAGTGAGGCATAGTGATGCACACCTTTAATCTCAGCACTTGGGTGTTGGGGTAGTGTTAAGCATTCTAAATGTTAATTAATTGGTCCTGCTTGCTTTTACTTACACTGACTCTGATTGGTTAAATAAAATGCCAAGGCCTGAGATTGGACAAAGACAGAGAAAGGTGGGACTTCCTGTGATTAGAGCAGGAAGCCTGCACTTTAGACGGAGAGTTAATACATTCCAGCCAGCAGCAGGAAGAAGAAGGAATTCCAGCCAGGAGCAGCAGGAAGGAGGCACACACCATGGGTTAGAAAAAAGAACCTCATTCCACATGGCCAGGAACATCGGCATATTGTGGAGAATGGCAGTCCAAGGGGACGTATGTATATATGGGGTCATATTTGGGTAATAGAATTAAGAGCTAGCTTAGATGGGCCAGGATTGCACAACTCAAGCCAAGGCTTGTTAAAATCCACACGTGGTCTCTGTATGCTCACTTTTAATGTCTGTTTAAAGATTAATGGCTGCCAAACTAATTAAATATAATATAAATACTGGATAAAACATTTAATTAGCCATATATTTTTTTACAAATGGCGCCCAACGTGGGGCGCCATATGTAAAAAATATATACTTAGCTAATTAAACTATTTAACCTGTATTTATATTATCATTAATTTGTTTAGTGGCTGTTAATTCTTAAGCAGCCATTATAAACGAACACACAGAGACCACATGGATTTCTACAAGGTTTGGCCTGAGTTGTGCAATCCTAGCCCATCTAAACTAGCTCTTATTCTATTACCCAAATATGATCCTATATATACATACGTCCCCTTGGACTGCCATTCTCCACTATATGCCAATGTTCCTGGCCATGTGGAATGAGGTTCTTTTCTCTAACCCATGGCATGTGTCTTCTTCTTCCTGCTCTTGGCTGGAATGCTTTCTTCTCCCTGCTGCTAGCTGGAATGCTTTAATTCTCTGTCTAAAGCGCAGGCTTCCTGCTCTAATCTCAGGAAGTCCCACCTTTCTGTATCTTTGCCCAGTCTCAGGCCTTGGCATTTTATTTAACCAATCAGAGTCAATGTAAGTAACAGACAGCAAACAGGACCAATTAACATTTAGAATGCTTAACATTACCCCAACAATCAACATGGTGTCTGTGTGTATTCATTTATAATGTGTGGATGAGAATTAACAACCGCCAAACCAATTAACAATAATATGAATACGAGTAAGTAATTTAATTAATATATATTTTTAACATATGGCATCCAACTACGGCAATTAGAATCCATGCTTTCAGTGTGAGAAGGCCCGGGTGAAAGCTGGTTTCCTAGCCAAAGATCAGGGAACTGAACCCAAATGCATTTCAAAGTGCGACTACTTTAACAAAAGCTGTTACCTTCCAGCAAAGGTGGAGAGCTAAGGCCTTAGCTCTCTTTATGTACTAAAAATCTGGCAGCCTTCTAAACAGTGTTTGAGAGTGAAATTAATAGCCTAGATTAAAAATGGAGGAATTCATAATGCCTCAATACTTTTGGATTCCAATTGAGTTTGTATCTCTTAGCATGCAAATGATTTTTACCCTGATAGTTGTGGTTTTGTATATCTTTTTTGAGAAAGTTCAGACTAGGATAGTCTTAAAGGAAAGAATTTACAGATGGAATGCTAAATTGCCAACAATGATAATGATGGAAGGAGAGAGGCCCTTCCTGATAGATAAGGCAAAATTGATGGCAGCTGGAGCTAAGAGCTCACTGGGTACTAGGTGCCTGTCAGGAGTTTCTGGTATTGGTCCACCCATACCAGATTTCAAGGAAAAATGAACAAAGCTTAATTGCAGCATGAGATGGCATGGTTAGACATGCCACGGCTTTTGGAATGTTGTTTCTTTGTTTGACTTTTGTTTAAATGTCTTTGATTTTTCTATATCGGGAGTAGAAAGGATATTTTTCTGGTTTTTTCATTGCTAAAATATAAGAGATTTTTGAAGATTTTGGGCAAATTTCGAATTGTCACTACAGTTCAGAGTTGCTCTCAAGGTTACAGAGTTACTAAAATCTGGGATTTAAGTGAAAGATTTGAGCAGGGGGGAACTGACACACACCCTTAATCCCATCACACTAGAGGAAGAAACAGGCAGATCTGTGGATTCTAGACCAGCCTGGTTTAAACAATGAAGGCAGGGTGGGAACTCTGCTGAAAAGATAAGGCTGCTTACTAAAGACAGTCTAGAATTCAAAAATGACACATTTTTTTTTCCTTGATGTTAAGTTTAATAATGTCCTTACTGATTTAAGGGATAAATACATGTAATCTTAAATTTACGTAAAGAGAAAGGGGTCACAAACCAGTCTCCTTAGTTGTGGGGCTCCCACTATTTTCAAGAGACATTTTGCCCCTAAAAGAGGTATGTTAATCTCTGGGTGTGGTGGTGCATGCCTTTAATCCCAGAATTTAGGAGGCAGAAGCAGGCTAATCTCTGTGAGTTCAAGGCTAGCCTGGTGTACAAAGTGAGTCCAGGACAAGGGTATACAGAGAAATCCTGTCTCAGAAAAAAAAAAAAAGGAGAGAGAGAAAGAGATATATTCTGTTAACCAATGTAAGGACCCAGAGTCAAGCTGGGGAGGAACATGCAAACACCATGCCTCCCACAGCCAACAGTTAAGAAAAGCTAACAAAAGTAGCATATCATGCTATTTTACACCAATCTCCTTAAGAATGGAGCTTCCATGGGAAAATTGGAACTCAAATTAATACAAAATGGTTTAATTAATGCTATTGTTTAATAAGGGTAATTCAATTATTTAAATTCGTACCTTGATCTCAAAACTTGGGAGACAAGGACAGAACAGGTTCCTTGTGTGTTCGAGGCCAATCTAAATCTACAGAGCTCTACAGAGCAAATCAAGACAGCCCAAGCCACAAAGAGAAACCCTGTCTCAATAAGGATAAATATATCCACAGAGAAATTAAATCTCCAAAGAAAGGAGAAAAGGAAAGAAGAAATATATAAATGCATAACTTTGATCCCAAAACATGGGAGACAAAGACAGAGACAGATTGGTTCCTTTTGAGTTTGAGGCCAACCTAATCTACAAAAAGCCAGAACAACACATAATAAACCTGTTTTAATTAATTAATAAATTTATGTCAACTGTAGAGGAGAATACTTAAACTCCATACAGTCTTATGCTGTGCTTTTAATTTAAAATAGATTATATATAGCATATATATGTAATACTATTACATGCCATGTTTTTATTTCACATGGAGAAATAAAAAAGCTAACAAAAGTAGCATATCATGCTATTTTACACCAATCTCCTTAAGAATGGAGCTTCCATGGGAAAGATTTCTTTCTTTCTGTTCAAAGAACAGAAAATATTCCTTAATTGATTTGTGCATCCTGCACACACAAGGCATTTTGGTAATTGAAGAACTATATGTTACTTGTGAGAAATTATATATTTTCAGAACCGGAGCAGAGTCCAAAGACAAGACAAGTAACCCAGATGATCCAGCCTCATAGACTGCCTCAAGAGCTGTTTCCTCAAAAATATGCATCCAGAAGAACTTCAAACAGCTTGCTGAGATGGCCCAGCCTCAAAGACTGTTCCAGACAAGACAGCAATAAAGCCCTGAACTTTCCTACCCAAAGTCCAGCTTCGAACTACAAACTGCTCAGGACATTCAAATTGTTGAGCATATAGAGACTGGACAACCAATGTTACTATTAAATTGATTAACCATTTTTTTCCCATTTTATTTGGGCCCCTAAACAGGTTTTCTGCATCCCAATTCAGCAGGAAGAAGTTTTAAGAGAACGACATCCCATTCCTAAAAAGTGGGGTGGATGATTCTTTGGTTATTTGACAGGTTATAGATGTCGTTTAGGGAGAATGGTTACAAATTGTCATATGGTCTTGTTAAGCAAGGTATAGAAAGTTAGACTTGGAGATCTCTTTTTCTTTTCTCTATCCTTCTTTCTCTCTTATATAGGGGGGAAAGACTTGAAAAGAAAAAGAGGGGGATATATGCACATAATATAGAAATGATAAGACATAAGGATAGATTATTGAATCTGCTCTGAAACTCAAAACTTGTTATTCTCAAATTAGGTTATTATTTCATACATTGGTATAGAATTTTGTATATTGATACAAAAATAAGATTAATTTTGATTCATTAGTATAGAATTTTATATTTTGACACATATTATGTATATTTCAACTCTTATATGAGGTATTGTGCCTATACAACTCATTTAAAACTATAGGTTTACTTCCAATCCTTTTATGGGTTGCTATTGAAATCTATTAGGAGTCTGGGTAATACCAGTTGATTGCTGGCCAGTCAAGCTTCTGGTCATGTCAAATACTAGTCTTAATTTATCACAAAATAGATTTAATATGTTAAACAGAAAGTAAATGATTAAAAATATACAGTTTGTTTGTTCATAGATAGATGACAGATTTATAAATAAATCATAGATGTCTTCAAAACCCTCAAAGGCATACAGAAAATGGCATTTAAAGATGTTTTTATTATTTTAAGAATTATTTGACTTAAGACAGTCAGTTCCTGACAGCTCCCATTTGACTTGGAAGAAGAAAATGAGCATCAAGAAGAAACCTCCCATCAGGAGATAATTCCTCAAAAAGAAATCCCATCAGGAGATAATTCCTATTGGGCAAAAATGCCCCTGCTCTCTCAACAGACTGACATATAGTCCAAAATTGGACCATAGCTTAAATGAAAGTAAGTCGATGTCCTGATTCTGCAGAGACAGAATGAGAAAATCCTTATTTCCTGCTGCACAATTTAGTCTGTGAAAAATGCTTGGCCAGAAGGCTGAAGATCGTGCTCCAACAATACCAAGAAATATTTGGGACTGTCTAGGCAACAAACTGTCATATTTCTTTTTGGAAGGTGCTCTCCTATGCTTCCTACTCACTCAAATAATAATTTTATCCCTTCTTATGTCTTTGATGTGGTTTAAGGCATAATAGTTATAAAATTTCAATTGAACTTGAGTTGTTTAGAATTTAAAAGGACATTTTGAAGTCTAAGTAAAATCTTTAGGTTTATAAATATAGGATATGATAGAAAATTATTTAGGTTCAGAACTTTAGACACACCAAGTAGATGATTTTTTTTCTTTTTCAAGATTGCCTGATACAAATAGGCTAAACATTATGTGCATAACTTTTATATATGGTTTTCTTGATTGTTTCATATTTGTTCTTATTGTTTTTACTGATGAGTTAAAAATTTTAGGTTTTTTTTTTTAGACAAAAGGAGGGAATTGTTGGGGTAATGTTAAGCATTCTAAATGTTAATTGGTCCTGTTTGCTGTCTGTTACTTACATTGACTCTGATTGGTTAAAAAAATGCCAAGGCCTGAGATTGGGCAAAGACAGAGAAAGGTGGGACTTCCTGAGATTAGAGCAGGAAGCCTGCACTTTAGACAGAGAATTAAAGCATTCCAGCCAGCAGCAGGGAGAAGAAGACATTCCAGTCAGTAGCAGGAAGAAGAAGACACATGCCATGGGTTAGAGAAAAGAACCTCATTCCACATGGCCAGGAACATCAGCATATAGTGGAGAATGGTAGTCCAAGGGGACATACGTATATATAGGATCATATTTGAGTAATAGAATAAGAGCTAGTTTAGATGGGCTAGGATTGCACAACTCAGGCCAAGCCTTGTAGAAATCCATGCGGTCTCTGTGTGTTCATTTATAATGGCTGCTTAAGAATTAACAGCCACCGAACAAATTAATGATAATATAAATACAGGTTAAATAGTTTAATTAGCTAAATATATATATTTTTACACTTGTTTAGCAGGGGTAAGCAGATCTCTGTGAGTCTGAGGCCACCCTGGTCTACAAAATGAGTCCAGGAGAGCCAGGGCTATTACACAGAGAAACCCTGTCTTGAGAAACAAAACAAAACAAAACAACAAAAGAAAATATGTACATGAATATGCAAAACAATAATTAGTAATTCACAGCACCAATTTTCCTAGAGATCCACAAAACTGAAAATTAATTTGTACAAAAACTATGCCATTTTTCTTCAAAGTGACTCTTCTAATTCTTTCTTATTGCCAGGATTGAGGGTTTAGATTTCCTGTTTGACAAAAAAAAAAAAACAAAAACAAAAAACGGACCCCTTTTCATTAGAGAAGCACATTCTAATTAAAACGAGAGGAAACTGAATGGAACATCTTCAGGCTACAATGGGAATGTTGCCTGCACAGAGTTACATATCCACATACTTCATAAACAGTGTTAGCAGTCCAGCTCTAACACACAGTATTTTGAAATCACCAGTTGCTGACAATACTGAGCTCCTCAACATCATCTTTATTGCCTGCCTTCAATATATTCCCTAAACATCAACACTGACAGTGTCCCTTAGGCTGTTTCGATAATATAGTGAGTCAAAATCACTGAAAACTCTCTACATGCCAGAGAAACATGTGAATTTCTGTTATCTCTTCATAAATAAAACACACCTTATATAAATATCAGCACAGTTAAAGCAATGTATTTTTTTGTCTCACCAAAAATTGTTCTTGTAAGATTCTAGCCTAAAAACATAATACTAAATATATAAGCAACATCATATGTGAAGATTTTATTACATAATTTTTCAAATACTGAAAAAAAACTATAAAGTATTATAAAATATAACATAATTATTATTTATGAAGTCTTTGTAATCCAGTACAGAAATATTGATGTTCTAATATTGAATTTAAAGTTATATAAAAGTTTATAAGAATTACAGAATTATTAGGTTTACAGGATAAACAAAGGATAGTCCTGCTAGTGTATGCCAATTCTATTCTATTTCTTATTACTTTGCACTGCATGCCAGATAAAGATTGCTTTATACAACTATAAACTTATATACTATAAGTAGCTAAAAGAACAACTTTAAAAAGTATTGTATGTTATATGAGGATTTTATGGAACTCTAATTTAAGCATTCACAAAGCTTTTCTGTAGTTGTTATCAGTTTAGGTAATGTCAATAATCGCCTTTGTCCTGAAGAATTGTGTTAGATAACATGACCCACAAAACTAATACATTTAATATAGAAAAATATGTCCACTAAATATTTCTAAATACATTGTAATAAAGTTGAACAGATGAAGGGCTTCACTAAACTTGGAGGTCTTGTTAGAGATTCAGTGGGTCTGGTCTTTCTGATCCATTGACTAACTTAATGGTTGTTAAATTGTGATCCTCAGGAAGCATCAATGATGAAACAATCAGGAATGCAAGGACTCAGATCCCACCATGAGCTCACTGAATCTGAAAGACAGAGAGGAACATGGGAATCTGTGATGTCATAGGCTGTGAAGTTGTTGCTGAGACATCCGAAGATTGAGTCACTAACCTAGTCCCTAGGATGGTAACAGGTTGTATCCAGAGCAGATAAAAGACAGATGCTCTTGGGCTCCTGCTCATGGATAAGATACAGGGCTCAGTATTTTGCATACAGTTCTGTATTTTCTACAATCTTGGAGACAAGTCATGATCATCCCAATTTTTAAGAAAAGGGATCTGTAATTCAATCAAGAAATTTATTTATTTGCATAGATTTGCTGAATTGGGTTTAATATCAAACCTACAGACTTCCCTGCCCCCATTTTCTACTTTCTATTCTCTTTGAGATTGACAAGCAGTCCTAGGATCTCTCAGGAGCTAGCCTGGTTTACTAGCTTGTATTGGTCTTCCATGAGGCATTTAGAGTGCACAGGATATAAACAACAGAGTCCAATGCTCTAACTCCATGATGAACAGAGGTAAGAACAGATTCTTCCAAACAGAAAAAGGATATTCTTTTACTCAACAAGTAGCCATCTCTTCTTTACTAATTGTAGCTTTCACTTTTGCTACTTTTCATTACTCGCAGATAGATTTAGATGACTTGTGGGAGGGCACCTCTGTCTTCCCAGTAACATACAGTACAGACCAATGCCCTCCTTCCTTACACCCTCTTCAAAGCTACCTACTACAGACTCCAAAGCCATTGATATTTTCTGATATTATCTTTACTGAGATGCTCTGCATTTCTTGTGTGGGTGTGTTTCCTTCTGATGCTGTCTACTGTTGCAGGGGACTGAGTTGTGGAAACTCTTGAGCCATTCATTTCTCTTAACTATCCAGTAATGGCTGCTCTTCTACAGAGAATGGGATGGGAATGAATTCTGAAAATGAGTAAAATACAATCACAGTCCCAAGGCCACTCAGCGTGAAGTACTTTGCCAAGTCCAGGGAAGACACCTGGTGCTTAACAAGCTCCACAGACCTATTTATTGCTTATGCCAATATGATTGTCAAAAGAGAGCTTAGAAAGTTACCTTTTATAAAAATTTGTAGTTGATATTTCTATCTTCATCATCATTTTTAACCTGTTAAAACTCATCGATGTTTTAAGCCTTGAGATTTCAAATATCCCTACCTTCATTCATGCACCTCTCCCTCCAAAATCTAGCAAGCAGAAGAAAGCAGGAGGACTCATAATTTTCTAGAAGATTTGCTTTTTTTTTTGTACAGCAAGATATTTTTCCATCTTGCCAAAGTTGTTCATGAGGCTTTTGCTTTCTAAGCAATTTGAAAGCTTCTTAAGAACGTGAAAATATCCTGCTGTCTTCAATTCCCTCCACACAGTAGGTGCGTAGTGCATATATGTTAAACTGCTGCTATAAATCTAAAATGCTTTCCAAGTTACAGAACTAAATGGGCTGCCTTCCCATCCATATCAAAGTCCATCTGATCTCACAGCTAGATATTTCAGCTCAAATTACTTCCTAGGACCAGAGGTTCTAATGTATCACAGATTTTGGTGTGCGAGCGATTGTGCTATGAAAACTCACTATCAGAAAAACAAGTCATCAAAAGTGTAATCAGCTAATCAACAATCTTGAGGTTACCATGGACACTTGAAAGTGGCATTAGAGGTCATGGATTACATTCTTAGTGTATGAAGCAAGTTATATCCATGCTATTGGTGTGTGTGTGTGTGTGTGTGTGTGTGTGTGTGTGTGTGTGTGTGTG